>KK499771.1:2036484-2636484 GCA_000688715.1 Glossina pallidipes | reverse complement strand
AACACTAATGTAATTTTAAGTTGTGTGTAAAGTAATAACTGCTTGTAGAAGTAAAAGCCAAGAAACAGAAAACCTCAAATAGTTTACGATGGCAATTTGTTTTGTGCCCCTTTTTAAATAGCAAAAGGTTAATTTAATGGCTGGCATCGAAGAAAGGAAAGGTAACAGGTGAGGTAACTTTAAAAAGGCCTTTCACAGATATTAAATGCAAGTAATGATCCAAATGCAAGTTCGCCTGGAATATAAATGAAAAACAATAGCGAAGTTTGATTGCTGAAGCTCTCGCTGCTCATTAACGTTGCATCAGTTCGTTGAGAATGCTTTCTAGTGCAAAACTAGGACCAGAAAATAAGAACCAGTAACAAAAGTAACAATACAACGGAAAAATGAGAACACTTCTTTATCTAAGAAAGGTTTCCAAAGAAATTAAATTAAAGTAATCATCGAACGCAAGTTTAGTTGAAAAAATCCGTACAAAAAGAAAAGTTTAATTGTTATCTCTGCGGTGGGATGGTTTGACTAAAATTGAAAAAAATTGAAAAAAAAACTTGCTTAGCTTGGCTTGAATGTGTACAGCGAAAAGCGAATATTAAAAATTCGATCCAAATTGTCGGATAACTTTTCCTTTTTCTTATTAGCACTCCACGCATGAGCGTAGTGGGGCAAGGGGGGCCTGGAATGAACTACGCTACGCTACGCTATGTTGCTAACTAAAGAATTGCGAAAAAAAAAAATTCGACAAGTATTTGGATATACCGATTATAATCAAGTGCCCTTCACATGATATAGGCAGGGCCCTACACAGTTTTCGTTATTTGAGTAATTAACTTTCTTTAATGAATCGATAAAAACTGAATAATTTAATGAAAGTTACGGTCTTACGGTCTACAATAGGGTATTACGATATTAACGTAACTTAGCACTCGGTAAGTCATCGGTAGTTGATTTTCTGACCCGTACAAGAAGAAGAACTTTCGTGAGCAATGAAATGCTTTCACACTGTGGCTCTTTTTTTATATCGTGGAGGATTCTCTGTTGTTGGCTCTCAGAACATTCAAGAAGAACCAGAAGAAGAAGAAGAAGAAGAAGAAGAAGAAAAGAATGACGCGTGCTTTCGTTTATTTCAGAGAAAAAAATGTTTAAAAAATCTACAACGTTTCGAACCAATCGGTTATCAAAGTTTCAAATTATGTTCTATTCGTGTGACAATTGTGAACTGATGACTACATTCATAATTAAAGCCTTGATTTCCGCAATGTTAATGGCAATTGGCTATTGAGGTTGTAAGAAAACATTCTAAAAATCAAAATCTCTTCAAATCGTTTTCTGAGATATAAGTTTTCTTAAGGCATTCTAGCTTTTTTACAAACATATGCATCGAAATTAGTGTCTCCCGAAATGCCAGTTATTACGACCTACTATGCTGCCTATGGTTTAGAGAAAGCTCACGCACCGAGAAAGACTTGAGATGAACCCCTCCTTTGTTATACCAATTTTCAGGATAAAAAGCAAAACGAAAAAAATGGGGTTTTTTTTCATAAACGCGCACATACGTACCGACGAAAGCTGCCATGTATATTCTATTGACAGTGTAGGATTGCAACACCTACAAGAAATTGAAAAATTATGAAGCATTGAATTTCAATTGTTTTTTTTTTTTTCTGAGTGTTTTAAATGCAAAGCTTGCGGGTGTATCATATTCGGCCAGAGTCGAATTAAATTTCCTTATTCTTGTTTTTGTTTTAGACTAACGCAAGTAACAGTTGCTTGTGAATTTTGATCATTCAACATAAAAACCTGTAAGATGTACGCTTGTGGTGAATTTAGCTTCTTGCAAAAGCGGTGAAAAAACCGTTTTACGTATAAGGCATTCTGCTCTTAGACAGAACTTAGCACAGAGCACAGAAAAAAAACATATACATCCGTCTTAGATAAATATTCCCATTACCATTCATTTATTGCAATTTTTATTTGCCTCATTGTTGTAAATATTATGCAAAAGGATGTAAGCAATTGTAATTTATATTTAGTAACTTTACATGTTTTATTAAACAGAAAAAGACGCAAAGGGAAAAAACAACTGAAAGAAAATAACATTCGGTTACAATCGAATCTTTTATACGCTTACAAGTTGTATCCAAAAAAAACCTCAAAAAAAAAATTAATAAATGAAACTAAATTTCCCATACCATGTGGCTCATTTCGTCCATTTCTATAGAGTAAATCCTTGATCCTATACTCACTGTAAGCTGTAAGTGGTGGAGGGGGGATAACGTAGAAAGAAAACGTGTTCCTAATTTATGTTGCACTATAGATGAAGAACATCCCAAATTTCTGCTAGTTTTGAAGCCCATAACTTTTTGTTAGCGGCCAGGAGAATGCTTATCACAGACAATAGACAGACGGACACATTTAAATTGATTCAGAACGCGATGCTGTTCTCCCTGGGTGTTTCAAATGTTTTGGGAAAATGAACTTGCACCCCGTTGTGCCGTGATGGGCACAATAAGAAGTACATGAAAGCATATAAACTAATCTCAAGTGTATATTGGATACCAACGGCCTCTTAAGAAACCTATTAAAAATGACCCAAATCCCATATAACATTAATTAGAGGACTTGGATCGATTTTTTCTAGAGTTGCTAACCTTTGAAATTTCTTTTTTGCTCACATATTTTTTAAGAAGGCAATTGAGTCCCGAACGGATCCAGCCGTAAATATGTACATATCTGATAATAACAGCCAGAGACTTGATCGCTTTCAACGTATTCCTCTAATAAGATCTTAAGTGCTTACATTATATTTGAGTGCAGCGAAAGGCATAATAGATTTAATAAACTCTTATCAAGCAACGATGACTATAAAAAATTGCCACTATTATATCATAGATATGTAGATATTCGATATGTGTACGTGTGTGTGTTTGCGTATGTCTATAAGCTTGCATATAGGAATATAAATATAAATATATGTATATGTTTTCTTAACCCAATGACTTTATACGTTCAACAAAAACTGCAATTTTAAAATTTCACATATAAACGAACCTCTACCGAATCTGAGCGAAACGTAAAGGCTAAGTTCAACAGTTAGATTACCAGTGTGTATAAAAATGATAGGACTGATAAATGTATGTACGGTTGTATGCGGGCTCATTTATTCTATACGTATATGTATATATATATGCCTAAGGATAAGCATACCGAGTGGTGTGCTGGTGGCAATGGTTTGAAGTGGCTTCTGCCCATTGGCTTACACTGGCAAGCCGCATTTTATCCTTTGCACACAGACCCAAATGCACATACACGCGCGTATACAAACAGCATAGCGCATGTTTTTACTTTAAGCCTTAATCTTTTTTAACGCAACTGGCTAGTAAATACATATATATATATATATATATATATATACTAAAAATATGAAAGAAGCTGAATATTTTAGTTATGCAATAGTGTTCATCCTTTTTTGTTTCACTCTCTACTGTTTCCTTTTTTTTTACTTATTTAGCTTCTTTTTTTTTGTATTTTTCTAGCAATGCTTGTATTCATGGTATACTGTAGAAAAGCATTTATTCAAAATATAAACTGTTAGCACATACATATACATATTTATATACATATTTACATGTACCCACTTATATGGATAATGGGTGTGCATGCATGTGTTGTTATGGCTAGCAGGGGGATAGGGATACGAGCGTAGCGAAAAGACAAGTCGACCTTAATGCTGCGCCCTCTTCTTTTTCCTTCGTTGCTGTCTATTAAGTCTGCGTTGAAGCCCAGAGAGAAAAAGAGAGAAATATATAAATACATAAATATATATATATATATATATATATAGATATATATATATAGGTATATACATATTAAGAGCGTAGAATATATCTGTTATATTACATGATCTATGCTTAAATATAAATGCATAATTCCTTAAACTTCATGCAAATGTGTTATGATACTGATGTTGGTTATAAAGTTGTTATTATTGTTCTTGTTTTTCTTGCTGCTGCCATTGCTGTTGTTGTTATTATTACTATTATTATTATTATTATTATTGTTGTTGTTGTTGCAGAAAAGTAACAACTTTCTTCTTCTTGCTATATGGCCTTTGGCACTGGTATTACCGCTATGGCATGGCCATAGCTATATATGTGTATATGTATTGGTATTCACAGGCAAACATTTACAACTCTGACTATAACCAACTACTTAAACTTGGTTATGGTTATGTTTAAACCATTTAAGCTTAAAATCCATATGCTGCTTGCTATTGCTATTGCTGCTGTTTGGCGTATGAACAATGAAAAGGATCTTTTTAACTTTTATTTATGACTTTTTTTTTCCTTTTCTTTTTTCTGCGTACGTTTTTCTTTTTCCTCTGTTCTTGCCTAACTCTCCAATCAACCTTTTGCCATTCTACATCGTCTCTCGTTTGCATTTGTTATAGTTATTATTGCCATAACTTGCCCCCATATGTACGCTTGCCTGTATGTCTGTCTGGGTGTCTATGTAAATTGTAAACGTATGTAGTTTAGTTTCCTTATGCAACAGCAACTTTAAAGGATAACACGGTCTCAATTTCGCGTATCCTCACATTACGTTACACAATGGCTTGAGGTTTGCTAGCGAAATATGCTGGAATAAATATCAGTCAATTTAATGCAAATTATGGTGAATTCAAATTATATATATGTATGTCTTCTCGTACATGTTACTTTCATATATATATATATATATATATATGTGCGTTAGACGATTATTCGCTATATGCTCATTACATGCATGAATATGAAGTTGACTTTTTTTTACTGAAAAATTTGTTGCATTGATTGAAAGATCGCACGGTTTGTTCGGACCTCGTCCATAAAATATGCAAAATTCTGTTTTCAAATTATTTGAAACTAAATTGAATCAATCAAAATATGGTGAATATGATTGACGTAACAGTGCACTAAAATTCACTGCATCTTTGCTTATGTCATCATTGTTACCTAAAGTCCTTGAATGTTAACTTTCAATCGAAAGCGATTGTTTTGCTTTTCGCACTTCTCTAAGTTACTTAATTTGCTTATACATAAAACAAGTTTTCGTGCGCTTCCTTTGAATAGTGAGCTATAAAATGCCTTAAATCCTTTCTACCTATCTAACAACAAGCTAATTTTATAATTAAGTAAAAGACTTCTTTAACCGACAAAAGAACTTTTTTGCCTTCGCCTATAGACATTCTTCTAAATAATATGCTGTTGGCCACATTTTTAAATAATGTTTTAAACAAATATAATAATTTTTAAGGCACCTTTAAATAGAAAACATACAAGATGCACTTGGTTTGCAGAACGTTTGATCACTGATGTATTGTTAAGCAAGCAATTCTTATGCTATTTTGATCATCTGATCCGCTTATCGTTCCAATAGATTCATCTTCTGCGAAACAACCTATACTTGAATATCCTCATAAGAATGGCAGCGTCGCTTGCGCAAGCAATACGGCATCTATTGAAATCCATGTCAACCGAGATTAGTAATATTTGCTGATCGAGAAGGTATGACATCCCAGTTTATAACTGGTCACATTCCTAGAACAAGCTTCGTTATACGGAGCCGAATTTGTCTATATTGAAAGCTCACGATTTCACTACTTTCGACACATGGCGCCCGGTTGTCGATAGTTATGCGTCGCGGTTGTTTGCATTTTGAATATTGTAACATACCCCCAGTTTATCCCTCGTAAGGATTTAGGTGCATGCTCCTTTGAATTAAACGGAAAATGCAAAGTTTACACCAGATGGCGTTGTTATTTTTTAGCACAGGACTGCGACTATTCAAAGTCTCAAAAAACTACATTGTGTGCGCTCTATTTTAAAGACTTATACAGGGTTGCGTTCATCGTCAAAATAATTCCTCCAACTGAAGGAGGCACAATTTTATGCAACAATTTACGGTATTACTTACTCTCTCTTAGAGGACGAACCGAACTAATTTGTAGTCTTTATCATTCACTAAACATACCATTGAGATTCACAAACTAATACAAGACTTAAAGTATCTAAAAGGAAAAGCTTAGTTTAGAATGAGCAATAAAAATTAGATTTAAATCGCTACTAAAAAAAGAGAATTTAAATTCGTAACTATATTCTACATTACTTGTGGTAAAGCGTATGGTAAGTTTTTGCGCACGTAGGTAACACGCAGAAGGGCTTAAAACAGATCCACCTTTTATTACACCAATCGATTCGTAAAATGATGCTGAGCTTGTTTGTCCGTCTTTCCATGTAGTTTTGTGTTCAACCTATTATTAAAAATGGTTCGGATCGGTCCCCAATTAACACCTTATTTCGAAAAATCATTATATGGAAGAATAGTGTAATTGGCAGAAGTTACCAACAAACATTGCTTTGTAGCAGTACTTCGGCATCCTAAATTGCTGTGAGCATTTTGCTTTGGATGGGGCAACTTTTTGACTGCTTGTCGCATAACCGTTCCTGCGGAAACTGATTCTTTATATATTCAAAGATTTAATTTTCAATATTCCATCGTGAAAATTGGTTTCTAACAGTAAAAGGGCGGGCTAATCAACTTTATCAAATTTGGATCGCGTAGGTATACTTTTTGGATACCACCTTATACGAGAATTGTCAGGAATTGTAAACTTCTATATGCCAAACAATGTGAATTATTAAAGTCTTACGATGAAAATTTATAATTTGGAAGTAATTTGGCATAAAACTTGAGTGAACTAAATTCGAACCACATGGGTCTATTTCTTGAACTCCACTCCGTAGAAAATTTCTCATGAATAGTAAGCGCTTCAGGTTTAATTTTAAATATTTCATGATGAAAATTGGTCCATTGCATCAATTTAGGACAAAATTGAATTGAAGATCTATTTTTTAAACCATGACATGTAAAGGGGTTATCATAAAAAGCAAGCCCTTATATGGAGAGAAAGTATAATATTTAGTTTTTATGACGGAAACTCAAAAATAATAAAATTTTCAGGAAGCAAATTAAGTTCGCAAGATTTAAATCACGTCATGTGATGTTCCAAACATCCTCCAATAGGCGGACTTTCATGAAATATATGTGTGTGAATGACAATAATGTTTAATTTTTACTAAAACGAGTGGGTAAATGCATTAGGTAGAGTGGGGTCTAATGATCGGCCTTGCCCGACTATAAGGTCCTTACTTGTTTTTGTTTTTTATTTTAATTCATCATTTTTTTGCGATTTTTATTCTTTGTTTTTGGTGTTAGAATATATAGTTTTTTGATAAGAAATGCAGCAAAAACCATTATAGCGGGCCAAGGTCCATCATTAAATTGCGTAAACCACGCTATAGTTATTATACTGTGTAACGACTGCCCGTCATATCGAAAGCGGTCGAAAAAGTGGTCCTATCCGAACCATTTAAAATAGCGTTCGCCTTTGGGTTAAAACACGACAATCTTCCAAATTCCATCAATACATCTCAAAAACTGCTGCCTATAGGTTGAACACGAGACAATAAGGTGCACAGACAGGCGGACAAGCGTGAATCAATTGAAAAGTATTTAAAGTCGTTCCTACATACGTTCGCATAACTCAATACACCCAATAAGCTATTTTGTCGTAACTGATGTCATCCAATGTTGAATGCTGTGGTTTCACTTAAATACCGGATTAGATTCCACTTTTGTATACAATATTATGATATGTGTTAAATTGAGTAGCTATTGCGATCTTATTGGCATCTCGATGGCAGTAGTTTCCAAAGCCTATTACTATAATTTGCTTTATTGGTGTAAACATGGAGCAGATGCTTTGTGTACGGGTAAGGCTTGGGAAACTGTACTTGATATGAAAGGCCAATAAATCTCCATAAGGGAACTGCTCGTTGTTCCTATTCGTCAACAGCTTTGGACTAATTGTGAATTGTGGCCACAACACATTCAGATCACAGAATTTCTCTTGACACGTACAGATTTTCTTCAATATATTTAAAATTTTCCTTTTTTATGTACTATGCACTCTATATCCTAGAGAAATTAATTATGTAATATTACCAAGAAGCGTTTATGAAGCATTTCAGGTAAAACGTTGAAAGAGCAATTAAATCGTTTTTCCAAGGTCTTAGATTATTTAGTTTCTTATTTATTTAAATTATATATATATTTACGCCCTTTTATTAAAAAGATTTGTTAAGATCCTCAAAGTAAGCTTCAGTTCTTACAATGAGCCTTTTGAGATTTGCTTGCACATAATAATGGCTGAGTGGTAGATCTGGAGAGCACGCTACGTGGTGCGAAATTCAATACATGCAAGTTTTTCATTGCAACCAATGACTTGTGGTTGCGTTTCTGGTATTTAAATGGGTTGGTTTGGTTTCATTGTGAGCAAAATCGTGGCAACTTACGCGTGGCCAGTTATCCCACGGGCGTAAACCTTCTAGGTTCCTCACCAGGTAGGTGACTTGAGCAGTGTTCTATCCATTGATTAAAAATTTTCATCATCCCGAATATTCATTGTCGCTTTCGATTCGTCAGTCGCGTCACGTTTCAACATGTGCTATCTGAAATTTCACCGTTGTAATGATCTGTGCACAGAGTTTCTATGGACAGCCTCCAATTCGTCCTTAATTTTTGTAGACATATTGCCTTTGAAAAACACATATTTCCCACCTCCATAAAATCCATTTACATGGATTTATTGAAACGATTGTCAAATGACACAATTTGCGGGTGCAAAATGGCTCACATATTTGTATGTATTTCTATATCTATTGTGGGAAGGTACTGCAATATTCATGTTTAGATCGAAACATTTTCGCACAATGTTTGAATTTACTTAGTAAAGCTGACATTGAGATTTATGTGTGTTTGCAGCTTTTCGCACTTCTTGGGTTATTGTTGTGCGAAATTGCAATAATTTATCCATTTTTATGACACTAACAGCTCGTTAATGAATAATCGATTTTCGTGCACTCAATAGAATGAGTCGCGAGGCTCGAACGAGAGCAGAGAGAGAGAGAGAAATGAGAAGAATGAGGCGGAATGATAAAAGTCTGGGCTAGTTTCGCAGCGTTTAACAAACAATTCTTGTTTTACTATTGTGCGAATAACATTACAAGACAAGGGTGGCACTTTTTCTTCTCATTTTCGAATTCAATTCGCAAGTTTTCTCAATGCTTTCTTTATCTTTTTACGTTGCCTCCACATTTTACTTTGTTTGCTTCTTCTTCTTCACTAAAGCGGGTGTGTAAAAAAAAAATAAATAAAAATAAAGGGCAAGAAAAACCTGCTCGTTTATTATGTAAGGACTTTAATGTAAATTCATTGAGGCGGTCGAACAACGAGCCATAGAAACGATTGGGAACTCTTTGTTTGCTGTACACCGGGAAAGAAGAAATCTTCCTCCATTCCATTGCCTCTTAGAGAACGCAAGGAGAAAGGAAAAGAAAAGAAAAAATAATGATAATCAATTGTAGCACTCTTGAAAATAAAACAGTTGAACTTCAAAGCTCGCTTTCCTGTTTCGAACGATGTTAGTTCATACATTTAGGGTTCGTTTTAATTTTCAACATACAGTAATATGTACGGCCAGCTCCTACTTTAGAAATAAGTTATGTAAAGGTTTTACATCTTTTTTATATCGAAGGATGGAGGTATAATTATTTTATCGCAATGCTTGCAACATCCGTTCGTCTATCGGTCTGTCCGTCTGTGTATTGTCTGTTGTAAACATTATCTTGGTCGCAACAATGAAGATATCGACTTCAAATTTGGTGGAAACATTGGAAGTTTCTACATGCAAGTCGTTATTGAAAATAAGCCAACCTGATCGGAGCGCATGCGCGCAGTAAAGCGTAGACTGAACACAACTCCGTTTCTCTAAGCAGAAACTTGTAAGATTTTGTTTACTTCTCAAAAGAAACTATGGAAGATAGAAGGCTGAAATTTTCCGCATCTCCTTTACGAAAAACTCTGCCATTTATGTGCAAACATGCAAAAAATCGGCCATGCCCACAGAGTTATGAGTGATTAAATTTTCCTTGTTTCACGTTTCTGAGGTATTATGTAAAGTAAACAAGACGCAATGTTTAAAATTATTTTGTCCATTCCTTAAATGAAGATTTATTATCTGCCTAAAAAGGCGCTAACTCTAAAACAAATACGATGGGCACACCGTACTCACGTGGTGGATTAATTTTTTTCTTAATAATACCATCGATATGGGTATCAAGTAAAAGGATTTAGAGACTACAGAACGACACGGTCAACCTACGGATTCTAAGTGAATTGTAATGGACGTCGTGACGTGGTAGATTTTCTTAGCAATACCTTTTAATGAATTAAAAGGTGGAAAATAAATTTTATCCTAATCCCATTTCCATCACCATAAATAGCATGGGGCGCTAAACATTTTAATGGTGGTGGGCAAGCAAGATTCGATCCCAGCCAAATAAAACTTTCTTACTTGTTGTTTATATTTTTTCTTTTTTTTTTGCACACCTTCCTTTTACTTTGTTTACATTGAGTTAAAGGTCGAAAAGTAGGCGTGTTCCTTATAACCTACTGCGCTTTCCGCAGTTTTTCTATAATGCACTTAATTATCTTTTGTTTATATATGTGTATATGCACACAAATATATATATATATCTATATATATTGCATGCATAAACACACACCCAAACGCACGCAAACAAAGGTGTGCTTACTTTTATTTTCTTTTTAATACGTTTCAAGGTATAATCAATTTAATTAAAGTTTGCTTTCTGTAAAGAAAACAACAAAAATGCACGAAAAAAATATCATCCTTTTATTAAATGAACCACACGACCAAATGAATCACTGAAAGCAGAAAGAAGTGAAAATGTTTGTAAAACATCGTCTGTTTAAAGCGGAATCTATTTAATTGATAGTGAGTAAATTTCTTTCAATTTTGTTGAACAACATTCCAAAGAGAAAGGAATCCGAGTAGTAGGACTGTGCGCGGTCTTAAATCTAAAATGCAGTGGAGTTTACTTGGCTCGTAGAGCTATAGTGAATGTTATGCCGGTAAATGTATAACGAACATCTGCTAGGCTGCGGCTATCATTTTCACAATCTCTTTCTCGTTCCTCAGTTCTCTCTGACGGCCACTGTGTTACAGGAATAGAGGACATAAGCCCTGAGAAGTTTTAAAGATTACGCTTCCTTTCGTTCTATAAAATCAAAAATTACTACTGACTGCTGATCTTTAAAACTATTAGAAAACGCCTTACGATCGGTTGTAATTGATTTTGAAAATATTTCTTTTAGATTAGGGTTCCAGGGGTGCCACGAGAAGTTCATATGCTAATTGAGTGAAGAGGATATGTCGATGCTTTTGATAATCGAAAATGCAGAAAATGCAGAAAAAGTGCTTTGCGCGCGTAAAGCGCACAACGCACTACAGCTATTTCTCATTCATTCACGATGATGCCTGCCGTCGGAACAATTTAGCTGGAGTAGTCTTTCCCGTTGTTTCTGGCGTTTTTACTTTCAAGTCGAACGTCTATAAGTACTACTCGTCTTCCCCTCCATTCTCTGCCCATATAATTCTTCCCGACCGTCACTTTGCCTACATGTATGCAACACGTTTCCTAGGTGGTTGATCAAAAACAATTATATATATATATATATATATATATATATATATATATATATATATATATATATATTGATAATAACAGGAAAAATAGTTCAGTCGATGCAACGGATACACAGAAACAATGTGACTCCATCAAAGCGTTGTCATTGGGTTTTACGCCTCAGCATAAAAGATTGAATGTCATAAGGCGATTTTCACAAGCAAAACCGCCAAAGAATAAACATAGTTTTCTTCGTCTTGCAACTGACGTTGCGATAACCCGATATAGTACAAAAGTCGCCGCCCTGGCCAGATAAACCTGCCAAATAGTTTCGGTGGGTTAAGTGCAACTTGTTCTTAACTTTGTTGGCATTGAGTTATGTATTAAATAGAAGAAAAAAATATGCCGCTCTTTCTTCCAAATCCTTTGCAACCGAAGTGCACTCTTAATAAAACCGTCAACATAAATGCTATATATCATTAGCTTGGATATACGGGTGGTCTAAGGCAACTATAAAATTGAATTCTTAATAGACTTTAATTGCGAATTGAATATTGGTACGACTTATATTGTATGTTTTATAAAACTGTTTAGGAGAAAAAAAGGACAGAAAGGAGGGAACATTATCATCTATCTATTTGCAGATAGTTGCGATCAAAACTTGATAATAACTCTACGTAGCTTTTTTTTTGAGTGGCTTCTTCAAAGCATTCTCTAGTTCGTACGTTAAACGTATGAGGAATATCACTGAAAGAATAAATTAACTTTTATATCCTGTTGCATTAGTCCTTATATAGTATTTCCTGAGTTTTGCATGTTCTGTCATAACGTATGCAATGCGCAGAAAGGCAGAACAATTAAATATAAAACTAAAATATGTATGAGTAACAGTGAAAAAAGAACGAAAAGTACAAGAAAAAAAAAAAAAGGAAAAAAAGAAGTGAAGTCTGAACAAGAACCCCACAAAAAAGGCTAAAAGATTTAAATGCTGGCACAACACATTTACACATAAAATCAACAACAGAGTTGAGAAAAAACAAAAGTTACAAACGTGAAGCTTAGTCTGAAAATGTACTTACGTATGTGTGCTTGATTGTGTGTTTAAGCGGTATACAGATACAAGAAATACCAGCAAATTAAATGCAGACATAATGTTGCAACTAAATGCATACACACAAACACATAACCATAAATATATACGGACACGTGAAAACATACGCATACATATTTATTATTTAACAATGAGCAAAAACCAACACAATAGCGCAGTCACCTGTAACGTACCGTTGTATGCTGCAGTGCACCTTTAGGAAAACCGTTAAGCTTACCGTGCAGAGCGAAAGAGTAAGAAAGTAACGTAACGCGTATCTATATAAAGAGGCAACTGTCATGTATACTGCGCGATAATAATTCAAATAAGATTTAGAGTTACAAAACAAATGCTTAACAGCCGCAAAGTATGCAACAATTTATTTTGATAAATAAAATGCGCACACAAAAGCCCACACACAGCTATAGCGCTTAGTAGTTAAAAAGGAAGAAAGAAAACTTTTCTTCACATGAACACACACACACACACGCACATACACATACACACATACACACATACACATACACACATACATACATACACATACACATACACATACACAACCAAGCGCTCAAATACACAAACGAAACACACGAACAAACAACACCAAATAACTATAGGGAAATGATAATAAAATATATGTAAGTTCTTCTGTACTTGAATGTGGGTGGTTTGTTTATGTATCGGTTACGACTAAACATATATACACACGCACATATTTATACGTACAGAGTTAAACATAACAATGTTTAAAAAGAAAGAAACAGTTCTTAAGTACTCTTGTTACTGTGAAATCTAGAGAATTATAACTGAAATCTATGTGAGTTGTTAAATGTTCTTTTTGTTATTCTTGTTCTCCATGTTGTTAAAAAAAATGAAAAATAGATATAAATATAAATTGTTATACATTTGTGCATTGTATACGTGAGCGAGTGTATTGTGTTGAGGTTGAATAATAATGTTGCCACACAATTGCAGTTTATACCAACAAAAGATGAATGCATCATTCGCGAACAGAAAGAGCGCACAAGTAGATATTAAAATAAGAAAGAATCAGCTTTTACGTTAAATAAAAAAAAATGCTTTTTTTCCTTCTTTTTAATAAATGAAAACACATTTGAATTCTTTAAGTTTAATGCATTCTTTAAGCCACCCTAGGCAATATTGCACCATACTTATTAGCGCGCTACGATGGCTTTAATGTCTTCGATCAATTTTCCCATAATAATTTTGTAACAAAATCATCTTGAATTCTCATCTCACTTTTCACTGTATGCACGTAAATTTAAAAACGAGTCGAATTTCTAGCTGGCATCAAAAATTTATGCTTGTTATTGTTGTACCAACTTCAGTGCCAGCACCTTTCGCTTGCCGTTTCTTTTTTTAAAACGGTCTTTTCAAAATAACTTTTCTCATAATAAAACCAAAAAAATTGTTAACACCATCCACTGATCATTATTTGCTGATTCTATACTTCAACTATCGCCATTGCTACTGCCGTTGCTATCGTATCTTTCTTCTCTTTTTTGCACCATTATCCGGTAGCAACAGATAAACTCCAATTTTATGCTTGTTTTTCCACCTTTTTTTTAAATTGAGTTATTAAAGCATTAATTGCTTTTTGTTTTTGTTGTAAACGCTGGCAAAAAAGCAGCTCCATGCACAGCAGCCGGTTTAGTGGCGGGGTGATGCTTGTTATTTTGGCTTGTACTTGTTGTACAGAATTGACTACAATCGCATATATAGCTAATGGTATTTTTACATCGTATAAAACAGTATTGATTCAAAACTAATTAACAGTAAGTTGACCCTCGTTACAGTGGTACAAGAGCGTTAAGTCCACTCTTGAAAATAGTAGCATACATCTCCAAGAACATTAACGCAATTAAAAGTGTATACGAAATGTATCCGAATAGAGCGACAGAAATTTTTCAGTGCCGGCAGCTTAAATAAGGCTACACTTAAATAAGTTTGGAATTTTAATAAAATAAATATTTATTCAGTTCAATCGGTTTCGATGAGGCGAGATCTTATGAATGATGTTAAGGGGGGCCTCTTATAAATACACAAATCTCGCAAAACAAAATATCTATGTTGCTAGCTATTTAACTCAATTTCTTTTTGTGACCGATCCGAAAACGATAGCTAAGCTAGGCTGAGCGTGTAGAATGTAACAACCTGTACCCACTTTTACTGATAAATAGGAATACTTGCTGGCTAGCACTGACAAATGTGTAGTGAAATTCGCGCTACTAAGCCTTTGCACCTTCACGGAATTCAAAAAAAGAACTAAATCAAGAAGACATGTTGTTTTCTTCCATGCTTGAAGAAAATGTAATCAAAACAAATCTTGACGTGTTGTTTGCTCAAAATAGGCAGCGGAAATTTCAGCTTCGCGTTTTATTTACGGCGACTTGTACCTTGTGTCTTGGATCCGTAAAAGAATTCAAAATGTGATAAAACGATATATGTCGGGACTATGCACAGGCGTCAAAAAAGCGGAAGTGAAAAAAAAATTAAATAGTTAATCCGAAACATTTCATGCACTTGTCCCTAATTATAGCAACTGAAGCTATTCATTATGTGATGGCGATGTAAAATTTTCATATTACTATTAGTCACCGGAATTTCTTTATGTATTGTTCTTTTGCTTAACAAAATTTCTGCTTTGCTTGACCCACTGTTTTATGATCAACTAGTTTCCCTTACGATTATAGCAGACACATAAATTAGTACTACCTCAGCTACAACAGAAAAAAAAAAAAAAAAAAAAACAAGAGTATTTATTGAGAAAGGGTAAAGTGTTTAGACTCTTCTAACAACCCCTATGAAAGCGAATCTAACCGTAGAACCCATACAGCAAGTCAACTTTAACTTGAACTTAAAACGAACGAATGATATGAATGACTATGATGTCAAGTGAGCTGGGAAATCGTTGGCCCAAGCACTGCGCTAAACATTGAAACTAAACCCTAAGCTGGGCACATGTAAGAGGGAATATAAAAAAAAAGGAGGAAAAACAAAAAAAAAACAAAACAAAAACGCCACACAGAGAATATCAGGGTGTCAAGAAGGGTGCGCAAAACTATTTTCACATTACAATGCAATTATAAAGAGCTGAGCATGGTAGAAAAAAGAGGAGCGAGCAGAAGACGAGGAAAAAAGAAAAAAAGAAAAAAAAAACGAAAACAAACCACTCAGTTAACAAAACGGCTGACTGACTCGCTGGCTGGCGAACTCACCGTTAAACTCTATAGGTGACTAGCTGGTGAGCGGCTGGTATTAATCGTGGTGGTGATGGTGGCAATGTATAGAATAATTTCGCTGGATGTTGCTAGTTGAACAATCGACATCGACGTTGAAAGCAAAATCCTTTTTTCTTCCTAAGATTGCACTTTTAACGATTTATAAAGCAATTGCTGTAAGGGTTAGAGCAGAACAAAACTGAACTGAGCTGCAGTAAATTCAAACTTCATATCTACATATATGTAGTCTGTAGCCCACATAGAGCTAAAAATAACGCACATCTAGTAATTTTTGCTAAGCATCTTTTAGATACACGAAACACACAATCACTTACACTAACAATATATGCATGGACATAAACACTCATACTTTCCGTAACTCTATTAATATAAAGCTTATTTTCAATGGTTTTCCAAGTAATAGCTCGGGTAGTTTATAGGTTTTTCGGTGAGTGTTCTATATGTACGACTCGTGATAATGTTCACGTTAGGGCAGCATATTGCTAACTGTCTTTGTTGCATTTTGATTTTTCATTGCCCTCAATATTTATGATATTTGATAGCTGTTGCTTTACGTGCTTTCCGATCCCATGCTATACATATTTAATTTAAGTTTTCAATATTCAAAAGGAACTTGCGTACTTAACGAAAGGAAAATTGCAAAAATAAAAAATTTACATCGACTTAATTGCAAGCAAATCTCGTGCAATTGCCTTCAAAATTAAGCTAAGCCCAAAGGTAAAAAAGAAAGAAGATCGATTAAGCAGAAAGCAGACTAGTAGGCTATATATGCATACTGACTCAGGCACGAGAAAACCAAGATAAGAAAATAGGTCAAATAGAGCAAAATTTAAATTGATTGGCAATAAACAAACTGCGCCATATTTGTTTAGCAACTAGATTCTCTGAATATTATAAATTCGCCTTTTATAATATATAGCAAGGTTAGTAAGTGACTCTATCGTGACTCGTTGTCTCTTAATTCTATATTAATGCATTCCCAATTTCTTTTTAAATTAATTTGTAGTTTCACGCCCGAAACTGATTTCTTTCATCCTCTGTCGCTTGCGATTTCAACTTGTCGTAAGCGGACTAAACTCTCTGACAGTCTGACAGCAAGCAAGTCTGCAGACGGCACGGATAGAGCATCGCATTTTGTTGAAGATGTGCTGAAGAAGCGTAACATTGACTTTGACAAAGCTTTCATCCTAACCAGAAACAGTTTCTTCCAACTGGGCAAGGTACTAACAGCTCGGAATAAAATCAAAGGATGCCAAGGAAAACTTTAATACTTTACGGAGTCTAAATACTTTGAAATAAGGTCGTCAAACACAAAAGTCCCTATGCATTACTTTAAAGGACAACACCACTGTAATAGCCTGAAAAAAAGCATATTCCACACAATTTTTTTGGAATGGAAGGAGCTTTAATACAATAATGACATTCGAGGAGGCTATTAAGCGTATATTGAACTATTAGAAAAAAAAGTATATTTAGAAAAATTAAAAAATGGAAACACAGGAGCCGTTCCCTTGTGGCATGTTTAATGTAAGAGGCCCTGTGGGCTCGCGTTAGTTAATGCGCATGCATGTAGCCAGCCCAATACGAACTGACTGGAACTACAAATTTCAATTTATGACCACAAAATGGAATCTTTTGTTAGCAAAGAATGCTTAAAAGTCTTTATCGAAAATCCTTAGCATAATGCACTAGAGGCTGCTATTTTAAAGGTATTGTTGACAATTAAAATTCTATTTCGAGGAACGTGCTTTTAAAACTTTCACAACACGTCAGAGGCATGCCTTCTCATTATCCCATATTTTTTGCTCTTTCTTCCATTTGGTCTGCTCTCTTAGCACTATAAAAGTGGCTTTCCATATGCAAATCTAGTATGCCGGAAACTACTGCATATGCCGCATCCACGAAATATAGAATTGCACGTTTTCCACTTTTTGGTCCTCAACTACAAACATTTATTTCCAAATTTTTAATTTCTTCAGAGAAGCATTGAAAGCTCTCAAGCCGCCCTCAGCTTCACATGATCTTGATGCTTGAAATAGATTAAATAGATTAATATATTTTCCAAAGGCATCTGTAAGTCTATAAGCGGAGTTAAAAATCCAGCAAGATATTAGAAATCAGGCAAGACGTTACGGTCCAAGCTCCCCGAAAAGATTCATTGGATACAGGCAGCATTTCTGAAGTGATTAGGAAAAAAGCCGAAATTTCAAGAAAATAGATTTGTTAGAGGTTACAGTTGCAGGTTAAAAATGTTTTTCCAATATTTGTCTCAGGTAGTAAATTTTTGTCCACATGCTTGGCTGGGATTACAAGTTAGCTCGCTTCATTTTCTAGGAGAGAGGGTAAGTAAACCTGTAGAACAAGCATGGGAACCGCCGGTCCGTGAGGTTTTCGAGACCGACCCGCTACGTTTAAAATTTCAAATAATTCAGTTTGCTCACGCATGACAACGCTACGAATGGACGAATGGGCGTATCTGCCTTCAGTGGCGGCTTAGCTAGGCAACCATCAAATGTGAAATATATATTTGTTGTTTTGTTCATTAGGACAACTGATTGAAAATGCTGCATATTTAATAATAGTTTGACCTTGAAATTTTTATTTACTATATAAAACTGTAAGCAGATCAAAACCTTGAAGCAGTTGTTCGAATAGCCACTAGCGATTTACATCCCTATTGTGATGTAGTAAGAAATCGGGAACATTTGTTGTATGTAATATGTTAAATGTGTTCATTTTAGTGTTGGATAATAATAAGAATATTTGCTGCAAATTTAAATTTATATTTTTTGTTAATTCATTCAATCTGTTCTGGCCCCGTCTAGATATGAAAATTATTAATAATTGGCCCGTTGTGGGCGAAAGTTGCCTATCCCTTCTTTAAGGTGTGCAATAAAACTATGATTTCATCATTTGAAAGTGTTGCCCTTAAGTAAGTGTTGCCGTAAGTTTAAGCTTTAAGCTAGAGTATGACCAGCTGGTATATCACCAATATAGCGCACACAACGTAGTTTCTTGGAGCTTTGATTAGGCGCAATTCTGTGCCGCAGAACGCCATTTACGAGAAACATTACGTTTCCCGATCAATTCGAAAGTTGATGCTACTGCTGCGATATCGAGACATCAAATAACAATCATACGGGGTATGTGAGCCAATAACACCGGCGATAAAGGTAAATATCCATGACGACACCATTCGAAGCAGTCAGCTAGACGTTGTGTATTATGGTTTGTTGCACCAAATGCAAATTAGACAAGACTAGAATGAGCGAAATACGTCAAAAGCCATGATGTCGTGCGTTTTCGGAGTGACGGAACTCAAGCCCTTATAGAACGTCTTATCGTGCCAGCTGTTATCAACAGACATTACCCTCTTCGATAAAAGGGGGCTTCAGTAAATTACTTATGGCTTGCTCGAACGGTGCTATAGGGGAGAAAAGTAATAATCATTGATGGACAATACGGTGATACTGTGTCCATCCATTTGATTTTCTTCTCAAATAAATTCATTTTTGATCGCAAAAAAACGGATCGAATTTGTCGACTAAGTCACAAGAAAGGACACAACATTACCTTCCCTTTAATTAAATTTTTTAAATAAAATCTTATCATGGCCGTACTCGAACATATTTATTATATCAGCGATGAACTGACCTTTGTTTATGTAGTTTGGGTATAAATTTTCTTAAGTTTGTTTCTTTCCTCTCACTCTTTTACCTTTTTCAGCCTTTGGCAGTTGTTCTCTTCGTAACAAATTCTTCAGCATGCCCACCGCGACTTAATCTGAGTAATGGGAAAAAAATTCAAGATTCATTTCGCTGTGGCTGACGTGCTCGACAATAACCCCTTTTTTCCATTAATGCACTCGCATTTATTTGTAAAAGTTCACTTCTATTAGCATACACTTCTCATCACCTTTTCATAAGCGTATGCGTTAAAATAATTTGCATACATTCACGGCGTAGATACAGTGATTACACGTCAAAGGACGGTAAAGTATAAAAAATGCTACGCGTGCGTACATATAATATATACATACAAACATGTATCCAACGTATAAAAAAGTTGAAATATCATTTGTTACGCTACGTTTTGTCTTCTCGCCTTTGTCGATGTGCTAATTTATAAAAACGTGTCAATGTGCTAACAGCAAAAGTCTAATTTTTCTTTGTAGTTTACGCTACAGTGGAAAAGGAGGCAAAAAAGAAAACAACAAAATTGAAGGAAAAAACGCAAAGGCGTAAAAAATTTTGAAAAATACAAAAATCTGTTAAAAATGGCACACAAACGTACGTGTGCAAAAGCATATAACAGTAGCATGAATTCATGTGCGAAAGATTGGAACTTAACTAAAGCAAAACGAAAACAACAACAAAATAATAAAAAAAACAGTAACAAAAATGTATAAAAATGAGGGCAAAAAGCTTATTCGCCAGCCTGCTCTTCTCTCTACGATACCATATGGGATTGTTTTGTGCATGGATACATGTGTGTGTATGTTTTGTGTGTGTATGTGTACTTGATTACCATATGCGCACACATAGGCATAATGCCCCTGTCAGTTAGACTTTCCGACAAAATGTCAGTCATGCATAAGTGGAACACGCCAAATTCAATAGCGTAATGTCAGTTTTAGACAAGGCTCACCGAGCAATCTTTAGCCTGAATATCATTTACACATAAGTATGCCTTTTCATGCAATGAAAGGGTGTTTGTTTTTCGGTGTTAGTTATTTTACCCAGTCATCGTTCGTTGTAACTGGCAGCAAAACTAATCTGTTAATAGAAACATTAACGAGACTCTTTTACCGAATGATTTTAGTGCATGCGACGCATTCATAAATGCAACAAGAGCAACAACAAACACCAACAACAACAACCGCGATTTTAAAATGCAAAAAGTCAAACCGGGTTTATGCGCTTTAACATTACGAACTCCCAAGTAATGTGAAAATGTGAATGAAAATTTTTGCCTTAAAATTATAAAAACAAACAAATAAGAAAGCTTTTGCAATCGCATATAGGCTTCAAAATTAATCTCGGATACGCGCCTTTTCTTTTTCCTCCGCACAACGAGAATATGAATGACAAACAAATGTAGGAAACGAAATTCGAAAAACAAATTGCGATTGGTTATCAGTGACAAGCAAAACCATAAATGTAGAATAAGCAGAACGATCTAATTATCTTTACGATCGCGGATTCTCGTATATTATACGAAGAGATAGCGAGAGGGAGAGATAGAAAGCACTGGCATCACCTTTTTCCAAAATGATTGCAATTACTTTTGAAGTCAGTGACACTTACTTCGACAGATGAATAACATCGATACGGGTATATGGAGACACAATAACAGATTTATTTTGCGTAATATTTCAGTGAAGACGTCAACAAGTTTGTGAGTGCCATGTGACAATTACGCACGAGTTATTAAGATAGGCAAGTTCTTCTCAACACAGTAGGGCATTTAGAGATCTTTTCAATTTCCTCGCCTCCACCTGAATTTCCTCTGACATCAACGATCTCGCTTCGATGTTTAAGTCAGGACCAATTTTATAGAAGGCTGATGATGCCAAACTGTTATCTTCCCTCCCATCTCCTTGAATTTGATATTAAACTCAAGAAAATACAAGAGCTTCCATTCCCAAGGGGAATGAATGCGTTTACTGCTGAGTAAACCATTAATTCACACGAATTGGAAAATACAGATGGTTTCGTTGATCTAGGAATTTTGTTCAACCAAGCTTCATATAGGATGCATATGCTCTGTTTAAAAGGGCTATACGTGAAGTTGGTGAGACCAATACGGCTAGTGTGTGCTTGACTTCATTAAACGCTGGTTAAGAGATTTTGATGACCTGTAAGGTAGCGAAAAGACTATGTTAGCTTCGTACGACCAATACTGGAATGTGCCTCGATTGTATGATCGCTTTCTTATCGCTACCATGTTAATTCGATTCAATACTTGCAGAAGCGCTTTCCGCTTTTCGCTTAGAAATTTAGGCTGGGATCCACGTGTCCCTTTACCACCATACGAGAATAGGCTACTGCCTATTTCCTTGCCGTCACTCGAGAAACATAGGCTAGTCGTAGGCATTGTCTTCATGGTGAAGATGATAAATGATGTCATTGATTTGTCGTTTTTATTAAGTCAGATTAAGTTAAATGTTCCGGACCATGCAGCTGACAAGGAATTTTCTTATTATAAAACTTAGCCAATGCGCGTTCAACAATGATCTGTTCCTCTCTAAAAATCTAAACGGGGTTAATAATCTATTCTCTTCATCAGATCCGGATAGTTCTATTAAAACTTGATCTATAACCCTGTAGTGTCGATGTAATTTTTATTACTTTCTTACTATAAGCAAAATCTACTTTTGTAAACGTTGTTTTCAGGACATAACAAAGATTCCGAAGGCTCGATAAGCAGGCTTAGACACGCATATGGGCAAATGCAACAGGGGAGTAAAGATTGAATGAATGCATGAGTTCTCTCAGGTCAAAATTATTGATAAATCTTGGGTAACTTTGACGTTTTGAATAAAAAAACTGTAAACATGTCTTTCACTTTATCCTCCCCGTGTGCGCCCCTGAAAATTGATCGGTATGAATAAATTTAAAATTTTTATGATGTATAACATCATCTATTGATAAAACCTATTATGGCAGAAAAGTTGCATTTTTTCATGGAAAAGCTTTTGATTCATTATCCTCCAAAGTATGTAACTGTAAGTCATTTATTTATATTTGAAAAAAGACATCCATATATATCTATATACAGCTGCATCTATACGTATATATATATATATATGTATTTGTATATATTTTATTTTGTTTTTTTTCGCAATGTATTATATAAAATGCATTAGCAAAGGTAAAATAGTAATAATATGCAAAACTTTTTGCACAATCATATATTTATTTTAATGATGTATTATACGGAAGTTTACAATTTTTTTTTTTTTTTTTTGTATTATACACGATTGAGAAAAAGGGAAAAAAATTCTATACATTGAGTTTTAATTTACGTACAAAAAGTAAAATATACTAAATTATTGATCACTAAGACGACAGATTATGAAAATAAATATTTACGAACATATTTACTTAGTAAATATATTTATTTGCAAAACAAAAAAAAAACAAAAATACAAAATTAATTTTTTTTATTATTGCTAGGCTTCACCCTAAAAACTTTTGCTTTCATTATATATTTGGGAATAATATTAGCACGCGGCGAAATTTCGTAATGAAATTTTAGTAAATGTCTGTTGCACTGGGTTTCCGATAGATTATGAATAAAACAATATTTCCTTCTTTTTTTTTAACTGTTCATGTGGGTTAATGAGAAATATGTTATTGTTGCAACCTTATAGCTGTAAAGTTTAACCGTAATAGTATTAGGAAATGCCGACTAACACGGTTTGCTAAATTCTCACATCACCGATTATAAGTTCTCTGCATTTATTTTATGATTCAGTTTAGAGGCCACTTCTTATTTTATTGGTTTTAAACCGATTTTGCTGATGCATTGGGTCAGCAATATTCGTTCGTTTCTTCTGTACTTGGAGAAGATGTTAAAGTTTGACACGTTCGTTCTATAATTAAGTTTAATTTAAGTTTAGCTGAGAGTTACAAATGTTAATTTTTTATTTGTATGTGATGGACGTGACCGCTGACATGTAATATAAAGGTGATTTTGAAACGTTTCTTTTAAATAAACTTGTGTGGCCGCAGCGTGATCGGCGAACGATAAATAGATCATTTGGGCATATCTAAGTGATCAGTCAGGAATATATATATACATATTTATATTTATTTATATTTTATAGCGTCTTCAGTGAATCTTTCTCTACGCTATTTTTATTATTATTCGGCAAATATAGAATACCGTCTGTGGTGGGTTAAGAAAAAAAATCGCTCTTCTACTTTTTCACTGGTTAATGCTCTTTTTAGAGAAATGCAGTTTGAATGTCTCTGTCTGTCTGTATACGTTTGTCTGCCTCTGAGTTTTTGTCTTGTGCGCATTTAAAATAATTTTTTCTTTCCCTTTTGTTTTTTATGCTTTAACAAAAAACTATTTGTGTCTTTTTCGAGTTACTTTTATATATGTATATTATATATATATATATATATATATATATATATTATATATATATATTTTATATATAAATATATAAATTTTATATATATATTTTTTATATATATATTTAATATATATATACATATATGTGTTTTTATTTTGCTTGCCTGCTTTACTGTGTTACTCAGAAATGTAAATACTTTACACATGTTTTGTACGTGCACGAATTTGTTAAATAATAGTGTGTGTGCGTAAGAGCACGTATGTAGTTGGGTGTATGTATGCGCGGCTGTATGCGGACTGTCTAAAGTCCGAAAAAGAGCCGCCGTACATACATACATACATATATTTACATGGGCAAACATATGGTCTGTTTGCAAATACAAAAATATAGTAAAAATGTATCTCCAGTCAGTGGTTTTTATTTTGCAGAAAAGAATTTTTGTACTTAAAAAACAAGAACGACGGTATTGCTGATGTTTGTTAAAAACACATTCATCATTCATTCACTTACTGTATTGCGAGTGTGCGTGTATTTGTGTGCAAAAATGCAAATGCTTGTAAAATTTTTCATACAAAATATTTGCATATATAAGCAAATATAAAATGTGTATGTGCATGTGCATGTGTATGTGTATATGTATATGCATGTGTATGTGTAAGCAAATGAGCATTTGGGTATGTGTGTGCATTACACGCTTTGTTTTCAATTCCACCTCTGTATCCTTCCTTTTCAATTTTATATAACAGATACATATATTTATATATATATATGTGTTTATATCTTTTTTTTATTTAACAAATATCATCGTCATCACTATGACTATCACCATAACCATCAACGTTATCGTCAGTAGTTGTAGTGTTTTGTTCTGCTTATTTTTTTTTTTTTTTAATGTCTGCTTGCATTCATCATTCATTCAGTCCTTTGGTGAATGTATAGAATTTTTATGCTGCAAGTTCATTTTTTAATCACATGAAATGCTTTCTTTTAATGCCATTATCATCACAGTCATCAGCATCTGCATAGTATGTATGTAATATAAAGGGTTCGTTAAAAATGAAGGTTTTTTTCAAATCAAAAAAAAAAAGAAGAAAGAAGAAAGAAAAGAGATACAAAAGAGAGAAAAGAGAAAAGAATCCCAAGGGTCACCATATTAACGTAAAGAATACTTTAATAATTTTTTGATTAATTAAATATGGAAATATTTTCCAAGCGTTGATTATTTTCAATTGCGTTTCATAACATTTTTTTTAATTTTCTTATTTCTAATCCTTGCAAAGAAGAATTAACGGAATGCTTGTTGATGTACACATATATTTAAGTAAAGGACATTAAAAGTGTTATCTGTTCAAAGTCATCGTGCATAGACGCTAAATGAAAACAGACCTACTATGAATATCTCTTTAAATTCTTAAATTTTTATCCCTAAACCCTTTATGTGATTTTATAACAAATCATACCGCGATGTGCCTAACAAGCTCACGGTCAGAAAGTATTCCGTATCTTGGACGAAGAGTTGTTGATTGTTTAAATCCACTTTTTATCTAAAAACGCTATGTATAAATACAAAACACACATACACAGGCCACACATCTTTTGAATTCGCATTATGGAAATATAACAAATAAAAAAAAGTCATATTTTTGTACTCTGCAGTGTTAACTGAGCGTGGCTGGTTATTTCCATTTTTGTGGCAAAGGAAAACAGAGGTGTTCTGAAAGTATATTGCACGATAGGTGAGTACTTTCACCAATTCAACCCGTTCTCAGCGTCAGGCTACTTGCAAAGACTTCCAATGTGTTTGCCAAATTTAAAAGCGTATTTTTGTGGCCCGGACAATACTTGCGACGGACACTACACACTCATTGCAGTTCCGCATAAGCTTTGGTTCATTTCTTGGCTCGTAAATAGACAATTAAAAGTAATGTTGTAGTCGTGGGCTGTAAAAGGACGCCAATACTTCTAGATCGCCAATTCTGTGTCGATTGGGTAATTTCTGGCGAAGACACGAGATTACTCTCTGTGAGCCTATGAGGCGCACGGTGCTAAGATTCGTTATAAAAAAACAGCACAGAATTAATCTTCATATCATGATTGATCGTAAACTTGCAAATATTTTTTCTTTTTTATCTTGATTCTTGATTTGAAACACGTAAGATAGTTACATTCGGTTGTGACCGAATTTTTCATAATCATCATCGTTGTCCTAGAAAAGACTAAAAAAAATAAAAGGGCAAAATTTTCATACTATATAACGTTGGGTGGGCAGGGCTGACTTTTTTGATTTTCGGAATAAAGGTGGAAATTCCATTTTACATATAGTGTATGTATTGTACTTTCTGGGTAACAAGCAAAAAACACGGAAAAAAAGGTGCCTTTGTTGCACGGGCGTGGAGGCGCTGTGGGCGTGCGGGGGGCTGTTATTTTTGTACAGAACCATAGCCCAGAGAACATACGTTCAAATTTTTGTACATTCGTCTGCTGTAATGAGTAATGAGCAAAAAGTCAATTTTTTATTACTTTTGAAAAACATAGGTATTCTCAGTTCGCGCGGTATTGTAAGCGTTTTCTCCGACCGATTTTATCCGTTTGCTGTACCTACCTGCGTGCCAAATCTTCTGATGTTCTTGACAAATTTGAAGTCGATAGCTTCATCTTTGCGGCTAAGAGAATGCTTGCAACATACATTACACAGACGGACAGACGGACAGATGGACCCCTTAAATCGAATTCGGTGCTGACCCAAAATATGTATACTTCCTGAGGTCTCTGAAGCTACCAAAGCAAAAAAAAACTTTTTTGCAACGCAATGTGAAATAAAGAAGAAAATTTTAGTTTGAAGTTCCAATGAACCTTAAAATCACAACGTGCATGGATTAAGGTTAATGTCAATGGCTTGCCAATGTGTGTTCTCTGCACAATTTTCAAACTCAAAATATCTTAAGCGAATTATGTAAATGCTTTGCAATCGTTTCTATCCGTTTCATTTAACGCATTTTTCGTAGACGTTACAATTTCGCATGGCAGTTCCGCTTTTCACGCGGGCGGAAAGCGTGCACGTCTGTGTTAACACAATTACAATAAACTGTATGTACGTAGGAAGTTCCCCTGAATATTCCAACCACCACGGTGTGAGAAACTGAAGAAAATTTCTCGCGACATTTTCATTTTGAATGGTTAGTAATCAGAGCAATTCTTCAATGCAATACAGTCGCTATTCGTATTTACTCTTGAAGCTAGGCTTTGAAAAGCTGTAGGGAATTCCTCATAAATATGAGGTTACACAATATAGTTTCAGCCTATAAATGCAACAGTGTGTGAATTGAAATGAAATCGTTGTGATCGTTATCCGATCGTGTAAAATTTGCTCAAATCGCTTCACTGCGATCTTTCGACAAACTTCTAGTAAATTAACAATAACAATAATAATTATTGCCAGCAAATCCGCCTGAGTGGCCGAGTCTGCAAGGGTCTCGACTAGCAATTCAATGGTCATGGGTTCAAACCTCAAGTGCGGTAGAGTTTTTAATAATAATAATAATAATAATAATAATAATATTAGTAAAAAAGAAAAATAAAAAAAATAAAGCCGAAAGCCTTAGATGCTAGTGCTTTAAGCCTTTAGTCTTAGAATTCATTCTCTGGCTAAATCTATATAATAATAATAATAATAATATTCCCGGCAATGCCGCTTATTTGTGGATTGGACTGTGGAAAATAATACGTGATCTGATATTTTCTACGGTAAAAGTTGTAAAGGGCTATATTTTTCTTATTAATACTCTGTTTCATCTTACCCTTCGAATACGAAATAAGAAAGACATGGAAAGAAAGAACAATTTAAAACAATACCTGGCCAGACGTAA
Organism: Glossina pallidipes; assembly: GCA_000688715.1. Classification (NCBI taxonomy): domain Eukaryota; kingdom Metazoa; phylum Arthropoda; class Insecta; order Diptera; family Glossinidae; genus Glossina; species Glossina pallidipes. The sequence goes on along the minus strand of KK499771.1, from coordinate 2,608,588 downwards.
TTATTCGGCGAAAATCTTATTATTAAAATGTCAATTACTTGTTTTAAAATTATTTAATGCGCTTTGACTTTAGGGCAAACAGTGTTTGAGATTTTATTTATTTATTATTTTTTATTTATTTACTTACTTTTTTTAGTTTTTGTGCAGAGAAAAATCTTATCTCGATTATTTTAAATTTATTTTTCTTCCTCTTTATACTCTCTTGTCGCTTATCTACTAGTACTTTGTCTTCTTCTCTTTGTAGAATTATTTTCCTTGTGATGGCGTTGGTTATGCATTGCTTCCATCGGCAAGTTCGTTGCTTCGTTCATTCATTCATTTGTTCGTTTATGCTATCGTTTGTTTACTTTAATGTCATTTTCAACTCCTCACGAGTGTGTTCTTAAGTACGCTCTTTTGTCTTTTGTTTCACACTCGAAGACTCGCTGGGTATTGTAGTTTTCCTTTTTTTATTCCTCGTCTTTCCTTTTTTTCACTTTCTTTATCTGGTATAAATTTGCCCGCGTGCGTGTATGTCGTGCATGATTTTTCTCAGCACTATTAATGTGTAAAGTGTATTTGCTTGTGTTGGTGAAGTACCACTCATCCGTACTTTTTTAAGTCCTACTGAATTCCTTTTATCCTTAAAATAAATAACTTAGTTTTTATTGTTGTTGCATCTCGTATATATATCCTGCTCTTCCTCTCCTACCGAACTTTTCTTCAATTCTCCCTTTCTTCTCTACGACTGCTAGTTACTCAAGCAATTTTTAGTGTGCATATACATATACATATATAAGGATCCGTGGGTTCATTGTTGATAGATTTCTAAAGCGACACTTTCGATTGTCTTTATTTCACAACTTATGTGAAAATTAAACTTTAAGTATGTTAGCTTTACGCTTTAAAAGGAAGTCAGGAAAGCAACATAAATGGATGGCTGAGAAAATTTTGGGCTAAAAGCGAAACGAACTGAAGCAACTAACGCCACTACTCTACATAAAAATTGTAATTTCACTGTCGTATAATGAAATGCAAAAAGTTAAGTTTTCTCTTACGTTTTTTATTTTTTTTTTATTCGAAAAGGAGAAAGAAAACGAAAATAAATCTAGAAAATTGAAAATGAATTCTATTTGCGAAACGCATAATAGAGAGTCTTCGTATTAGGATAAAGATTTACGTTAGCGAACAGTAAACGTATTAACAAAATAAGGGACATACGTATACGAAAAGATACACCATTTACCTACACTTTTAAAAATCTACGGGAACCGTTTTATGGTTCTTGATTGCTGTTAATTATGGACTACTTGAAATGAAGAGAGCGTTGGCAGTTGCCGATAAAGTACGTGATTTTTTTAATGTCGAATGAAACATTTTTCGATCGAAGACTTTCTAGCGAACAACATTTTCAAAGCACAATTAACTTACCCGATATCAGGAAACTTAAATCGGCTTCAGAGTTTTCTTTTCATTTAAATCCGTTCCCGAAAGTTGATAATAATAAATCGATTCTCTTGCAGTAACGAAGTATCTGCACAGATAGCACGGATAAGCCCCCAGTGCACTATATGTTAATTGTTCGTTGATAGTAAATCTTAATGAGAAAGACACCGGTCCATTGCATCGCTGGGCAGCGTTCTTTTATCCTCCTCTATGTGGGCGGGGTAAGAATATACTTGCAGTAAGTAAATAGTCCGCAACGCCGCCTTTATTGTAAATGCTTCTAATACAAAGTGAATGGCGACTCTGCATTAGGGAATAAGTTCCTTCTCTTTTTCTTTTTTGCTTTAATACGTTGACATATTTATTGCAGCTTTCTATTAAAAAAATTTGCAATTGGTAGTAAAACCTTATACGTAATTTGAGCTTAGTGATGCCTGCCAATGCAGATCGTCTTGCTTGACTTCCCCTTTCAATATATAGGGGCTGTTGTGACTGTACATTTTAAGTGAGGATGTTCTACGACAAGGAACCCTGAAGAAGTTTATACAAGCAATTCATTTAAGCGCTCTTTTGAAAGAGGGCTGTATTCAGTAAATACGTATCGCTCTTTTAATCCAGCACATCCTTAGTTCCACTCCTAGCGAACCCATAAGAAAAAGCGATTTACGGTCGAAGTCCAATAAATTTCGGCGTTCCTAACCGCACTTGCTTTCAATTCGCGTCAATGAGAACACGAGCTAAGCATTTGCTACGACACTTGCCTTTCCAATGCAAGACAATTTAACCAGAGTTGTTCGTCGCGGTGCATGTGATTAACATTAATAGCAAAATTATCGTACAGCGATCTCAACAAGGCAAGACACGAAGACATAAAGGGAAACGGCACTTGGAAAATTATCTTGTAAAAAATCAACTTTAAAATAATTAATGATTTTTTCCTTAACAATCATTTATATCTTAAATACGAAATTAGTTCCTCTTATAAATGGGAAATAATCAGCGCTCCCTTGCGTTTATATAGTTTATGGAAAAATTACTGTTTTAATTAATTTTGCTCCCAAATCTTTGCCAACGATGAACCGAGCATAAGTAGAAGGCGAAAAACCACGCAAAAGATATCATTTAAAACCGACAACCAAATCATTCAACCCTGGCAAATAACTGAAGTGGAAAATTAAATCGTGTATAATTTTCTTACCACCGTTCGTCGTTTGTGTGTTGATGATGTGGCTCCCTTTTTTCTAATTTTTCTTTCCTATTTTGTTTGTTTTTTTTTTTGTTTTTTTTTTTTTTGTTACATTAATTTTGACCGATATCACCAGTTCGTCCTGGTGCGAATCGTTTTTTTTCGGTTTTGTTTGGCTGCTTATCAAACTGGAACGCTTGCCGTTAAACAAAATGCGCTTCATACTAGCGTTTTGCAAACAATATATTATTATACAGATTCACTCCAACTTTTTTCAATCTTTAAACTTATTTTTTAAGTCAACTTTGATAGAGACAGGTGGGAATCGCATTGTCGATGCTTGGCCAGCTCTTTAACTTTGATTAGCATATTTTAAATTGGATTTAAACTTTAACAAATTCGAAGAAGCAGATAATTGTCTTCCTTAATATGTTATTTGCCCGAAAGGGCAGTACATGGTCGAACCGCCTTCTCTAGCCACTTTGCTCCTCTTAATCCTTTTCTTTCCTACATTAAACGCGCGTTTCGCTAAAGTACATATTTCGCTTTTGCATATATTAGTGATATTCTCGCAAATTGGAGAACAACGACGCGCAAATTATTTAGAGGAAGCATTTTTCGCTTGCTTTCGTTGTTTCAAAACATGTTTTCCTTTTTTTGATGAAAATTCCCTCAAGATAGTAATTAAATAAAAAAACTAAGTGGACGTAATTTGAACCACATGAGTCTATTTGCTCCTCCACTCCATATAAGGTGTGTCATCATATCTTAATAATTCATAGAAGCGTCTCAACAGAAAAAATGAAATATCGGATCCTCGGTCTCTTTACATCAATTGAACAGAGTCGCAAAAATGTTTTGCAATAACTATTTAAGGAAGATATTGGGATGCCGTCCAACACATATGCGGGCTAGGGTCCTGGCAATCGGAAAACGAAAAAAACTACTCGATTAGATTTAAACAGAGAAGTCTTTTTATTACTTGATCTCAGCAGCATAGAAATATTTTATTTTTACATCTTCTGATGACTATTGAGTTTAGTCTTGGTGTTATATAATATCTCTCTCGCTATATATCAAGTTTTGTTTTTAAATTTCTCTTTCCATAGTTTCACTCTTGGCAGAATAGAAACCACTTTTTCATTCATTTGTAGCATAACTGAATCCCCCAGCAATCGAAGTTTTTCAATCCGCATCGTGTGCGGTTGTCTGCGAAAATGAAGATAAAAAATCGCTAATGATTGTCGCTTATATTGCAGATAAGAAGTTCAAGGATATTCCGGGCCTAAAACCTTTGACATAACTATATTGCAAAGCGCCCAGGTTAAGCTCACTAGGATAGTCTGTTGTTACTGTTGTTAAGTTATTAGTTTTGCTTTCAGGATTTGATTTGTCCACAAAGTTACAATTAGCGAGTGTTTTTGTTTGTTGTTTTGGTGGCGCAGTATTCTCGTATCGTGATCTTCTGCTCATATCGCAGCCTTTGCTTTACGTTTTTAATAACGCATTTCTAGTTCTTTTATATTCTGAGTTTGTTTTTTTGTTCACGTAAAACGAAATCATTAATTACTTGTTTTTATTCATTTCATTTTAAAAACTTGTCCGTTATTTATGTTAATGATCGTCATTATCATGACGACAACATTGTTACAGACAACTTAACTTTTCTCGAAAACATTGACAATTTTATAATTGTCCTCTTCAGTTGATTGTCTCTACAACTACCACCTTGTGTACATACACAAGTGTGTGCGTGTATATGCGTGTATATGCATGCATATACAACATTGTTATACAATTGAAATTTCCTATACTGTACCTATTTCCGGTCCTTAAACGTACGTACCATAGCATATATAGCCAGGGCGGCGTTCTAATACATTTTGCAAAATCTGACACACCCTTCTATGGCTATGTTAGCAAAACAGATGGGGGCTATATCCTGTTTTCTTTCCAACTTCTATTCTCCTTTTTCTCTGTCTGTCTTTCCTTCTCTTTAACTTCCTGGTCCCTCTCGTCTAGGCCTTGCTGTGTTCAACAACAAACTGCTGTTGATATTGGGTAAGTACGTGTTTATGTATGTGTGTGTGTGTCTCTGTGTGTGTGTGTAAGTGTTTGGGTTGTGTTATTCTGTTTCAGAGTTTTTCTTTGCAGTCAGGCAAAAATCAAACGAAGCATTTTCTATTTTTATAGCAAAGCGATTCAAACGAAATGCTCAGTTTCATGTTTTGCTTCATTTTTAGATTTATTGACTTTTATATTACATTCATGTAAAAATATACAAAATATTTGATAATTTATTGGTTGGCGTGTGATGTGGTCCTTTCATTTATTTATTTATTTATTTATTTATTTATTTTTATTTTACTCTTTTTTTCGTTTGTACTTAAACAATAATTAACAAAAGTTTTCAAATATAAGAGTAGATAATAAGTTGCATGAAAGTGTAAATGAGACAGAAATATACATGAAGTAATTTAATGAACTTGAAATGAAATATTTGTCTGAAGAGCCGAAAAGTGATATACAAAACTAGTGCAAATTAAAGTTAAATTGCTTTCAAATCTATACAAAGCGCTTCACTCTCAAGAGGGATTTTTCATAAATTACTTACTCGGAGACCTGTCATGCATGGCTATTTATAATAGAAAGCATTTTAGTAATAACTAGCAAAGCTTTACTCGCCTATTGCAATGAATCTTAGACACCCACCATAGGGGGTTAAATATTACATAGGAGGCTGCGTGTGTCAGATGTAAAATCTTTAGTATCACTTTTACGTTAGCAAACCTGCAAACAAGTCTATAATCGTTCGTAAATCGATGAGCGGATTTTGTGATATTCCTTTTAAGCGGATTTATCCTTAAGCTTTATGTTATAAAGTAAGGTGGAAAAAAGAAGCTATTTCTGGAACAGAAAACTGCATTAACGCGAAAAAAAATGTAAAGACACATGCAAGGCCGGACAGATGGTTAGTTAAGGATTGAGTAAGTTATTTGAAAATTTCCCCTAAACGGTGTTCATGACAAGAGAATTGACGAGAAAGATTCACCCTCATGCTCTGGTAGTGGAGTGTAGTTGTAATGTTTTCAAAAACTTAACATAAATTCAATTCTTTCACAAGCCCTCTCAATATGGAAGAATTGCGTGCGTGTATCTGTGTGTGTCTTTTCGTGTGTGTGTGTGTGTGTGTGTGACAAATCATAGAGGACATTAATTAGTAAAGACCAGTCAAGCATGCTTTAATAGCAATAAGTGATAACTTGATATATACAATAATTGCAAATTTTGTCAAGAAAAATTTATAAATTTTGAATTCACTTTAATAAGTTTATTTATTTATTTTTTTTTTTGATTGTCGATGAGATGATGTAATTTTATCAAAAAGTTATTTTCTAAGCATTAAATTAAATTCTTTAACATCTAATTTATCTTTAATGTATGTATATTCGTTTACGGTTGCTAATGAATGAATAAAGTTTCGGCTTTTATCTACATTTCCAGTTCTCTTGAAGGTAAACCTAGTGTAAAGAATTGGTAATCAAATGCTTACGCAAAACGAAAGGCAAACAATAAAATCATTTACGAAGAAAAATAGTCATTTTGTGCACTTAAGAAATCATTGAAATGTTGGCGTTCAAGTTATACAGGAATAAATAAATTTCCCAACTACTAGCAGAATATAAATGAATGGACACAAGACCGATAACGGTTCCACAAAAAAAATCAGGTTTCTTTTTTTTCTTTTTTAAATTGTACATCGCAACGAAATAAATACACAATAGAACTGTAATCACATTCATGTCTTCTAAAATTGCTTAGTAACATACTTTAAAACAAATTCCATAAATTTTAATGTGATATTATAAAAAGAAGGGTTAAATTTCAAGGGCTGAGAACACCAGGTCTATCTTTAGAAACCGGGACACTTAACATCAAAACAAATATTTGACGAAGCTTGCAAAAAGGCAGCAGCCGATATAATTTTGTCCGCAATTATGATGCATATTTCATAGATAATGTGAGTTTAGTGAATATATATTAACTACAACCTCCAACAATCGATGAGGGGCATATTCATTTTGTCAAAACGCTTGCAACGCTCGGAAGGAAGCTTCAGAGACCCCGCGAAGTATTTTCATTCTTGACAAGCAGGCCCGTCTGCCCGTCTGCCCATCTGTATCCTGCCTGTTTAGCCTGAACCTATCGTCTACAAACTTGCAAAAGAATTTGAAAATGATCCAAACACACTTCTCTTTCCATTTTTTGTGCTTATCATTCATAAAATACAACACATTCACCATATAAATTGCTGCTTTTAATCCGGATATAAAACAAATCATCCTCGCCCATCTAACATTACAGAGTATAAGTTTATCCGGTGATGGCTATAAAAAATTCGGTCATGACCGAATATAATTTTCTAGCTTGTTATTTATACAAAGTTATTCCACAGCATCGATATGGTTAATGGATCGACTCCACCGACCATATTTGAAATATCAAAAGGGTTTGCATAAAATAAATTCGACGACATTTAAGGCTATCGGCTTTTTTTAAAAATTCTACTGCACTCGACATTTTAACCCAAGACCATTGAATTGTTAGCCGAGATCCTTAGCCTAGTCGGCCGCTCAGACAGAATGGAAAGATGTGTATGTCTACAACCTATGAAAATTATCTCGATATTCTAACGAGTTTGGTAAAGAAATCTTCTTCTCAAATAAGACTCGTTTTCACCTCAACTGTTCAGTGTCGATTGGTAAATTAATCACGAAATCCTTTTACACTCATGTTTTCGGGCTCGTAGCGTCATTGGTCCTTAGTTCTTTGAAAAAGATAGAATCCAGATGCCGTCAACGTTAACGGAGATCTCCATAAATCAATGTTTCCAAATTGCTTACGCCCCCACCTCGAGAATATTGATCTAACAAATAAATGGCTTGAATAAGACACAACTACAGGCCACCACATGCCGGCACGTCAAACAATCGACTTTCGTGATGCGGTAATTTCAAAAGGTTCGGTTAGGGAGAGCCCTCCAAGGAATGGTGGTTTTAATAACTTTGGGTTTCTTCTGCCGCGAATGTTTGATGGCGAATCGGTTATTCAACGCCTTATTGATGAATTTAGGTCCAATTTTCCGATTAAAGTACTCGAAAAGTGAGTGTGCTGAGTTCGTATCGGTCTTATTGAAAAACTCCCCGCGTATCATTTCTTATACTTTGCTACAAACTAAGTTAGAATACATAAGAAAGAAACAGAGAAGAATATATAACGAAGAGCCGTAAGTAAAAGTAGTAAAAATGACGTGTCAGTTCTTTAACGCGCAAGAATTGATAAGAAATTGATTTGAGTGAATATATATGGTATATATAATGAGATATAAGGAAAGAAAAAAATTGAAAAATATACCAAAACTAACCATCAACTTTACTAAGTGCTAGAAAAGGAACTTGGGACCTCCACTGGCCCTTGCTTTGCAAAACCAGGCAGCGAATCATCTCTTTTTGACTCACTAAACATTTAAGAAGAAGAAGAAGACATATAAAATATAATTTTTTTTTTTTTTTATCAATCAAACAATTTATAAATATTTGTCTTTTTTATCTACTTTTAGGTAAGTTTTCGCATAATCGCAAAGTGTTGCCGTAAAAATTATAGAAAAAGAATATAAAGAAGAACATTTTCCTCGTCGTCTTCTTAATGCCTGATAATCGTACTTTGAATAACGTTATAAATCTCATTTATTTCTGCAACCGTAAGCGGTAAGTGTATAATAATTTTCTTTTGATACAGCCGTTTACAAATACAAAAAAAGTAGAGGAAGACAATTTGCAATTCTAACTAAACAGAAACGAGTGGATATAAATTAAGCGCGCAGTACGGTAACAGCAATAAAAAGAAAACAAAAAAGTTGACAAAAAATTATGTTTTAAATTGCTGTCATAAATATAAATATCATAATAATAAAAATGGAAAAAATCGACCAACGACAAAGCGTTAAAGTATGATGATAGTAAGGTCAGCGAAAAAAAAGAAAAAGAGAAACAAAGAAACGCGGAGGGATGCTATGTCATAATGCAGGCGAAGGAAAATCTTCAACTAATAAGACTTAATGTGCGTTTCCTAGGCATCTGGAAAAATGCAAAAATACAAAAACAAGAAATTTGTAATCATCAGCATAAATATGCTTAGGCGAGTGAACAAATCTCAAAATGGGAAGGGCGTTGAAACAACAACAACAAGAAAAAACAGAAACGACAGAAACAGGAAAAAACGGTCAATGTAAATTAATTTTCTACATTTTTCTTGTCTTATTTTTTCCATCCTGCACAACCCATATTGGATAAGAAAAAGGGTTTCCTAAATTTCGAAACGCATTTGTAACCTTTTGAAGGAATCTTTTACGCGTCTCGCCTATTTTGTACATTTACATTTATCCGTAAAGCGATTTTCCAAATCTGTTCCTCCAATCGGTGTTACGAATTCTAGAACATAGGAAAAATGAAGATTTTTTGATGAAAATCTTGGCACATATACGAGAAATTGTCATTTACCCTAATTAAGTATAACGGAAGGTAAAAAAAAGATCGCGAGCAAAGGAAATGTTTTCGGATGAAGAAAAACAAAACGGAAATATGAAGAAACTTTCATTAAAGTCGTGCAAAATCTTTTAAGTGATAGGTAAATTTGACCGATTCTCATCGGGTTACTGGTGACTTTGATATAACGATTGGTAAAAAGCTAGATAACGCGGGTATCCGATATTCGTCCTAATACGAAGGTACATCGCCGACGTTTTTCTGCTATGATTTTTTTGTTTTTTATTTTCAACTGCTGCTAGCGCTGTTGGAATAATTGTATTTTAGCCGATGTTGAAAAATGAAATTAAGTGTTGAGCTTTATTGTCTGCTTGATGTGAGGAAACGTAGAATATAACCCTACATTAATATCACACAATTGAATGCAAAGTAGAGAACACAACTTACTTAGTTCACAACTTATTATTAGACAGAAAGCATTTTAAAAATATGAAAATTTGTTAACTTATCCTCGTAGAAACTTGCCCTCACAGTAAGTTACATATTCGTGGTCACGCTCAGGTGCCTCATCAATTCTTTTCTTCACCGTTGTATTTAAGAAAAGTCTGCTATTTTTACGTACAAACCGGGATATGATTGGTAGCAGGAAATTCAGATTAGTTTTGTATATTCAGTCTGTACGTCAGGAGATTTTCCAAGTTGGATTTCGCTATGTACATGTATTAATGGTGTATCCACAGTAACTCTCACGTATACCGAACGATAGTTAAGCCCTTCCCAAAGGGTACATCAAATTTATCAAATATTTGCAAGGTATTCTAACTTGAAATACAGATACATATGCATCGTTTTGATCCTCTCTAGCCTTTTGCTCAGTAGAAAAAATTTGCTTCGCCTAGAGAAAGACTAAATTTTTAGATAAGTCTCACTTTGACCACGAGAGTTGACATGACACGATGGCTTGAAACCATTACGTTACCAAGCAGGAAGTGTAGAGTTAATCTACCCTTGGAAACTAGAAGAGTGGTGCATGGCATTAAGTCATTGGGTGAGCCAATCCAAGTATATGTAAATCCGTATGTCATCGGTAACATTGATGCCAGTGCTTCGTTGGCAGATACCTGCATCAACGTTCTCACAGGCATTACATTATGGAATATACGATAGCAGGATCGTAATTTTCTTGAAAACGTTGCTCGATTTTAAATGAAACTTTTGCTGGGATATAAAAAAATCTGGTTTAGCGATTTAAGTTGCGTACCAATTTTTTCCCCTTCTTCAAGTAAACTTATCAGTGTAAAAATGTAATTTAAAATTAATAATCTTTAGCAAATGTCGATCTATGTGCGATGGGGCAGAGACATTTGTAAAAACCATTAAAGAGATGAGCGCAACTGACGCACCGATAATAAAAAAAAATTGCGTACGGTATTTATTCGCTTGAGATGAAAGGGTAAACAAAATTAGTCCCTGAATACGAATACAATTTACTTTCGTAGTTAAATTTATAATTTGAAGTTTTGCTAGTCCTGTACGGTCTCGAAAATATCTCCTTAAAGTATTGTGCTTATCTCCTTTTTTCCTTATGGGTGTGAACGTTACGTTTAATTTAAAGTACAACCGTGAATACACAGCGAGATTGTATTTCTGTATGACTTCATGTATACGTGTATGTGTGCATGCGTGCGCTTGTATGCGTGTATACGAACCCCCAATTAAATAATAAATAAATTAAGTCTATCACAGACTGGCGAAGACAAATTTTGGCATACAAAACTATTTTCGAGTTCACCCTAAAAACGTTAATTAAATGCTGTGCCAAGAAAGACGGTTTAACCTCATTAAGCGTGGGTTTACTTTAAAAAAAATCTACAATTAATAGGTAGAAATTTTTTTTGCCTTTTTTTTCACGTCGAATGGCCGATAAAAGACGCACTATATTATTCACAAGAAAACTTCTCGTTTCTGGCCATCAAGCCAAAATATGCATGGTTCAGTACCCAATACGGTAGGGATCATATTTTAATGACGATTGTCGTAAGGCCGCAGCTATGGTTAATGCTTGATCGGTAGAAACCTAACACTTAACGATAGTGCACGTATGTCCGAATCTGCGCCCACACCCTACTCTCCGTTTCTGGTCGCTTCTTATTTTACGAGCATGGTCCATGTGCAGCCAAGGCGAAATACAAGTGGAATTTCTCCGCCTTTCTCATTAAATTCAAGCATGAAATGTGCGTAAATTTTCAAAAATTGCTACTTTATTACAATAATAATAATAGAGGAATAAATCCGTTGTTGGATTTGAATCGTGGCATTTAAAGAGGGTGAAAATAATTTTTGCCGCTTTACGTTTAGTTTGTGCTATCGGTTGGTTACCTTAACCAATAATTTTCTTTAATAACCGAATGTTACCTGTACCTTACATTTTAAATGCATTTGCCATGCATTGGCTGCGTTATTTTTCAACTCTCTCTGAAATACTGTGATAATGTAAACAGATGCGCTTAAAGGTTGATACGTTATACTTGGCTTCATTTTATATTTTTTACGGATTCTGGAAAAGATTTCGTTATTGTGAAACGATTGCTGTTATTGTTGTCGAAATTTATTACTTCGTTTCTGGCTGGAGCAAGCACACAATTTTTTATACTTTCCTTCTTTGTTTCAATTAAAATAATTTACTCGATACATTTAAATGCAGAATATAGACATGATTCTAGTTCTTTGTTGGACCACTTTCTAAACATTTTTCTCTCACTGTAATCACTAAACTTAGTTAGTTTTTACAGTGCATCCTGGGTTAAAATCCAGTCCGTTGCTTCTCTCTGCTTTGGATAGCAAGATCTTAAATATCAAGCGAGATGATAAAGAAACAAAACAAGAGTTTTAGTTTGAATTTTGCGCCATAGTTACAGTGTCAACATTAAACTGTCATTGCGATGACTTTTGTCAAAACAAAATTAGCAAGTCCTCCAACATTGATTGTAGTTTTTCAGCTCACAATGCCAATCGGAAATATTTTCTTTCGTAAATTCTGTTAATTCGATCCCTGTCCGCGATAGTCAATGGTGTTGATTGAGCTTTCTTGGTTTGAAAACGATGTAAGGGATTTGGACGAGATTTATTTTCAACAGAATCTGCCACACATTTGGTTTTGATTCAAGCGCCCTCTGTTCTATAATGTATACGCGTATACAATAATAGATGTGCCAATGATTCCCGGGACTGACGCATTCAAAGTGTCTCCAATAGAAAAAACAATCCAAATCATTTTTAGAAAGTGCCAATCATCAAACGACATCTGTTGTTAAAATTTCATGTCATTTCCTTCATATGCTTACGAGAGACGCTTTTTTACTTACTTCCAAAACTGAGGATACATTCGAGTATCCTATCTCGAGTAAAGATTGGTTTTCGTATTATGGTGAATTTTTTCTGTCGACAACCACAATTTGTCAGTGATCTGCTGAGATCAAACTGAGTCCTATGGACGTCAACGGTGCTGAACGGAATGGATGTCCGAAAGAGGGGCTTAAATGAAAAGCATAACAAAAAAAAATAATAAGAGTTATTGTCATTTATTGAAAGCTAAGAGCGCAAGAGACAGCTCGCACTCCTTTAAATATGAAGAGGCATGGTATTTGTCAGATCTAGCACCTATCAACTACTATTTGCTTGCAAAACACCAAAGGAAGCTCCTGGGAAAAAAGGCTTCGATCAAATAATGAGAGCGATTTTTAAAGTGTGTTTTGACTAATCGTTCTATGAAAAAAACAGCGAAATGTTACAGATGCATTGGACTGATTGTCTGGCTCGCGCTCTGTCGTCGAAAGAAGTCCCGGCAAATAAAGCCGGATTTTGAAAAAAAAATAAAAATATTTTTCACCCATTTAGTCCCAGGAATTACAAACGCCCATACGCACCTAAATAAATACACACATATAAAGAAATTAACACAAGCACTCTCACTCACTCACTCAGTGCATTAAAAAAGTTGTCCAATTATTCGTTAAATACGATTCCGTTTGCTCTTACCATGTTTTACTATGGAAAAGCGATTCTTAAGCAACTATTCAAGTTTATGTAGCTGCTCTGCTCCATTTAATGCCATATATAGCCAATGTTTGCATAACGACTTCAAGGCAGGCCGGTACTTTAGCTTAATCTTATTAGTTATGTTTGTCAAATGCCGTATACGGCCGGCTAGTAAATGGACACAAATTCATTACATTATCTAGAAATATTTGCATCAGCTTTGCGTGTATTACAACAAGACTCATCTAAGTGTGCTTTGCGTACATGTGGCAATCGACAGCAAACTAATTCGGGGAATTATATCGGCTCGAAAACGTTCTACTCCTCGTTCAAGTGAAGTAAATTAATGTTGCGCGGAACATATGCAATAATAAATAACGACCGCTTCATTTCGTATTAAACGAGATTTGCGTACCATAGTGTTGATGGTCCACTGTTAACGGGAATTGGCTCTAAATAGAGACGCGAAAGTATTAAGCTGAGTTAAAGCTGGTGCGAAATTAATAAGCTAAATGAAGAGCTGCGTGTAAGCGCATCACTGCACGTATTGTTTAAGAGAGAGTTTCTGTTAAAATCTAGAGATACAAATACTAATAAACTCTCTCGTTTAGTTGCCATAAACGTTTCCTTGCACTTCGCAAACGTACTCTTTGGTTTATTGTGCGTTTGTCATTTTAAACTTATGGAGCGATTCTTAAGAGAAGTCAGATCTATAATAATTTCGCGTTTGTTTCTCATTCCGAAAAGTCACAATTTTTCTCGATCGTTACGTTCTTTATTTTTTTCTTAGCCCATTCTTTTTCCAAAGCCATTGTTTCGACTTCAAGCCCATTCCTACAGGCATACAGAGAGCGTAAGGCTTACGCTAATGTTTTATTTTAAAATTCCAGCACCTGCAAGTAAATCTTCCTCCTATTTGACTTAACGCAACCGAAGCAACAATCTTGTCTGTTTGGCTAAATTAAGACTAAAACGAAAATGTTTATTGTTATAGTTTCCAAGCGTTTTTGGGCAATCGAGAGGTTCAATCTAAGTTGCCTTTGATACTTGTAAAATTAATTTCAATGTTCCTATTTGTCCATGAAGAAATAATAGTTTTATGAAACTTAAGCTATGTAGATTCAACTATTGATTCCTCAACCTCCTTAGGGTTCTAGGTAAAAATTTGAATGATGTATATGATCTAATGGCGCCTATCGACCTGGATCCATGTCATAAGGAAAAGCCTTTATAAACCTCGAGCAACGTCGATCTCATACCTGAGCAATACGATTAACTATTCAACTAAGATTCGTATAGCGAAGTCAAAGATATGATTATGTTAAATAACGGGTTGCCAAGTTAAGGTACGTTTGCGACGACTTAGCGATATTTTATTACGCTGATGCTCATTGCACGTGAACATGCCCCTTTTTCTTTTATTCGGTTCCACAAACAACTTTTACTCATTTAATTAAATGTAGATTTTAAGTTGAAATTTTACAAACTTTTTTTTATAATATAAATAACCACGATATTACATTCGGCTGCGACCGAACCTTTTATACAAATTACCGCCTAACACCGATCAATAATATGTAGACTTTATGCAACCCCTGAAGCCTCATTCTGGGTGCTGCACACGTTTTGATAGAAGAGTGAGAGTTAAGTTTTCTATAATATTGAGTAGGCGTGGCCGGCATGTGCTGCAGAACCACGCGTGGAATATAAATGCACATTTTTATTATTGTATCTGTTGTAGTTTATAAGTAACAAGCAAAAAAACACTTTTTTTTTTCAAAACAAAGGTGGTCTCTGGTTATATTGCACTGTGGTCGTGTCCTTTAATCGATTTGGCTCAATTTCAATGTCAACTTGGGTGCACGACTTTTCTAATCTTTACGCCAAATTAAAAGCCAATTGTTGCATTTTTGCGACCAGGAGAACGTTTACCACAGACATTACTTGGGCGGACAGAAGGACGGACATGTTCAAATCGATGTTGAGTTTTATGCTCGTTAAGAATTTATACATATTATGGGGTGTACAAAACTTTATTCTGCTTGTTAAAAATGCTTTTACAACCAAAATATACTTCTCGTCCTTCGGTGGTGGGTATAAAAAGGAATAAATAAATAAATATTAGCCAAGAGAAATAAAATAATCATAGTCAGGCTATTTAATACAAAGTTCAGCTCTATGTACTCGTTACATTTATTAGTTCCATAAGCAATGTCATGTCTTCCGCTTATCAGTCAAGTTCGGGTATTGTCTCGACATATGGTATGACACTGTTAGTGTATTAGCTGCCGGTGCTAGCCATAAATTTTTATTCGATATCATAGGCCGTTAGCGAGACGTTTTGGCATCCCCCATAAATGTTATGCAGATTATCGCGTAAGACTAGAAGACAAAGCTACATTCCTTCGACAGATATTCAGCTGCATTCATAAGATCTCGTCGTACTACAGTGGACGCTTAAAATGCATTATTAATAGTTCGAAAGCAAAAAAAACAAAAACAAAACATACATAGAAATCGCAACAAATCAAAATGAATTATTCAAGTTTCGTTGATTATGGAGGAGAAGATCCCGATGCATGCGTTGGGTATTAGGGAAAGTTCTGTCATTTTTGAACGCTTGCACTTTTATGCGTTGTCGATCCTTAGCAAGAATTCCGATCCGGCTGAAACCGGCGTAAACGGTTGGATTGGCATAGGATTGATGATTTACACACATTTTTTCGTATTTTAGGCAGTTTTTCTAAACTTGTAAAACTGTCAACATGAGTGAGGAAAAACTGGCCTCAAGACATTGTATATTGTATGAGTTCGAAGAAGGGAATAACACGATGGAGGAAAAAAAACTTGTGTGTTTACTTAGAAATATGAACCCAGATCAGGAAGCCCATCAGAAGTCAATGACGAAGTGTTACGCAGTATGATCAGGACAAATCCCACGTTAACTTCCACAGAAGTGGGCTTGAAGCTTGGAGTGCTGAGGGTGGTCAAACAGCAGTGGATGAATACTTTGCCTCACCAACAGAGGACTTCTCTTCCAGGGGGTAGTTAAGCTGCCAGAACGCTGGCAGACAGTTGGCACTAACAAAGGACATTATATTTTGGATTAAATTTTAAATAAACATAAAAGAAGTACTAGTCATGTAACATACTGCTAATAGGAAGGGCTTTGTCACTGTGGGCTTTGATGATCTAAATTTGAAGCATATATTAAAAGTGCGGACAGTGATCGTTATTCGATAGTTGCCTTTTAGTTTATTGTGCGTTTTCAAGCTCCTAATATCTTTGCGACAAATTTTGTTTAAGTCCACTCATCGCAATTTCAACGCTTTGGTCTTACGAAAACCTAGTCACGTTATTCATAAATGAAATTAAAATTCCTTTGAATATTCGTTTTTTGCGTTGAAATATACACACACACACACGTGCACATTCATATAGTTGCTCCTTTTCCACCTTCTTTATTGTCCACTGTGCACTTGTGTAATTTCTTGCAGTTAGTGCAGTTTTGGCAGAAAAGCCAACAACGCACAGTTAACTTAATTTGTATTGTGTATTGGGCCGAAACGCATTTTAATGCAATTTTGAAGTAATACTCTCAAACAACAACAACAACAACAACAACAACAACAACAACAACAACAACAACAACAACGGCAATAGTAATAAGTTTATTATACCGCGTAACCAAACAGCTGAAGAAAAAGTTTTTTTTGTCAAAAAACAAAAAAAAAAGTTTGAACTTTTCTACCATCCCGGCAAAACAGCAGAAATAGACGAAGAGAAAATCTCTCTCTTGTACACTGAACTTAAGCAATTTTTATACATTTAAAATGCTGTTGGAGAGGACACAACGGCCAACCAGACAACAAGGACACTGACGGCGCGCTGGCGAATAAGACAGTTCATCGGGATGGGACGTAAGGCACTGTGTTGTGTTATTCTCTGCAATATTTCAACTTTTTAAGTGCAATTAGTTCGTTAATGGCATGAAAATTGTAATTGTAAAATTGCACGAAAATCCTTTTCCTTCCCCATTTACGGCATGCCATGGCTGTGCTGCCCCACTTCTCTAACCTGCCTTTGTTTTTTTTTCTTTGCTTTTTTTGCGTTTTCTCTTTTTTCTCGTCTCTTTTTTTTCCACAGTGTAACTTTATATTTTGTTTCACGCTTTGCGTGATGCGTTTTGTTAAACTCTAGTTTCGTTTTTCTTTCTCCGGCTTTTTGCTTATGGTTCTTGTCTCTGACGGTCGCTTATTTAACGGCCGAACGAAATACGTTGCTGATGATGTTGCTGCCGGTTTAAAGGATAAAGTTTTTGGTATTTGTTACCATTGCTGCTACTGTTTTTGGCAGCAGGGTATCATATAAAAGTTTAAAAAATTTTCGTATTGCTTAAGTCTATTTAAAGGCCATATTTTACGGGGACTTTAACAGGACATATTCTCAGCAATAACTGCGAAGATGACAGATAAGCAAGTAGATGGACTAAAAAATAAAAGCTAAAGAAATTACTATTGAACAGGCATTATGTAAGATATTTGATTCCTTTAGGCGGTGACACCCTTGTAACACTCTGAAAAAGCGTTTTATTATCTGACTATCTTCAGATAATAATATAAGAGAAAGTTATTTGTTATTAGTTTATAATTATTAGTTATAGTCGGCCACGGACCACTATAGAATATCCTATACTATCCTACAGTTGTTGATGTAACAACTTTTCAAAATGAGGCGTTAAATGGAAAGGGGTCGAAAAATAGATCCGATCCCAAGCATTTTCACTAGCGTTCGTTCTAATGGTAAATCGTGTCGGTGTCAAAATATCGTAAAAATTTCGACCTATGGGTAGGACACAAAAAAACAAGACGCACATACAGATAGACAGACCCGCAAACTTAGTATTAAACAAATAAAAACACTATAGTGGGCTATGGTCCATCATAAAGTACTCTTCCCCAACTCCTCCTTACGTTCAGAATATCTTTAACAAATCTGCGGAAAACTCTTCTGTCTTAAGAGGAATTTTGTCCAGTATATGCAGCATTCATGTATTCATAGAAAAAAAGCAGGAGACGAATTTTGAAAAAGAAATTTATATGTAAAAGCGATTTTTATAAGCAAAGCGATCTGCAGACGATAACGAACTGCTTGCGAATTTTCCGCATTAATTACTTTTGCTAACACCGATTAAGTAAAGTTTTTGAATGCACCGTTTCCGTTACTGTTTTTAAAAATGTCTGTGTACCCACCGCTACCCACTATTATTTACCGCTACTGGCTGCAACTTCGGCTGCTAGTGACATCGTTAGTGTGTATAAAATCAAAATGTTAACTGTTTTGTAAGTGTATTTGTGAATTTTTGTGAAAAATATTTGCTTATCCACTATTACGTCTATGCATAAGTTTTTGTAGATATTCACTGCGGGTTTACAAATCAATTCTTTAATCAATGTGGACGTTATATAGCGCTTTCAGTTAATTAAGTTTGATATGTTCGACGGCACTAGAACCATTGTTGGCCATTAGGTCAACCGATCCAATAAACATCTTAGAGATCAAAGTCGATACATAGTCTTATCCGATGCTATTTTTTCCCAAATACTCTACATATACCGGCCAAATTAATTCAGAGCAGGCTGTTATTCTATTTGTATGCTGATAAAAAATGTCAACTTTCACCTAACGTATAACACGCCCACGTATATATGTGTCAAATACGCGATCGAAGCGTTTTTAAAATGATTTTTTCGAGAATTTCACTGCAGCATTCTCTGCAGACACAATATTATGCAAGTAGGCGAACGGATATAAATGTTTGCGGAACTGGAAATTTTGTAAACAAAAATTTTGCAACAAATTTCGGTTGAATAGCATACGCACATAAGCGTGCATGCAAATGCCAGCACTACATCTATCCGTTCGCATACAAGAGACCATCACTCCGATTTGAAGGGAAGTAGAAAAAAAATCATGTTGAACTTGAACCGAATTTTAGTTACCGTCTCCCAATGAACTTGTCACAGTTCGTTGGTCTTTCGCATGCAGTAACTGGACTTTTATTATATTTAAGCATCAATAAGTTTAGAATTTGTAGGCAAAACTATTTCGAGCCTAGCTTTTGAGAATAACTTTTTCTATTCCTTTGGTTAATTATTAAGACCATTTTCGAGGTTCATCCACCAGTCGACTTGTAGTTTTCTAACTCATTTATAAATGATTTTTCCGTGCAATAATAAATTTTTTAGTAGAAAAGGATTATTTTATCTCTTACCATGATGGTGAGTGCGTAATGTTTGGCTGCATTATATTTATGGTAATGACGGGAGAAGTCTACTCTGTTTTTGGAGCGATGAGTATAAAAATAAAAAATAATCTGAAAATTTGAATAAAAATGGTTGCTCTAAATCCGTTAACTCAACAACACATCACTCTTTATTACGAGCTTAACTCCAAGTTATCGAAACACTTTTTTGCCTTTTTTTGTTTCTTTTTCGGTTTTATTAGGCAAACTTTATTGGAATTGAAGCCAACATTCGCAATAAACATAATTTAGATACTAACGAAGCATGCACACACAGACATGCGAATACATGCACAACTCATATGTATTTAAAGTCGAATTTGTAAATCTTCTCAATCGAGTCTACTTTGTAAACTAATTTCGACATCAGTTTATAGTTAGTAGAGTAGTTTTCACTCGTGCTACGTATACGTAGAAGTGTGTGCAAGGACACACATAAAGGCGTACACGGGATGTATAAAAAGTAAACTGTCAAAATCGTTATCGCCATAAATGTTTAGATATGTATTGCTTGTATGCTTGTGTACAATGCTAAGTAAAGCTCGTCAAAACAAACAAATGGATTTAATTTGTTTCCAATTGCAACAAAAAACAAAAAGGAGCAAAACTTTGAAAATTTCGTCTGAAAAATGGAAATTTAAAATACGAGCCTCTGAAATGATGAATCATTTAGAGCAATGTTTTTTTCAACATTGTCTTGCTGTCGAGTTTGTTTGAAACAGAAACAAACCCGTGCATACGTCCCAGGTCTCTTCCCAATAACTCGCTGACATCATGCAATTTGAACCGTTTTCATTTTGGTTTCATCGCAAACGGTGGGCCTCGAAAGATAAAAAAGATTGGATTAAAATTTTTCGCCACTGTAAAGATTTTGGGAGTGTTAGGGATTGCAGAGGAGAAAACGCGAGAAAAGAGACATTAATGTTGCTCATCTGTAGATAGAAAGGGTTGGAATAAAAGCGAAGAATCTCCGCAAATCTAGGGGAAGACGCGACTGCAACAGCTGCAAAATCGGTTATTTCGGAAATTATTTGAATAAAATATTCGAACATACATTTAAGTATAAAAAACACTTATGGTTGATAAACGTTAAGAAAATTGCAACAATGAAGTTATTCTTTCAAGCCATGCAATGTAATGGATACCAGTAGGTATTTATTTGACAGAGAGATCCGATTCGTAACGATTGAAGAAAGGTTCGAAATTTTAAGGAAACAAATTTATTGCAGGGTTTGTTTTTTGTTTTAAATGATGAAAAGCGTCTCAGAAGTCAATAGAAATAGTGTTGATTTGCAATGGTTTCCTTAACTTCATTGCACGGCAATTGAGCAGACTTTTACAAATTATTTAAACTGTTCCCACCACTTTTTTGCAGCATCGACATTAAAGATTTCTTCTTGCGTAATGAAACTCAAAAGTTGCAAGAAAAAAAATGTATAAAGGATTTTAATGGACCTAAGTAGTAAACCAACTCTCTACTGTACTGTTGCTGCAATCGTTTGTAAATGTAGCGAAAATCATAAAATCATAAAATATAATAATAACAAGAGCGGTAGCAACACAGCAATGCTAAAGGTAAAGTTAAAGCAGCGCTCATGTAACTGGGTTATGATATAAATAAAGTAAATCTCAACAACAACAACAAATAAATAAAAACAAAAAGAGGAGGAAAAAGAAACAACCAAATGCCAAAAATGTTTTTACAGCGATAACCCGCACAAACAACAACAATAGTAGGAAGAAAAAATATTAAGAAAGGGAAAAACACAAAAAAGAAAAAAATAAAACAAATATATTACATGTGAATGCCATGTATACGGTAAACGAGTACACCATGTATGTACACGTACACCCAATATTCAATGCATGTGTTCCTCAGTAGTACACGTGTGTCTTCGTATTTATGTACTGCATGTATTTGTGTCGTATGTTTGTCCTTTTACGTTCACTCAATGGATATCGCCACGTTGAGTGATAAAACACTCGCAGCAATTTAACTTTTCCAACGCTGCACAATAATTGCAATTGTACGACAAGAGCGGCGAGAGAGAAAAAAGAAAAATTAAATAGAAAAAATAAACATCAGATCGGTAATATAACAACGGCAGGGATAACTAGTGCTTAAAAGTGAGCATTACTTTGGTTTCATCAGAGAGGATAGAAAAGCATTATCCAACCTGTGCTTATTTACGTTTGTTGATTATTGTTTTTGTAAAGCGTAATAAGCTTTCGGGGGGGAAAAAACACGACAGCATGGAACATATACATCGGGACCCATATAAACCTTAAACCTTACACTACATTATATATATATATATATATATATGAAAAGCCTGTCGATGTTGGTGTGTGTGTGTGTGTTTGGCTAGCGAAGGCAATGTCATCATCAAGTCACTTAAGGATGTGAAACATTACGTACATCGGTAATGGATGCAAGATTAGGACATATGCAAACACACGTATACGTACATACTAATTGCACTATGGTGACAAATGTACACATACATACCCGTTTACGCAAGCACCCATACATACTTGCCTATGCATACCGTAAAGGACATTGTTTCGTTGTTGAATGGAGCATAATTTTGCTCTGCTGCTCTGCTTATGGTGGTTGACGATGATCGCTTAAAAGACGAAAAATAAAAAATAAATAAACTACGCACGTATGTGTTAGTGTGTGTACTCATGTTGTCTGATTAAATTGCTCACATTCATAGACACATACCTATTAACAAAACACGCACACACTTCACAAATTGTAATAACACACAGCACGGAAAAATAATAACAAAACGATTTAAACGTTTCCCTAACATTCCGAACGCATTGTCTTTATCATCATTGTCGTTGCTGTTGTTGTTGCTAACATTATTATTGTTGTTGTTTTCATTCTCGCTATTATTGTTTTCTTTACGCTTTACAAATTAAGTAACATAAATAAAAATAAAATTACCATTTTTTTTCAAATTCTTCTTGTTATTGTTTTTGTTGCTATTCCTGTCGGGTGTCATTGTATCAAATTGTCTCTTACGTGTTGTTGTGCTACTTTATCTAATAAAAAAAATAATAATTTTTCTTTTTTTTTAAAACAAGTACACGCATCCCCTCAACCGCTCGTCGTACGGTACAAAGCATAACACAACAACACCACAAACTAAAATAACAGCGTGCACAGCCTAAGACCATAATGCTAGATTCCTTCCAAAGGCAAAATATGCGAGTGCGAGCATGCATATGTACGCAGCATGTGTTTGTGCTTGTGTTTGCTTGTGAAAAGTCAAAAAGTTAGACTTGTCTTCGCTGGCATATCGTGTTTGGCAGGCTCGATTTGCCTTTTTATGATACTCGTTGTTATATATATAATATATATACATATATATATATATATGTGTGTGTGTGTGTATGCATGTATGTAAATTTTATTTTATTGTTATGCGTCGTACGCATTAATAAAATTCAAATTAAAATTTTGTTTAACAGCAGCAACAACAATTGCTAACAAAGGGACGAATGTGAAAAAACAAAAAAAAAGCAGGAAAAATGAATGAATAAATAACAATAAATAAATAAATAAATAAAAATAAAGAATTTAATTGTCTAAAATTAAATCCTATAAATTATTGTAGGCATTTAAAGAAGTCTCAGGTATAGGGCTTTCGTAACTTGATAGCCTGCTTACAGTAAAATCTATACCAAAGAAGTTATTTATCGTTCCGTTTAAAACTTTTCATATCTAATGATCAAATATTGTTTGACTAAATAACAATTTTTACCGTTGCTTTTACTGTATCTAAAAAGTATTGATCTCCCAAAATATAGTCTCACCAAGTGAGCCAAATTAATGCGCTGCTCCTCGAAAATCGGATTATATTGAAAGATGGAATAAAATTTTAAATAGTTTGATAAATTAGTGATTTCGAGTTTTACTTTGTCCGGGAATATAAATTACATATTTTCACAATGCTACGCATTACGTAAATTTTCATTGATAAAATTATTTCGAAACAATCGTCGTAAAAAAAATATATGCGATTTTCGCAACAACAATCGTTGAACAAAGAAATCTCGATATATAATACTATTTATGGGCCACAACGTTTGTACAGAAAGTAGACTTTTATTGGAAAACGTGGTCCACAAAAGTACAGTTATTCATTCGTTTTGACAAGAATATTCAGTTTTCGTACGAGAAGGGTTCAACAAATTCTCCCAGTCGAACCAAATTTTTCATACCAATTTCGAATGCCATGCTACTATTACTCAGCGAGCTTGATCGAAAAATTTTGAAAATGGCTTTTCTCAAAGTAAGGCGTCGTATGGAATGTGGTCGAAAAAGCGAATCGATCCGAGCTATTTTCAATAGCGTTCGTACTTGGGTCAGTTCACTAAAATGTCTCAAAAATTGCGACCTGTACGTTGAACACAAATATACATGGACCGACACACAGGCATGCTTAGAATCTTTTTCCGAATCAATTGGCATAATAACACGAGGGTCTATCGTAAGCCCGTCTGGGTGCTACATACGCCCGCACATACTTAATATATCCTGCACTAGAAGTAGTGCAGGGTACAGCTTACGATACCAAATTTTGACGATCTCTGGGCTCAACCGACGCCTATTAAAAATAAGCCCTTACACTTATCAACTAAATGTAATTTTGAATATTTTACGGCAAACATAGTTAAAGAATAAGAAAATCTTTGACAAGATAATTAATTTTACTAAATTTGAAACAGGTCAGCTTATGAGTTGGGTTGGGTTTCAAGTTATTGTTTTTGGATTTCTTATGACGACTTCATATCTTCGAGATGGAGGTCCACTGTACCTTCTTCAAAAATAATTTTTAAAATTTTTTCTTCTATTTTTGATGTGTTTGGGCGCTTACCTTCATCGGAGTCCGTAAGGCCAAATACAACCAAGTACATCAATGACAAATTGTTGTTTTCTACGCAGAAGGATTCTCCAAACATCTTCAAGCCAACGCTGTATTTTAATGATGCTGTCGCCTTTCCAGAAGCAAAAGACATACATAGTCATTGAAGCCACCGATGATTGCCACTTTCTAAAAGATATGTCGATTTTTTGTTAGTTCTTTGAATTGTTGACCGATTCATGCAAACTGGAAATATTTCGATGCAGTTATCGATTCAACGTTCAGGTTTCTGTTCGACCTCTATAGTAGTCGCATGAATCTGAAATGTAATCGATTAAGCTATAGATATATTTTCCATTCATTTTCAAGACATTATTCGCACACGTCAAGGATTTCGGCAAGGACTTGCATTTCAAGCAATTGTTCAAGAGTTTTAACCGATTCCCTTCATGTCCACCACTCATGTTTCGCAATCTGCGAATTTATTGGCTCGTTCTTCTTTTACCTTTATCGAAACGTTTTGCCTCGTTTCCCCTTCCCCTTCTTTCAAGTATTTCTTGTACTTCTTAATCCATAACAAAAGATTTTTTGTTCCCAATCTTGGATGTTTAATGAAAAGTATTTAAAATTTGCTTAAATTCATTGTAAATAAAGTGTGACGACTAACACTCAAGCTTATATGTATGTGTTCGTATATGATCGTGTTATTCATAATGCATGCTTAACATTACCGTGTTGTTGTTCTTGTTGTTACTGCTGCTGCTACTACTGCTGTTATTGTTAGTGTTAATTTTTCAATAAAGTACATCCTGCTCGACAATCTAAAGCATGATGTAATTTTACTATATTCAGTGCTTTCTTTTTTTTCATTTTTCTCCCTCTTTTTACAAAGCATACCTTATCCTAAAAAAAGACCAAAAAGAATGTTCACATATATGTACATGTGCATGTATATGCATGTATATACGAATGTAAATGTGAATAATGCAGGAAGCATTTCACAGCACTTAATCCATATGTCGCGTTGACACTCTAGAGCATTATTTTAAGCTTTTTTTTTAACCCCCTCTTTTGTTTTCTTTTGAAGTAGCACCTAAAGTAGCTGAAATTTTTATGAACATGTGTACATACCGTAATAGTTAGTAGTGCAAAAAAAAAGTGTCATACTTATTACAAGTGCGAATAAAAAGCAACATAAGCGCATTCCTGTAAATTATGTGTGTTGTCTGCATAGCAAGAGAGAGAAATGTAAAAGTTTTTTCAAAAGGATATCTCTTAACGATATTAGTATTTAAAAAAAAGGAAAAATTAAAGAAAGGCATAATACGTTCTTTCTCCGTACACTACCATGCAACCTAACACTACCGGCACGTATCGTTTGGAAACGAAAGTTGAAACACAGAAAAAGAGAAGACATGGGCGCCTGGTTTAGCTTGGACCGTGATTAGTGGCTCACGAAATTCAGCTACGCAAGTTTTGATCCTCTAATCGCTCATTAGCAAGTCAAATCTAACGTCGTTGAAATAAAGGGTTTATTCTCTTTCGATTCGCCAGGTCAGTTCATGACTACAAATATCGGGTATAACCTAAACAACTAAGAAAATTATATTCGGGCCTGACTGGATCTTTTGCACCCATCACCGTTATCTTAAAAGAGACAAAAGAGTAAAAGAACTACATTTTCATGTTCTTTAGTATGGAGTGGGCGTGGCTGATTCCTTCTACTTTCCGACAAGTCAGACATGTGGGCGTTGTACGTGCGTGCTTGGAAAGTTTAAGTCACTTCCAAATGTAGACGATATCTTCATGTTTACCACAAATAGTATACAGTTACGCAGATGCACAGACGAACAGGCGGACATGTTTAGGTGCATTCTAAATTTGAGACTGGCCAAGAATTTATATACTTTATGGCGATTTTCCAGCTTGGTTCTGCGCCTTTTAAAGGTATTGAAAAAAAATTAAATTTTGATAGACTATAATATTGGGTAAGCGAGATCAATTTTTTCCATATTCGCACGGGTGCTACAGCTTTGCCCATAGAATAAGGGTTCAAATTTTTATAAACGTATCTGGTGTAGTTTATGAGTATTGAGCAACAAACCAATTTTTTATTCTGTTTGAACAACGGAGGTGTTCTCAGTCTACGTGGTGCTGTGGGTGCGCTTCGACCGATTTGCCCCATCTTCGATGCTTGTAAGAACTTTCAATGTTTTTTCTAATTTTGAAGTCCATAGCTTTACTTTCTCAGCCAGGAGAATGTTTACAATAGACATTACGCAGACGGGCATGCTTAGGTCGATTCAGAATTTGATGTTGATTTAGAAGATATCTATTTTGTGGGGTCTCTGATGCTTCCTTCTGGGCGTTGCAAACGTTTTGAAAAATTGAATATACCCCTCATCCTTCGGTGATGAGTATAAAAATTTCCCTATCAAGATACTAAGAAATACATCAAGCGGTAGAAAGTATACACAACTTTTCTTATGGTATGGTGTCTAAAATATAAAAAAAGAAAGAGCTTGGAGCAAGACACGTTATGGGAATTTTAAAATCGCATGCGATTCTGTTTTGCGTAGACAAAGACAAATATTTCTAACTCGTATTGTATTTAAGTACACGAAATCACTTCAGAATCTTAAACTAGTATGGATATAAAAAGTGTAATCTATACATGAGCTGCTGTTTTCGAAAGTGGTGTAAGTTTATTTCTTCATGAATCAAGATATATAAGGATTTGCTTTTTAATTAATGTAAAAATTTTGGCAAACTGTAATCAGTTCGAAGGATGTTTTTAACTCTTAACGGCTGTTAAAAAAACAAAATGATCATTTTAGCTCCATATGGACTGATTCCACTCCTAAAAAACAGTTTTTGCGATAAAATCGGTGCTGTTTTTTGATAAAATTCGACTGTATTTAAAATATATTTGCTGCAAAGTTTAATATTCGAGTAATTTTGCCACTCATTGGATAGCTTATGGATGGTCTAGCGGTAGATACTTGTCAATTTGGAGACGAAAGAGCGATCGGTCCCTTTTTTGCACATCTTTAAAGTCTGTGGCCTGCTGACCCGCTACATATTACTGAATCGGTCTGAATAAGTATCTATCGGAAGGCGATAGCTCCGAAGAATATGGTGGGCGCAACGAAACTTCCCAGCTTGAGCTGAAAAGTATTTCCTTAGTGTCTTTCGCTAGTAACGAACGGACATATGGGAATACTATTAGTTTTCACAACTAAAATTTCTCTCCCTCTCTCGCGCAAGCCACTTTATAACTGCTCCGTAGCTTACTGCATTTGCATTCGAAGTCAACTTAATTATTTGCACAGCTTCACCCGTATTTCTTTCCAAGTTAATCCAGTTAGAAACACAGCAAAATGCATTTCCCACGATGACATCCATCTCTTTAAACTTTGATATACACAGGGCAACAGCATGTAAACAATCGAAACTTACAATTTTAGCGGCGAGGAATTTAATAAGAACGTACACGTGCTTTCTGAGGCTCAATTCAGCGCTAATGAAAGATTGCATAGAGAACGAACTGACATCTCGATACTCGGTCCTACTAGTGGAGACTAATAGGTCAGTGAGTTGAATATCGCATATAATGATCTTTGCAGCAGCTGACAAGGCCCTTGTCCACGGGCTTTCCCATTGTTATACACCAACGACAAGGCAACACAGACATTTCGGTTTTACTTTTTTCAATGAACTGAAAGCACTTGAGAAAATGAGATTTCACCGCTTCCATGCTTTATATATAATATTCCAGTTTTCCAAGAAGCCTAGTTTTCGTCGAAGAGAGCCTTGGCATTTAATTGGCTCTCTCAGGTTCTCCTTTTACATGCTTTTAACCATAATAGCAATTACTTACTGCCACAAATGAATAGACAGAAAATTCACAAAAAAAAAAATATAAGAAAATCATCCAATTATCTGCATCAAAAAAATTACCGTTTCACGAACAAATACACATTGCTAAGAGTTCTTGATCATCTTTAGCAGCCAAGAGAGGAATTTCGCAATTAATTTTGCCATAAACATGCTTTAGTAATATAGACAAAGACGTACAAACAACACATTCGACGTAAGATAACTTCTGGCTGCAATGACCTTTCGTTGCAATATCTAAAATTTGTACTGTAGCATATTTGGAGGCTGTTTAATTATAGTGCGTCGCATGCTCCTTTTTCCTTACTTTCTCCTTCTATTGCGCTCTCTCGCTCACTGGCAAAACATACTTTTGTTCGGTATATTTGCTCATGTCCTTCTTCTTCTTACGTTGCCTTTTTATTAATTACATTTCAGCCAAGTGCGTGATTAAATGTTAAATTGCATTTTTATTTCTGAAAATGTTTTTGCAAATTTTTTACGTTTTGTTTTTTATTTGCATTTCTGTATATATATGTGTGCATGGATTTCTGAGGGCATATATATGCATGTAGACAAATAAGGATTCGTTCCTTTGATTCATATATTTCAGTTAAAATATATATATATTTATATATATACATATATATAAACATACGCATACACGTATATACATACATACATACATACATACATACATGCATACGTACATATGTGTGTTTATGTGCATTTTGCTTTACTCTGCGCGCGCGTTATTTATTTGACAGACTTCTGTGATAAATGCCTCGTGTTGTGTTTGTTATGCGTCTTTAAACGTTTTGCAATCGTGTAAAAATAGTTGAAAATGCGTCAGCTGTTGAAGAGCAGCAGAGTGTGTGCGTATAATTTCCAAAACGAAAACAAAAGAAAAAATTAAAATTATATGACGTCCTGATGTGTGTACTCAATGAAATATTGCTTAGTATCATGTGTATAAGTAGGTTTGCATGGATGTGTGTGTGTGAGTATGTGCAGATGGTAAGTATTTACCCTTTAATATAAATCTCGATTCGTTAGATAACCGTCTAGTTTTTCTTCCTATGTAAAGCAACTATAAAACAAATTTCTTCAAACCAACAAACAAAACAATCAACTGGACAATGAAAAGCATCGGCCAAAATTCCCATATCAATGACATTCAACCCGTTTTATTTGTCGCGGAAAACTGTTCACAAGCTGGTTACAAAGGGGCCTAAGAAGGGCTCGCAGTTGATAAGGTCGACTCATTGCCGCCCTATGCTTTTCACACGTTTTCCACTGTCGTGTTTCATAAGCATGTAAAATTCCTAGACATCGAACGTTTTCAAAAAGCCTTAGACCTAAATATTACTATAGACAAGTTAACCCGTAGCGCGAGATATTTTCCAAAATAGTTCGATTTCAATTACCGAAGTATGTTCAATTCTGCTCAATAGCTTTTGGATATTTCACCATATCCTCTCCTAAGAGAATTGGATGAAGTAACTATATCGTGTTGACGAGTAGCCAAGTAGGTGAGAACACCAAGTTAGTGATAGTGGCTTCAGATCTCAGTACGGGAGAGTTTAGTTTAGTGATGCTGAATGCGAATGTTCGGCCGGTAAAAGCATGATACCTACAGTTCGAGCATACCCACTAGACTAAGTCGTGTTTGCCGTTATTGAGGGGACTTAAGGCTTTACTACCACAACTTGTTTCTTTACAATCGCAACCGGTGACAATCTGAAGGAATTGCGACCGAGCTATAGGCAGGTTACTGTGAAGAGCTCGCCTAACTCCACTAACGCAAAACGCTTTCAATCGTTTCTGCTCGAATTCTGCGAAGCCTGGTAGCTGGTTCATTCAGAGTATCGATGCCGGAGTTATGCCCAAAATAGAATAAAGTGTAGATTTGATTGGTATCAGTGTCGCCTGAACCTATAAAACGAACGGTTTTTTTTTCTTTTTTTTTATTCAAACAGGAAAGGGAAATAAATATCCTACGTAAGATTCGGTGCGGTATTCTTAAAAGAGTACTGAAATTCTCCGCGATCTCCGCCGTCAAATAGTAGGATTGGAAATGGATTAAAGTGTAAAGTCCTGATTGGCACTGGTAGTAACTGGCCGACCAGTGCAAGACATGATGCAAGTGTCCACAACCCATCTCTAGCAAACTATTTGGCTGGCAGCACTTTATGCTTACATGAGTTTATTATTTTATTAGAAAAAAAAAACGAATGTTTGCTTCTCTACAATAAACGCAATCAATTTTCGCATATATAAGAGATTTCGATGCATACTTTATGCAAATGCTGGCACAAATTTCAATCTTTACTGAACGTACGGCATTTGTGAAAGGAGGCAAACAGCTGCCAACGGTCTTTGTTGAGACACCGCCACGGAATTATAGCCCCAATATTAATGTATAGAATGAGAGATCTTGTGGAATGCAAATCTTTCCAAGTCCGACTTATTTCATTTTTAATGGTTTTCATTCGCCAATAATATATGTTTGTATATTCCCTTGTTTTGCATCCATTTTCATTATTATTTTCAAAAAAAAAAAAAACAAAAAAAAACAAGACATAATGGAATTGCTTGTAAATACCATCATAGAGAGATGTACACTTATACATATATACGCGCATAACCAATCATTCATTTATATTAACATAGTTAAACATAACATTATCGATGAATACGAAATGCGTAGAAAGAGAAAGAATTTCAATGATTTTGTGTAAGCTGGAAAAGTAAACATTTATGCAAAACTTCGAAAGAACGGCCACATAAGCAACTATACGACCAACTATACTATACACGAATATATCAACATCAATCTCGGTATCAGCAGTATATAACATCATTATTATAATCATCGACATGATCATTATCATCATTATCATCATTATCATCGTCATCGTCATCATCAGCGTCGTCATCTTCATCAATATTATTGCCATCAACGTTATTAAAATATACATCGATACATAAGTGTAATATAAACATATTGACCATTTTCATTTACAATCAACATCAGTACAAATAAAAGTAAAATGTTTAAAATTATTCGGATATGGATGTGTGCTTTTATCATCTATCCCCGCACTTTTATCACTCTATCGTTCTGTCACTTTCAATATGAATACCACACATCAACCATCCAAGTCGACCACTTGTATCTATATATTATAATGTATGTATGTATGTATGTATGTATGTATGCATATACATATGCATGTAAATATACATATACACACATGTATATGGTAACGCACCGATTTAGCATAGGAAAGTTGATTCATACAAAGCAGTGCACAGACACACACATACGCTTTGTAATATAAATAAAATTTTATACTCAAATGTTCAATTATGTACTTTATTCGCATACTCACATATACAAAGTGATTGTCATACAAACACTTTCGTACGTACACTACTCATGTAAATGCTTACGGATATATGCAAATATAAATATATATATATTTAACTTGAATGCATTATTATTATTCATCTGCTTTACGAAGCTAAACTGTTGTAATTGTTGTATTAGTAGGTAATGTGGTTAAAATGATTTATTTACCCAAATTCTTGCGAAACTATACAAGTATCAATCTCTGCCTTCATCTCAATGCCAATAATAGTTGCAAATATTGATGAAATGAAAGGAAAATAAAAAATTTTCAAAAAGAAAAAAAAGTGATATAAGAAGTCCGTCGATGTGGTAAATAAGAAAATAAATATTTAAACAAATATATTAACAAATAAAAAAATTTCTATAGTCGCTAACGTTAGAGTACTGCTTTATGCTGTAGGCCTACCGTGGCCAGTTGACTAGTTCTAGTCTTGGTTGTTTCACAAGCGTCCGATATTTGATCAGCACTGTCATAATATCGTCACCTGTTTTAAAAGATGTTGTGATCTTCCTTATCGAAGCATATGGTTCTAAAGCGCTTAGAACGAAACCAACTTGACAGGCAAATTACGAATTACGCCACAATCGAAGCGAATGAAGACAAATTAAAATAAGTTACACTATCAGCTATTCAGCTATTGCTTTTATTATTGCAAGAAATATTCCCCTACCAAAACGTCGTCATGCAGAAGTGAGATTTCTAAAAACTCTACACCGTTTTGCTTAAGACATATCTTCACCTATCCCCATTACGTTATACGAAAAATTATACCTTTTTCCCATATAAAAGTTTACTTGTCGTCGGAGTTCTCATGCAGCGAGACGAACCAATAAAAGAGAAATGCAGAAGGTCACTCTGAATCGGTTAACACAATAAAACACGCATTGCGTCTATCTTATATACATATATATATGCGTATATCGTAGCCATGCTACACTTTGTCTCTCACTCCGCGATACACTGTCGTGTATTTATTGCAGATTTACCTAGTGTGAGTATAAGTCAGTAAGCGTTGGAAATTTAGTTCTTACTGAGTATTTGTTGGTATTAGCATAAACCCGCATCAATATCGTTCCTTAGTAATGATTTCATTGGGTTGGAACAAACCATAATACAGCACACTCAGCTGACCCCTCCACATCGGATCGCCTTAGGTATGTAGCTGTATCGTCGATGTTATTGGTTCATCTCTTCATCATAGTTACTTTGGCTTTGGATATAGTAGCGCGCTCGAAAAAGCTCCTATTCAAAGCTTCGAGTAACTATGTTGTGTACATTTTACTGCAATAATTTATGCAGTTGCATATAGCTTGAAGGCATTAATATCAGATCCTGACATCACAGTTTTATTCTACATCGTACGGTACTGCTTACATTCCCCCCTAGAATGCTGGCCAAACTAATTTGTGCCTCTAACAACGTTAGCTAGTATTATCATTAGTCATTATTAGTAGGTAGTACCTGTGCTCAGTGAGTATGAGTATTTTTTTCAATTACATTTAGAGACGTTCGTTGAAAATTTTCGAACTACAAAAGATATAAATGAATATTTTACTACCTTTCATTACCAAGTTGGTGCAGATTTCATTTGCAGATATAGAGTTTTCTTTTAATCTTCGACTCTTATTCACTAATTAACGTTTGCTGTACTGGCAATAAATTTCGTAAACGCAAATGTTAATATCTAACCTTCACTTTAGCTTATACTCTTTACTATACGTCACACAAATGCCGGTCCGAGTTGAAGGAAGCCTTGATCGGCATAGTAAACTCGATAAACACTTTCTTCAGATTAAATTTCAAATTCGATCATCTTTTGATTAATCTACGGCGTTTTGTATTCTCAATATAATATCATATAACAACGAAAAGAAGAGCAACTTCGAAAGTAATCGCTACGAATTTCGCGTAGACACCGTACTCATATTTACTTGAAATGTAGAAATATAAAAGAAATCTACTAAAAAAAGAAAAGGGAAATAAAGCTCACAAACACAAAACGATATAAACGGTGTTTTGAAAAAATTAAAGAGAATGAACAGCTTTTCAAGCACGTACGCGGACTCCTACACAATCGGAAATAATTTCGGCAGAAAGCAAAAGGCTATGTGTACTATTTCACAGTCATTCGTGAGGGAACGGGAACAACAGCAAGAACAATAACAACAACAGCAGCAACACTTATGCAAATAATCAGAGCGTAATAGTTTTTGAAGAAAAATCGTAATTATATCACAACCGTTGTTTGTCAGACGAGAGTTAGATATTGCTGACGTTTGTGTTGCTAAGTTTTCATATACATACCTGTGTATCTCAATGTTTTCTGCGCCTTTTATCATTCGCCGTGAACCCGAATTTTAATGA
This sequence comes from Glossina pallidipes, assembly GCA_000688715.1. NCBI lineage: Eukaryota > Metazoa > Arthropoda > Insecta > Diptera > Glossinidae > Glossina > Glossina pallidipes. The sequence goes on along the minus strand of KK499771.1, from coordinate 2,574,554 downwards.
ACGATGTTCACAGAACCTAAAGAAAAAAATTTCCCCTAAAAAAATGAAAATGAAAGAAAAAAATCATTATAGACATGACGACATGACATCAAAAGAGGAAATAAGCACTGAAATTAATTAAATTTCGCCAGCACTGCTAGCAACAAACGGAGTAAGAGCGAGCGACCGTAAAGCAAATGTAATGTAACGGAAGCGTTTGCCCTTAATCAGCCGTAACGGCAACGGTAATAAGGATGATTACATAAAGCTTCATGTAAAACGTGAAAAAAGTCTCTTCTCAAAAAAAAAATTAGTTAAATATTTGTGCAAATGACGTTCTCGTGAAACGAGATTTAGAAGAAATTTTTCATTTTTCAGCTTTGCTTTGCATTAGTGATATAAGCATAAAATCGCCTTGCTTATTGGTCACTTGTAGTCATAGGCTCTGTACATGTCCTTTCAATCAATTCTCGAAAACACTTATCAGTTTTCGCTTCCTTCTTCAACCATTGCATTAACTTTCTGCCATTTCTGCACTTGATATTCGAAATTTCAAGATTGTATATGAAGACATATAAAGTCAAGCTTTGTCAGTTTGCATTCTGAAATCGAATTTGGGGATGGCTACAACGCCGAAAAAACCAAAAGAGAATCACAAGAAAAAAAATTGAAATTTCTCGGGCACTATTTGGAAATACCCCATAATTTCTGCATACCTAAACTACACACAATACTTCCTATCTAACCTAATAGATATGTAACGGGTGCTAAAATAATCGCACATAACCTCGCTTTTCTGTGATTATCATCACAAGTTGATATTTGTTACACACAGAAACTTTGCAAACTGTCATCAATCCTGGACTTGCAAAAGTCTCTGAGCCATTATGGATATGTAGGTTGTAGAAATAGACAGCGTAGACAGGAAAAATTAGGTTGAAAGACGGAAGCATGACATCCATCCCCTCGAATTGTTGAAATTTTTGAAAATATACTTTGAAAAACCGCAACATTAAAATATCATAGAAATCTGGTAAACTTGTCTTCAATGCTTATCGAATGCTTCGAAAATCTCGAAGCAAAGGCGATTGTTGTGTGTTGAGTTAAGGTAATTGCGGCGTTCAAAATTCGTCGCAAAGCAATTGCATTTAGTTTGGTTGGCTCTTCAGCTTCGTTTTTGTTTTATTTAACTGCGCGGTTCTTACCAAGTAACCTGACAAGAATTAACAGCAATGAAGAAGCATGCTTAAAAAATGCAATTAAATGAAAGGCCAGTGAATTCAATGCTTCACTGGTTACGAATACAAAACAGCAAGCGAGTAAATCTGATTTATGTGTCTTTATATACACTTTCCGATATATGTATTCATCGCAATGCTATGCATAGCAAATCATCAGCTGATGATAAAATTTTTTCATATAAAAACTTGAAAAAAAAAGAATGCGAAACCGTGGAGAGGGAGCGAACGGAAGGGATTGGAATCAAACTAAATCTTGTCAAAAAAGGTTGGCGCCCTAGAGTTTATTAGAAGTTAAAGCAAAAAATTAAACAAAAAAACTGAAAAAAAACATGAGAAAAAGAAAATCCTTGTTATTCATTTCCATGTTGTGTGTGCAATGAACTAAAGTCCTGTCAAACGGCGGCTCCATACACTCCCTTGTTCGCACATAAATCATTTGCAGATGACGCTGTGTGCTTGCTTCATTGTGCTCGTGTTGTTGTGTTACTATTTATAATATTTTGTATTATATTTTGTAACAAAGACAATATTATTTTCTGCGCTTCTTTTTTAATTCGAACAATCTCTGATTTACGCTCCATACGTCCTCGTACGGGGATCGCATTAAGTCTGCGCAGAATGTTTAATTTATTTGAAAAACAGCCAACATTACGATATTGACGGCTGATTGGGTAAAGATTTAAAGTACAGGCTCTTTCAACCAGAAGTGTCGCTTTAAATTCCCCATCCTGCGACTTTTCCAGTGTCAAAAGACAACTTCTTTAGATATAGTGGATAAATAAAAACTTGAAGATTTTCCTACATATGAATCGATACGCACGCGTACACCACCTGAGTAGCCGAGTATGTAAGAATTGCGATTACCAGCGTTCGTGGGTTCAAATCCCGAAAGTGCGATAGAGTTTACTCGTGGGTGTAGTTACAGTGAGTGCACAGTGGGTAAAGTCGTAATCCTCACCGATTGTATTGGATATTGGTTATTGGGATTGGGCTCTCTAGGCTGTGGCCATCACTTCCCTATCAATTTCTTTGTCCTTACTTCTTTTGGTTACGCAAATACGTTCCATCCCTTGGATAATGATGGTCATATGAAAAATAAAAGCAAGTTTAAACCGAAATTTTTTCGTAATGGTTTTTCAAATCTATTCTGAATGTTACGTCCCATGTTCATCTCTTGCCGAAAGTAAAGAAACTATATTGTCTGGGACTTCAACAATCCAAGAGAAATAGTCGCCACAACAACGACGTGTGACGCTTTAACGCAGTTTTAGACTGGCGGTGTAATTGGCTCATGCCCTCTTGTAAATCGTTCTTACATCCGCCGTTAAAATTAATCGATACATTACCAAACACTATTGTCTAAATCTTTTCTTTAGTTTGTAACTGTCGGTATGAATGTGGGATAAAGTTTCCTGCTAACGTAGCGACGGCACTTGCAGCACAGGTGTGAAAAATGACACCTCTTGTGAAAAGATCCTTTGATGCCTTTTTTGCATTCTTCTTTGCTTGCGAAGTGTTTCCCAAGCAATAAACATTAACTCAACTAAATATGGTTCACTACGCTCTATAACGTTCTACACACTTTGACGAACTTAATTTTTGCTCATTCATCGAATTTGCGACATTTTTCTTGGAAAAATAAATTGGAAAGTTCTACAGAATTGGAAACTTTATTATCCGAATTATGTTATTGTCAAGAGCTGGCGCAAATATTAACGTCCGCCAATATTCAACTACACAGTAAACGCAATAATTTCTTTCGAATTGTCTTTGGCAAAGACAATTGAAAACATATCGAACAACATTGACAGTATTTGTTCGGAAGTCGGTTGACTGTCGTTTGTTTCTCACATGTTTTTTTTTTTTTGTTACTCCTCGATCATACTGTCTTACGTAATCATTGTCGAAGAAAATGCGTTTTCCATTGTCAACAATCGTTCTTAATAAAAATGGTTCCTCTTCGCGACCTGTTAAGAGCAAATCGCAATATATGAGTTTTCCGAATTCATTAACTTCATTCAATCCAATTTTCAGTTGTTCAGTTGACAAGATAATTGAAAAATAAATGGGATAATGATACGTACGCTGCAGCCCTTCTGTTACAGGTACATACTAAGTTTATACGGATGCATACAACACGTAGAGGGACTTGAAATAAATCGACTGTTTACTAAGCTAGGCTTACCTGTTCGTTTGTCGGCCTGTCTGTCCTGTATTCTTTTGCTCGGACTACAATTCGTAATTTCTGTGATACTTTGGTGAACGTGTTTTGGACCGAGGGCGAACGCTGAATTTTATGGTTATATAGAATTTTATGGTTGTAGACAAAATTGTTCTGGACATAGTGAGATCTCCACAATTCTTGATTCTCCAGTTGAACACTAACACCTGATGTCGGTTAAGTCAAGACTTAAGCGATATCGGCCAGCGGCATTTGAAGGTTAATTCCGTTCATAGTTTGATATGGAGGATCCGAACATTTCAAGGCACCTAGTATTTGAAATTTGCTTAGCCTTTGTTAAGGATTTACGCTCAGGCTACACCATTAATGTGATAATAGGAAAAAAGACTAGACCAGAAACGATAGACGCTATAAGTGTGAAAGTTTCAAAGACCAAACATTTGATAATCTTTGTCCATTCCTACGCCCATGCTGTTTTATGCCCAAACATCTTATTATATCTTACTAAAAATACCCAAATGTATATATCATATGCTTTAAAACAATGGTTATTTTGATCTCAGAAAAACTTTCGATTTTCTTTCGAGTTTAGCTTTATCAGCCACTTGAGCATTTACTGATTTCATTTAATTTTTTTCTCTTTTCTTGCAATTTGGCAAAATATTCTCTTTACCAAATCTTCGTAAGTAAGTAAAAAATTTCATACAACAACTGCTACTACAGCTGCATCTCTGTGCACTGTTGTATTCTGCACAAGCAGTCCTTTCGATTAGTTTATTACTGGCACACACATCATAAAAATGCAACAGTAACAGCAACATCTGCTAAATATTGTATGAATTTCCAATTGTCTGTCTTTCTGTCTGCCCGTTAAAGTTTCTTTAGGTTGTTTTTTTTCTGCCTTGTTGGCAGGGCATTGTTAAAAAAGATATATAAAAAAATGAAAAAAAGAACGTTTTCTCGCTTACCACGGTGAAAGAGAGAGGCACATACACACACACACACACACACATAGACACACACACACAAAAGGTGCAGAGAAGACAGAAAGGGAAGAATTAGATGTAAAGCAATGAATCCGAAACGTAAAATAGAAGAACAAAAAAAAGGCAAAAATACTTTTGGAGTTCACTTCAGCAAAGCAGTGCTGCTATGCTGACAGTTTGGCAAGGATTTTTATTAAAGTGTTGAATGTGTAATTTTCATTGCACACTCTTAACACCTGTTACCGGGGTAAACGTAAGCGTCTATGTGTTTGCATGTCTTGTACATTTTATAATTTAAATAATATTGAATTTATATCAACCTTGCTATAAACTAACAACAAACTTATAAACTTGTAAAATTTTTGGTAATTTCGTGTGAAGAATGAAAAAGTTTTACATGTATTCGTGAGTGTTACTGTCGCAAAGATTCATATTCAGGATACGCGCGTGCAATGTAAATGTCATATTCTAAGCTCTTTCAGTTGTTTTTTATCCACTCTCAGCAATGCTTTTCATTATGTACGAATACATATACAAGCGCACGTGAATGCACGCATACATCACTGCACAGAGAAAAGCCTCAAAATTGTGCGGTGTGCGTATACATGTTAGCGTCTCATACCTTTAGGTTTTTGGCTTTTTTTTCTTCTGTTTGCCATAAAATTCCAACCAGCATCATAGTTAGACAATCAAGCCAGCCACCCAGGCATACAAATGTGCCAACGACATCTCATTAACAATGTGCCGCAACCATTGTCGTTGGTGGCGGTAGTCACAGTGGCGGCAATGGCGGTAGTAATGATGGTCATACACTTTGTAATATTGTTCTATAAAATATTTTACAATCACATCATTTTCTGCTTCTGTTTGTTGCTTTCCCTCTCTGCCAAAAATATTTAATAATTCTACAATAAAAATGCACATACACAAGCACCCGCCTATGTATATATGTGTATTGATAATGTGATATTAAGAAAAAAATGCGTTTTTTTTTTTTTTGTTTTTTGGTGTAAATATCTGTGCATCAGGCCATTAATATTCAAATGCTATAACAACTAAATGATGATGAAGTGAGCTTTTGGTTACACACAAACGCAGAACACAGAAATTCTAGTGAACCGACGCATACATACATACGCGCACATACACACGCACACATCTATACACCCATTCATTTGCCGACATTATTAATGCCGGAAAAATGGGTAAATCGCTGTCTGTGCATATGTGTGTATAGTTGCATAAATTTGGGCAACTCACACAAATGCACCGGCGTACGTTTTGTATGTGAATGCATAAGCAAACGAGCACGGGAAAGTTTAATAAAATACACGTTGAAAAAAGATCTTAAATTTTTTATACTCTTAAAATGTAGGCGGCTCTTAATATCAAACTCAAGTTCTACTTTTCGATTCCGTTTGAAATCACATTTTATAAAAATTGCGAAATATTTTCTTAATACTGGGCACCTCAGTGAGACAAGCATGTACTACTCTTATGCTGCACGCATACAAGGGCATATAGTCCCTGCATGCAAGTCAACAATTGTTACGCAATATCAGGTCTTAGATCTATATTATACTTTGAATACTCGAATAGCTCTTGTAATCATTTACGACTATGATCTGTGGTCACTAACATGACAAACTTTAGTGTTCTATCTCAGTCTATGCGGTTGTGTGGCTTTTATGCGATCGTAAATATTGCAGTAATATTCAGTAGGTGTGCAAATATACGTACGGACAGACGTTAACTAAATCGCTTCAAATAGATGAAGACGTTTAAGTTTCTAAGGCAATTTATGCGATCGTAAACGTTTCAAGTGTTCTTGACTATCTGTCGAGAGGTAGAAAGATATACGGAGAAAATTACATACCTTCATCATGTAGCAAGATTTACAAGATGCTTATTCTTTTATCTTGAATAAATGTTAGTCTCTTTGGTATGAAGATGAGTGAAGCCAACACATTTGCGGTATCATCCTCCGAACTTGTTGTGGTTGATTGCGCGATACTATTTAGAAAAGGCGTTTTTACAAATTTAATCAAAATTTCCAAAATAATCTTGTCCGATATACTAAATATCTATTTTATTAGCCCATTACGAAACTTTAAACTTTTCATTCTCTTCCAGTCAAGACGACTTAAAGCCAAGCATATATTTTAATAATTATTTGCGGCACTATATACATTCCCCTGCCTGACTTTTCTTCTTCGATTCTTTAGTGTCTGCTCTCTTTTACCTTTTCTTTGTCAAACTCCTTCCCTTTCTTACTCTCCCTTTCTCTCGCTCTCCCTGTCTGCTGCTATCCTCTTATATATATGCACATATATACATAAGGATCACATATTAGTTCTCTGTATTGAAATTAGTCGTGCGTGTGTTGGAATTAGTGTAGTACGTACTGAAACCGTAGATATCTCCGATCATATTCGCCACGGACAATTTAGAAATTGCTGAATGTTTGGCATAAGCTTCCGTTGCTTACAAGCTGTCCTTGACGGTGTACAAAAGTGTAAAGAGATGCACGTCCACACACGGCATTTACGGCATTGCATGTTATTCTGTTATTCTGGGAAAAAATTCGGCTGAAGCTATTGAAATGAAGTGAAGTGAAGTGAAGCTGGCTTGAGGCGAAAATGCAGTAAATTGTAAAACAGTTAGAAAACGGTCTACGAGATTTTGTATGGAAAGGGTTAGTTATAAAGACGAAGAACGTTCTACAGTTTTGTGAAAGATGCCCGATGGAAAAATTGAAAGGCTTTTTAGGGAAAAGATCTAGTACAAGTTTAAAAGGAACTTGTCGTACAGTTAGCAATAAATAAACAGACAATTTCAGTTCGAATGCATGCCATGGCAAAACCAGAGAAGAAAGAAAAATGAATTCCTCACGGGCCAATTAAGGCTTAGTGTACAGGTCTGGTTTCTTTTGATTTTTCATTTGCTCAAATCGATGTAAAGATATTTCGCAGATCTGCGGCTTACAGAATTCTTCGCCTCGAAATTGCCAAATTGCTGCTGCATGTGCATCCCAATAAGTGGCAAGAGACTATAGATAGTAAAGGCGAATATGTTTCGTTATTAAGCTTTGTAACAAGTATGTTTTAAATAAATCTGAACTTTACCCCAAAACATAAAGAACTTATTTGTACACCTACTACATGTTATATAGATATTGTGTCCTATGTTGCTGTTTCCGGTGGTTCTTTGTGTCACTGGGGCGCTATTGTCTAATTGTTATCATTTTCATTTATGTTTAACTAAATGCAATTAACATATACGGACGATTCATTACATATTCTAAAGTCCTATTCGTTGTTTTTAATATTCTTCTCATACCAAACTGAATACAATTGGGTTTGTGCTTCTCCTTTTTTTTTTTTTTTGTTTTTTACTAACGCGTACAGAAATGTGCGTTTCTTTAAAACCGTATTTAATTAAGGGAATTCCTTAAAGAAGGTATGAGTCGTGGTAGGCTTATTTCAATTTTTTTTGGTTCGGAAACGTCATTGATAAGCAAATGGATCGTCAAAAAAATAATGATTGCCATGTTCATCAATGTATTATGTGTATACTTATATGTAGCGTGCATATAAATTATAATGCCCTGATGATCGTGGTTGCATTTCTCAATTGCTGTACAAAAGCTATTATTTACGGTTCGCTTTTTAGTAATCAGAAAATGTGTTCCTCCTTTGCGAGTAAATATTTTTTTTTTTTTTTTATCAACTTTAAAATTCTCGTTTCTTCTCTTCGATTTATTTACCCAAACGTATCAGCTGATAGAGATGCCAAGGCCTCTTATTATTGTCTTCGGGGTCTTACTACAATCGCGTCATTATTGGCAACCTTTTTAGTGTAAACATTCGTTAGTATGTTCACTTATAGAGTTCGTAATAAAGATCGAAGAAATTTTAAACATAAATTGTTCCGAGCCGGGTATTAATTTCTCGTAAAAAGTGCTGTGCATAAAATACGTAGTAAAAATTGACAAAGTATTACATTTTCACATACAGTTATGCTAGTGAATAATGGAGAGAGCAGTGTAGAAGTGACTTTCAATCGGTGTCCTGACTAAGCAATGTTGGCAGTCCACTAAAATTTTGATTTTATCAAAACTCTCGATCAAGATTTCCTTAAAATAACGTAACAAATTCAAAAAAAATGTATTCCGACGCAAACCGTTCTCACCTACTTCAAGATTACCATTAGGAGTACATTTAGTTCGACATAGCCTTCAAGACTTTCAACGTAGCTCCTTTTGTGTCTTTAATTAATTCAAAATGCGTCCATCGCAATGGCAAGTCGAAAATAAAAGCTTATTGCGGGAGTTAAATGCTTACAACACAATAACGCATTACCGTACTTCTCGAAGTTACGAACGAACTTCTCTAAGACTTATGCCTAATTTTTTTCATGGTTTTATCATTCATAGTCGTTCCGAATAAAATCCGGTCATTTAAGGGTCTCATAATTTTACTTATATTTTCATATATTTGAAGTAACAAGCGTCGAAGTCACTGTTGCGAAACTTGTTTAATTTAAACGGCTCTGCCACCCATAGTGTCAAAAGTGCAAATTTGATTCTAAAATAATAAAAAACCACTTAACGAACACAGAGTTACGGTTAATTTTTCTGCTTCCTCCGCCTATAGTATAGCGAAAACTGTCCGCACAAGGAAATTGCTGGTGGTCACACTAGTTAAGACAGAAAACGTCATGAAAGAATATCAGAGGGGGCGAAGCCTTGGCACCGTGCCGTCATGAAATAGGTCAAAAGAAACAAGCACAAATTGTACTGGGTAGGGTGCTACATATCAGTAGCAGCATGTATTCATAGTCGTGAGAGATAAAGCACAAGAAATAAGCCCGAGGCTGTCTAAAATTGAAACGATTTCGAAGCAGAAGTCAAATCGCAAGTGATAAGTTGATCGTCAGTATTGATCGCAGACCGAGCTCACCGTTTTTTATTGAAAGGAACTCAGTGCAGCTGGTTCGCGTAGATTATCAGCAAGTCTGCCATATAAAATAATCATGAGCATAATTGACAGAATCCTTCGAATCCAGAATCGTCCAGAAAGAGGAGCTATGCAATCCTCTTTGAATAAATAAAACTTTGGAAATTTCCCTGCGTTTCATTAGAGAATAGCACTTCTAAGACATCTGCATAAAATTTGGGTTCGTGAACGATCTTCTTTTAAGAAAAACGCGTTTAAAGAGTTAATTTGATTGCGACGGTAAAATTTCACTTCTTAAATACTGATAATTAATACGGTTTTTGCTCTGAATAGCCGGCTCCTACGGATGGCTATCAAATGCAAATTTTAATCGCCTTCTTCTGACATTTGCCGACTACAGCGTTCTGACGGTATATCAATTTTACGTTACGTTATTTTTTCTAACCATAGATGCATGGAACTCGCGATTAATTCCCAGTTTCTCACAGTGTATCTATGGAAAAGCAATTGGGTTTGTTTCGTTTTACCCATAAAATATCTGCATACATTTCACACGGTACACACGCGGTAGTGTGTATATAGAACAGAGAGGAAGAGAAATATACCAGACAACTAAATGACATTGGTCAATGGTCAATGTTGCAGTTTAGCTTTTTAACAAATATTTTTGTGTAACAGTCAGCATAATTTAGAGCACATATACGATGCTATAAATACACATGCTACACACATACGATGCCCAAAAATGCATATATGCGGAGAGCATTAGCGGAAGAGAAATAAGGATACAAGAAGAAAAAGCGACCGAGAAAGAAAGAGAAAGTGGGAGAGTGGGAGAGAGTGAGAGAGAGAGAGAGAGAGAGAGAGAGAGAGAGAGAGAGAAAGAGAAAGAGAGTTAGCAGCATGTACAAATTTAGACATACTTTGAGTGCATGTTAAACGTATGAGATTTATGACAAGTTAATTATGAGATAATATTTCAATTTTTATATGCAAACCAAATTGGATAAAATGGAAAATTTCAACAAAATTATAATAACATTAAATATGTTTTAATTAATGTAACGTTTGGTAAAATAAAATAATTTAAAAAAAAAGGGTTTAAGGCTTTTAAAACTTTAAAATTGAAAAAATAAGTAAGAAAATTATATTCGGTCATGACCAAATCTTTTTACCTATCACCGCGATCGCAAAAAGGGGAAACTAAATTTCCATAGCCTATCATATTGGGTGGGCGCGCGCGCTTTTTTCTACTTTCAGAATAAAAGTGGAAATTTATGTGGTATGAAATGGTGCTGTACTTAATGAGTATCAAGCTAAGAATGTGGAAACAAAGGTGTTTATAGGTGTTTTTATAATATAGGCGTGTGGGCGTTCTAAGAGATATTAAAAAACCATTAAATATCGATACACTGTACACCATATTTTTACGCGATACAGGTAGGCGCGCATGAGCTTCAATGTTTCAGCAAAACTTGAAGCTGTCTTTTTGCGGCCAAGAGAATGTTTACAACAGATATTACACAGATGGACAGACGGACAAGCTTAATTTGATTCACAATTTGATGTTGATCACGAATATATATACTTTGTGGGGTCTCTGGAGCTTCCTTCTGGGCGTTGCAAGCGTTTTGACAAAATAAATATACCCTTCAAACTACGGGGATAGGTATAAAAAATTCAAACTTAAAGTTAATTATAATTAGCGTTTCTTAAATACTCCTAAATATTTGCTAAATCAGGCGCCGCTTGATATAATTACGCAATTACCAACGAAAGCCGTAACAGCTCAAGCAGCATTTAATGGAACCGCCTAAGTCATCGCTATATTGTTTTTTAACTTTAACATTTATGGCCAATAATTCAATAGGGATTTCAAAGCATTATTCAATACGAATTTTAAAAGGAAATACAAAAAAGGACAGCAAAAGTCTTCTCTTAATATATGTATATGTTCGATTTTATGGGCCGCTTTATAGCTTCTGCCAATGGCCATTGACTGGTTATTAATGGGTAACGGCCATTTAATAAAAAATCATAAAAGAAAACGTGGCGGAAAGCCCAAGCATATGCCTTACTTTTTTTCTTCCCTGCATTTTATATGCATCCATTTCCCCACTCTTTCTGTTAAAAAATAAAACAAAAAAGTATGCAAATGTTTACAAAAAGTTGAGTGTAGAAAATGATAAAGGGAAAATGCACTTAAAAAGTCCAAAAAGAGAAAAACGAGAAAAAGTCTAGCGAATAAAAAATATTAGAGAAAAGACAAAAGTTTGGAACTAGTTGAAAGAAATTCCACTGAAAGAAGTTCCGCATAAATAAATCTTTCAGATGGAATGCATCGATTTGAACGATTTTGCACACTAACCGATCAAAAACCCAGCTTAATGTTGGAGAAATCCAGATGGCTTCGATGATTACTAACATCGTCGTCATGAGTAGGTAAGAATCGCGACCCCCAAATAAATCTTCGTGGGTTGAAATCATAAGTTCGAGTAAAGTTTACTTGGCTATAGTGAGTACTCAGTCAGCAAACGCATTACACTTATCGATTAGACAAACACCTACAAGTCTGCAACCACTCCTTGCCTATCTCTTTAAAAATATATATATATATATATATATATAACTAAAATATCGTTGCCTACTTTTACTAATTTTTCATCAATTTCAACTCATTTTTATTATATTCATGTCGAACTTTCATTCAGACACCATTTTATATATTATATATGTTCTCCTATATACTACACCGGTGATGGGTAATAACTCTTTAAAAGCAAAACGTGAAGTGGTTTTGCTCCTCTTTTTTTCTCTTTTTTTTTGCTACAACCTCAGCGTACAACTGACTGACTGACAGACTCAATAATACATATTACTCAACATATGGTTGAATGTCCGGCTGATAGGTTTGGCTTGGCGAGCACATTCCTGCAATACATCGCAGTTTGTAAATGATCATTACACTTATTTTATGTCTGCATAGTAAACGCATACATACATACATTTGTAATGTACTTGCTTATAAAGAAAACAACGAAAATAAGGGAAAAGAAAAAAAAAACATCAACGTCCTATATTGCACTCTGGTCATGGCCCTGGCCATGACATGCCACCTAAAAAGAGCACAGGACCGAAATGAACTGAACTGAACACTGCACACAAAATCCAATTGAAGCTATAAAAAATATTTTTGCCAATTGTGTTGAGAAAAAAGTGCTTGCAATAAAAATTGAAGTAACTGCATATCAAAATCCCATAAAACTATAGCATACATTTGGGGATTTCTTGTTAAACATTTAACTGTTGGCTGACTGGCTGGCGATTGTTAATTTCTGTGGTCTCCATCCTGCCGCTCACTACGTGTATCACGCTCACTCTCTCTCGATGTTTATATCAGTTTTTAGATTTCGGCAATTTTTTTTTTTGTGTTTACTTACCACAAATGTGTAGGGAGTAGATTAATTTTCTCAGTTTGTTTGGGACAGGCAGATGTTTTTCGCTACACATAAACTTAATTAGAGTTTACATCTAATGCGCGTAAGACTCCTTTTCCAACCTCCTCAATTTAGATCAGCAGCATAGATTTGAACATTTCCGTCGGCTCATCTGTATAACATTTGTGCTGAATATTCCCTGTCTTCTTACTCATAAAATACCACAGATTCGCGATAAAAGTCTCGTTCCTCAGTCATGTCCATCTTACCTTATAGAGAACTAATCCACTGTTCCTTGCTCTAGCCCTTTTTAAGATAAAGATGGGGGCTGCAAGAGATCCGGTCGCAGCCGAATATTATTCTCTCACTGGTTTTTTTTTTTTCTCTATAAACTTTTTTTGGAATTCCTCTTTATGGAATTATTGCTTTGCTATTTATATCCAGAAAGAGGTTTTTCGTAGATTTCTTTTCGTACTTCTAATGGGTCTCCAGAGAATTTGGATAATTGCTGCGTATTTCTATGTGTGTACTTTAAAAACGAAAAAAAAATACGAGATACTGTTATTTGTGGTTAGATGATGTTCAATAAAATAGTTATTTTTTTTATTGTTTTATGTACTGCTTGTCTTTTACTTTGAATGAAGATAGAAAAAGGATGTTGGGAAAGATCTTAATAAGATATTTAATTTGATTCTAAATTTTACGTTAACGATACCATAATCTCTTCCACATACTTTCATACGTACAATATGAGCGATTGTGTTATATACTAACATTCTAATATAACGGTTTGGTCGGGGCATTAATTCAACTTGGAGCGTTTGCAAATCCAATATATACAGCGAAATTTAAACGTTAATATTCTCACATTAAATCAAAAATAAAAGTCGTGTCAAAGTTTTAGACATGGACTTGCTACATATGAAGTGTGATTATATATCGAAATGTCATAAGAAAAACAGACAATTTTCAGTGAGAATACGCTTTTTCATCATCGAATTTTGTGCTGCATTCATTTGTATTTTCCCCACTGTTTGGTTTTATGAAATTTTCAGTTTGTTCTCGTCAAGCATTTTGGCGGCAGTGTAAAGAATGGCAATGACGTCGAATGGGTCTCTTAGGCAAACTATGTTGCCGCTAAAGTACCACCTATTTCCATATGATGTTCTTCTCCCTACAGCTAAGAACTTATTTTCTTTTTTTTCATATTTTTATCTACTTTTTCTTTCTGCTTCTTTTGTGTTTTCTTCATGTTTTTCGTATTCAGAATTTCATTGTGCCCCACATTTTTCGTTTTGTTCCAACTATAAAAAAACATTTAAAATAAAAAAAATTCGCAAGAGCTATAACCGATCGAAGATAAGAGTGCGATAAGAACTAATAAATCATTCTTTGCTGAGATCATCTTCGCATAAAAAAAATATCGATCCGTTTTTTTTTAACTGCCTCCTTCTCCCTCAGATAACTAAAACAACCCACTTCTCTTACTTGCTTTTCGGAAAACAAGTCGTAGTTCAGAACGTAGACAAAGGCCTATCAATGTCTGTTTTTTCTTACTCCCCTCTTTCACGGTGTCTGCGCCGATCGTTCCTTTTCTATTGCGATTTCTCTCTGTCAATGTACGCTTACAACTTGTGTATTGAGGTTATTAGGTTTCTCGACAATTCAGTATTTCTTAATTATTCCGGACGTGTGCTTGTGTGTGTGTGTATGTGTGCGTGTAAGTGTGTAAGTGTGTGTGTGAGTATATGTGGAGTTTGGTTTGCGTTTTAGTCTTTTGCTCTCTTCAACTATGAAAATAATTCACGCAAATTACATTAGGTTTGTCATAATTTACTTTCAAGTATATTTTCATTAAGCCACCAGCATAAAAAGTGGAAGAAAAAGCAGAAGAAAAAAAACAAAAAAACAAAAGCCAGAATGAGTTTTTTACTAGAAAACAGCACAGCACGGGAAACACACACTACTTTGGCCTTCATCCTCATTCCCCACTTTCCCGCCAAAACATTAACAACATTAATAAAAAGTCACCATTATGGAAAAATGTGAAAAACAAAAAAAAAATAAATAAATTTAAAAAAAAGAACCGAAACAAGAATGATGCGTTTGTGCTTTTGGCTTATGAACCCGGGAAGTACACTTCAAAGTGAAGTTAAGTGCGGTCTGGTTTGAAGTCATTCCGCGTTGCCCGTGTGTCTGCAGAAAATACATATTTATTGCATGTGTATTCAGGCGCACAAATCCAAAATGCAATTCCGTATGTGTTTACATAGATGAAGATGCGTAGCGTTCACGTATGGACCAGACAGGAAAAAGCGACAAAGGTTAGAGGGAGATAGAGTGAGAGAGCGAAAGAGAAAGTGAGGAAGAGAGAGAAAGACCGAAATAGAGCGAGGCGGAAAGAGTGTTTGCGTTCGTAAAAGGTCCATAGCACAGTTTTTCAGTAATGCAATAAAAATGCGGATATACGTTTTAATTGGAAATTTACAAAAAGCGGTCGCAAACATAAAAATTGTGTACTGGACAGAACGGTAATCGGATGGCCGAGAGAGGTGAGGCTTAGGGGAAACTGAGTGAATAATTCAATACAATAGACACAAACATACACATTGAAACGTGTAGATATGTACCTGTATGTATATATACATATACATATGTATGCATGTTCAAGTATTGAAAATTGAGTTTACCTTCGTGTAAGTGGTTCTTGTTTACCGGTAAATGGATGTTTTTCTGCTTTTATGCGTTTCTTTTGCGTAAATGAAAACTAAAATAATTTCATAAAACTAAATTAATCAAAAAAAAAAAAAAACCATTTATTTTTTATTTATTTATTAATTTCCTTTCTTCTTTTTTCCCCAACATAACACACAAACTGAAATCCCATTTAACCTTCAATTAAAATCTCTGATGTTTTATCCATGCATCCATCCCACATCACTTTCAAGTCGATTGATGCTTTGTGCGGCTAACTTCCAAGCGACAACATAAATTCATTTACCTACTCATCTATCCACATCTATTCACTTACAAGCCCGGTCTTGTTTACGGTGATATTTTCTAAACCGAACAATTTATTCACGTTTCAATATGATAAGCATGAATATATAAACACACATGGACATGTACGCATTTATGTATGCGACTTTAACAAAATCTATGAACAAAGTATCCCTATGAATCATATTTAAAATTTCTCCATCTCGCTCTGGCCTATAGAAATTATAAACCTTTTTACAAATCCAATTTACTTGCTAAGCCGGTTTCATTCAACCACTGTCTCTCCTTTGGTATTTTTATATACTTTTTTGAAGTTTTATTGATTTTCAATTCAAATTTTATACATAAGTATGCGGTCTGTTATTATGTGCGTACATATATATACATATATATATATGTATACATATATATACATATATATATATATATATGTGTAAGTGTTTGACTATGTCAGGTTCACATGTCTGAGGTCTTCCATGCTGGTGGCATGCCAATGGGAATTCCTTGCGAAAATGTTGCTTAAACCATCATGTAAACTGCTTTCCAACGTCACCCTTTAGGAATTTCATAACGTTCAGTGCCGGTATTGAAGGAGTTCTGCCAATAACAAACGACCGGCTAGTCAGGCAGTGAGTTCGTAAGGTTTTCAGTTTCCTTCTTTCTTTTTTTTCTCTTTACTCATTTTTGTACTTAGCATTGAAAGCAAAATATGTTTTAAATATGTTGTCCCGGATGATATAGCCAGTGTTAATCTATTGAAATCACACAGCAAAATGTATAGATGTATCATTAATTTAAGGTGGGTATCCAAAATTCGTGTCAAAACGGTGTACATTATTATTTAGCATCTTTCATATTCGTAGTGTTTGCTTTGAAAGCGTGTGTGTGCAAGTATTCGATGCTTTCCTTTATTCTATGAAAATTTCATAAAAATCTTTACGTTGCTTTTACTTCAAATTTATTGTCTACTTTTCGGCGTTCTAAACATATTGAAAGAAATCAAATGGTAACAGAAATAACTTAAAACCTTCTTAGCGAGTTTTCAGAGCTCAATTTTCCAAGCGATTAAGTTTTATGCGTTACACGGATGAGTATCAATTCTTGCTAACTTAATGATCTTTAACATGAGATGCAATGCATGACGTTTAAGCAGAAACTGAACAACAGTAAAAAAAACATTGCTATAAAACTGTGAACTTTTTAACAGAAGAATCGGTTCATTTTGAAAAGAATTTTGAATTCTTTCGTATATTACACCCTACATCACTCGTGACACTATGTCTATATTAAACTTGCAGAAGAACTTGAGATGGACCCAGCTTTTATTATATCGATCAATTTGTAGTATTGTGTTCAATGGCTTGATGAAACTTGGTACACTGGCGTGTTTTGAGTCAAGGACGAATGCTATTGAAAATGGTGGTGCGAAAAATTGCGCACTTAAAGAAGTATTAGCACTGTTGGGTTGTTGTAAAGGCGGCCTTAAAACATTTGAATACATTCTCCGTGACATATACGTAAGTATATCTTTTCTCTTACCACCTAGCATTCGAAACTTCTTACTTATCATCCATCATCATTTACCGGCGAACGATGGATGCTTTACTTAAGAGTGTCGTGTGACAGTAGTTAATATAGTGAATGTACCATCGGCAAATGCGTAGCGCTTACCATTCGGGCGTACCATTCCGGGGCTACGCTTCTTCCCGTGTTTCCTTCTCCATAACCATCATCGTGTTTATGCGCTTATAGGAAGCATCTCCAAAGTGATAGGTAATAAGAAAAAAAAAAAACCAAAAAAATAGTTACAGTTTACTATTACATTGACACTTCGTATTACTTTACCATTTTCACTAATAGAACTCGCCGATCAAAATAAATGCAAGCACCTGTTACATCCTACACATCACTTTTTGTGCAGACTAGATCAAGCTGGTACGGATGTATGCAATACCCGAAATGATTTGAGATTGGTTTAAACCTCTCGCCATATCAATCAATTCGGAATCATTTTCTTAAGCGATTAAAACTCATCTGTCTATCTGCTCGTAAACTTAACGGTCTTCAAGTTATTACTTATTAGTGGGGATTTACGAAATATTTCGATGAAATTCTGTACATCGATACGATTCGGCCCAAAAATGAAGCCTCCTGGAAATGGTTTAAACCAAGCTATTTTTATGATTAGTTCGCATATAACACTTTTTTCATTTTGAACATAACGTTGAGAAATAATACTGAGTGGCTACTAGTCAGCTTTGCCTGATCAAAATTTCTTTTAACATAGTTTTCCTGTTAATGTACTATAGTCTCGCTTAAATTTGAAAATGCATTACAAGAGTAGCTTAAGAGATTTTGAATATCTATCGTATATGATGTGGTAATGATTTACTTTCGCCAAGTTCATCAAATCAAAAGGGACCTTGTAACAACATCACGCTCTGTATGGATATTATTGTCAACTCATATTTCATCAAATAACGCTTTTTAGAAATTTTTGATCTTTCGCTATACCCGAAACACTAATAAAAATGCATCTCGTCCGAAATAAGTGCCGTTTATTTAATGTTTATTAGAAACTCATTCACTTTTTCATTTCGGCGATTGATTATCCAAAAAATTGTGGTTTCGTTAGTTCCCAATAATAGAAATATTCCGTAAGGAAGACGTGATTGACCGCAATTTAATTTTAGTAAGAAACTCGAATTTTACCTACACAAATTGATTAACTAATTTTATGTTTGCCAACATTTCCCAAGCCTGCCAGCCTTCTTGTATTCTGAATTTATTGTATGTTAACAGGGTTACCAGCAACTTTAAAACTACTATTACTCCCCACAGGATCATTTCATTTCGGGCTTGATGAAAATTGTTCTATATAATGTTGAAATTTGATTTCAAAGACTTGCTTTCCGCTTATCATATACTTGCTAACGTATTTAAATTAAAAATATTTCTCTTTTAACATCTTTACATTTTTATGCCATTAACCTAATTTGTCATATTTTAAACGTTCTCGCTATCAACTCTTGTTGAGTCTTCTACTTTACTACCTTTAAATTCAACGCAAAACTTGTGGTAATATTTTATATTTAATTTTGATTTGTAACATACACCTGATGCTGTCACGTTTACAGGTATTATTTACTAAATGCTGTGCTGAGCAGCCACAAATAGTATTGAAGAAGGAACGAAGGAAAAGTGTAAAATAAACAACCACATTTACACACCCACATACTTACACACATATGTATTATGTGTGTACAAATGAAAACACAATACCAGAAGTGAATGAAGCGCACAAGAAATTTATAAGAAACAAGACTGCTGTGCGGTTCGTATGGCGTGGGATTTAAAAATTGTTACAAGCACATCCTTCGTTAAAAGTGTGTATGTGTGTCTGCAGGGAATTGCTTCATTAATTGGTTCACTTTTACAGTTCGCTTCTTATTCCCCCGTGCACGGTGTCTTCTGATTATTTTGTATTATTTCTTATTTCCTGTCGTTCCTTTTCTACTTAAGCTCTCTCTTCTGGCCGTTCTGCCTCTTTCCTTTTCTTTACGTTAATTATGATTAATTTACTGTGTCACCTTTACATTTTTGGTTTTTTGGTGTATGCTTTCGCATTGCTTGCTTCTTTTTTTTTGCTCGATCTCGTTTACATGAATTTTCATTTCCACCTGAGGCTTTGAAAAGCGGTCATCAGATGAAGGATAAGCAAATCGTTAAGTATAATCGCTTGCTCTGTTAATCTTATGCTATCTTTGGTTTTCTCTCTCTCTCTCTCACTCTTTCATTATATATACACATGAATATGTGTTTATCTATGAAAAAGGTCAGGTTTACGTATGAATATTGCGACCTTTTTTTTCTTAAATTCCATGATAGATAAATAATTAATTGAGGTTAAATGCGATGAGAATTCACTCACAATTTTCTATGACTTGATTTAAAGGCACTTTATGTTTAGTTAATATCCGCAATTTTTCTGTCAAAAGCACGAGAAAATTTTCATGACCCCTTCTCTTACCACCAATTTAATAAACGGTGATTTGATGTAAAATGTATGTACGCAAATATGTTTGCGTATGTGCATGTATAATCCATAACGAAACAAGAGTAAATAAACTTTTCATAGTCATTATTAAAGAGACGTTGTTACGAGCGCATACCTCAAAGGAGCGACATAGAGACGCTGAGCAGAAGCCAAAAAGGAAAGGAAAACAAAACAAACACTCACGCCAGTCAAAGACCATAAAGTCATCATTGTCGTTATTGTTGTGTCGTTGTCGTAATCATTGATGGACTGAACAATCCCATACATGTATACGTGTTGTGACTCTTTATGTAAATAGATACATATATATATGTATATATATATATATATATATATATATATATATGTATATATAAACACATTTCGAGTTCTGTGTGTAAATGAATGACAGCAATTAATGCAATTAATGAAGCTTAACGCGGCACTGGACAAATATCGGCAGCAACGCTTACAAACAACTGTGTCTGCATCCATCATCACCGCTTACTTGCATGCATATATACACGTATATTTATACATTCGTGTTGGTCAACTATTCATAGTCATCGTTCATTTATCGATGACGATAGTGATGATGATGTTTCGGAAGCTGTCTAAAAAAAAGGCAGAAAAACAACCAACAGAAAAAAAAAGTAAAAAAATACCAATACACTTAGATAATCGGATTTTTTCCGTTTTTGTTTTGCTCGTGAATTGTTCTTTTCCATCGTTTGCATATGTAAAGCATATGTGAAGTGAACGACAGTGTGCCTGCCGGCTAAATTAGACGATGGATAGATATATGAATGTAGAAATTTTGTGCATGTAAGCTTTCGTGTATGTACTTACGAGTAATCAGAGTTTTCTGATATTTATAGAACAATCTCTTGTCATAGCGCCAATGCAAACGAAATCATTAAACGCTAATTATTATTATTGTATGCTGCGAAATTTTTCTGATAAAAATGTAAACTTTTAAGGTTATCGAAAGAGTCATGCGACCTTTTTTTAGCTTTAAAAGCACAGACGAAAAATTCACTATCATGGACTTTTTCCAAGGAAAAAATTAAATCTCTCATTCAAGATTTGATCCTGTGAGGTAATATGATGCGTATCTGTAATTTGCATAATTAAAAATATTTGGAAAGCTATTACTGTAGGACATAGCACAGTGTGTAGGAGGTGCGATTACCAAGTCGGCTTGCACAGATCCAAAATCCAAAGCGGGTAGATTACACTTTAAAATTTATTGAACTGCGGCCGTAACTATAACAAATGGCTAATCGGTGAAGGCATAACACTTCTCGAGCGGATATACATCTCGCTGCGGTCGCTTTCTATTCCATATTCTCCAGTTCTTTTTGCACGACCATTATCCTGTTTATAAACATATGGGCGACATTTCCTGAATGGATGGTTACAACGAAAAAAAAAAAAAAATGGATTTGTTCATGTTGAAGATATGTTCAATTTTCCTACTCGTAAAATTCTTGTTTCACAGTTGGTAGTGATGAATGAGTGTGACGGAGCAGAACAAAATTGTCGCCTGGTTTTGGACTAAAAGTGTTTGAAATCAAACGAATCCAACAAGTTCGCGCAACTTCGTCCAAATATCGAAACACATTAATCATTCATATATTAACTGTGTGTTAAGCGTATGAAGTTAAAGTTGCAATCTGAACTAAATTTTCAAAGACACATTTATCGAGATCCGCGACATATATGAGTACTAAATACATTCTCAAAAAGGCACGAACAAGCTCGCAATTTCGATTTTTTCACAAAGGTGCGAGAAGGCTTTATCCGAATTGGACAAGCTAATCGAAAGCTATTTGATTAATTTCGTGGCTAACTTCATCAACGTCCGTTCGTCCTTTTACTGTTAGGTTGCCACTCTTCCCCGTCTCGTTTAGCATCTCTTTTAATCCCATCTTTTAATCCTATTAGCCATTCATGATACTTGTATTATGAATTTTGATTCGCTTAATGTAAAAATTTCTAAACTCGCAGTAAAACAATTATAGAGAAAAGATATTTTTTCTGTTTTTTGTATTTTCATATTTATTTGTAATTTTAACCAAACGTTAGCCTTTAAAACTTCAATTTTCATCCAATTTAGCAAATTTAGTGAAATTCCATTTAGATCTCTTTTTCTATATGTACAGCTAAGGTGATTTATTTTTCTCTCTATGAATATATTATTAAGCACTTTTTCACTTCATAAATAAATTGAAGGACACTAATATGCGCTACACTGCGCTGTTTTACACCCCCGAAGAATACACAATCATTTTATAGCCTAAACATTTATATGAAGGCGATGATGACGATAGCGCCTATAATGGCGATAACGGGCAATAGTACATGGAAGGGGTAATCATACTAAAAGTTGCCTCATCAATAAAACAAACACTTCAATTACTATATGCGGGAGCTCAATTCAGCCATATCGCATTATACCTTTACATACGACTGCATAAATGCATATATAGGCGCATCATGAAAATACATATATAAAATGCTTTTCGGCTGCATGAAAATCACAGTCGACAGCATATATATGCAAACATATATATATATATATATATATATATATATATGTCAGTGTGTATTTAGTAAAGTTGCATGTAACTACCCCGACCTGAAGCAGAGTAACCAACTAACTAAACAAGCAACCAACCGTGCATTCGATTATGAATTTTTTAGCAACTGCAATAAGAACATATTTCAAACAATTTTCGCTATAAATTTTCGGCAATGAAAATTTACATTTTTGGCAATTTCTACTTTTACTGACTTGGCTCAGCTAAATGACTGGCTGCCTGGTTGGCTTGTTCGCTTGTTGGCTGACTGGCCGTCTGAGCGCTTGACTGCTTGCTCTCGATATGCTACTATAGCTGTTGCTGCAGCAATAAGTGCTTGATTCAACGTTGTTGCACTGTTGCACTGTTGAAAAGTTTAAGCTACTGGTCTCACGAATTTACAACATGCAGTGTTGTGTGTGATGTATATATATATTTATGTCGGCTTATATATATATATATGCAAAAACATATATTTGGTAGATAAATGCATGTGTGTTAGTAAAAAGGTTGAAGTGTGATTACGTCTGTATGTAGAAGTATGTGAGTGAGTGTGTATGTACGTATGTATTTATCTATGTATGCATATATGTATGTATGTATGTATGTGTGTATGTGTATGCATGCGTGCGAGCGTGCGCGCGCGCGTGTGTGTGCTGTGTGTGTGTGTGTGTTTGTTTGTTTGTTTGTTTGTTTGTATGCATTTCTAGCGCCATTGTTATTTCCGCCTGCTATAATGGAGGCTAATAGATCACTACAACGCGTAGCCAATATATACTGCCCTGTAGGAAAAAGTTCTCATTTATTGAACAATTCATCTAACCCGACACCACCACCTACAAAATGTTGTTGCGGTATTGGTAAAAATGGCATTTGTGTGGCATATCGACTTTATCATGCATATATGCTAATATGCTACAACGTTTGGAAGACCAAACTTGAAAGTTTAGCTAAAGAGACAGACAATCGTAATAGCAGGCAAACAGACAGATAGACAGACAGACATGTGTATAGATTTTTGGAAACACTATGAGAGTGCAGTTCCGTTACTATTGCCAAAATGCAATTTCCTAATTTCTCGCATGGGAAATGGTTTGTGAATGTTTTCAAGTGTTGCTCTGACTGCTCCGACCATTCCAAACGTATAGACATTTATATATATATATATATATATATATATGCATTGCATTTAAATGAGCAGCTCACACCCAAAAGCTGTTTCGGTATTAGAACTCAACTCCTTGAAATCAACATTTATTTTCGTTTGCTTTCTCGCTCTCTCGGTCTTTCTGCATCGTTTCGCTGTGCTTGACCATTTTAAATATTAATGGCCAGTGCTAAACGTGGCCCAAACAAAGGCTTTATGCATGCACTTGGAGTAGCATTCTGTTGGCCACCATAGTACAACAACATCATTTTTCGGAGCTTGTAATGATGGTCGGCATGTTTTTAGGGTTTTCTGGCGAATTGAAGAAGGGAGACATACGACAACAACATCAGTAATTTCATAATTTATGTGCTGGGTGGTGTAGACATTTCATTCTGTGTGTATCCACACTTTGAGAATTATACAGTTTCGTGTGGCTGAAAAAAAAGAAAGAAAAAACATTACGATAATTTGAGTTGCGGTTAAAGTGTTTTTTCTTCTTCTTTCATTACCTTTTGAAGTCGATTTCTCTCAAAATAATAAGAGAGAAAACTTTCGAAGTCCAATGAAAAATTAAGGTTGATTTTAGTCAAATTCCAGAGCAATCAAAAATCTTAACTTTGATTGGGTCGCAAGCAAGATACAATTGTTATTTTCTCCATTGCTCCATGATGCTTTTATGGTCAATAATTCACGCCATCGTTTTTTTTTTATTTTGAAAGAAATTTCTTTAATCAGTGCACAGAACTGCCGTAGGATATTAGTTTAAAAGAGAAAATGAAAAAGCAAACGAAGTCTGTTTGAACGCTCAATGTAATTTTACTTACGAAATTTGCGACACGTCAGAAGGGCAGCTTCGACAAATTGCAACAAAAGAGCTACCTTGAAGTTGTACTATTTGGTAGCTTTGTTTACGTGGGCACAAAAGCAACAGCGTCCCTTCCAAATTCGGGTGCCCGGTTAAAGGTATCAAACTCACTTCGATAAACTCAAGTTAGATTAACCGAACCTGTACCAGTGCTATCTGTATGTAAAACCACATTCCATAGCATAAAGAGAGTTTAAATAAGAGGAGAATCACTTTTATCTCCTTATATTTTATTTCCTTATGTAAATTCATAAGAAATATCGAGTAAATTTTCATATGTAAAATTTGCACTGTCGTAACTATCTCGATTAACACTTTTTTCCACTTTTTATGCCATTCCTTAAGGGGAGGAGATCACTATTTCAGAAAAAGATTTCCTTTTGTTTAGTAAATGCTTTGAACCCGAATAAAAGCATAAAAATGCCTATAAACAAACACCTAAAAGAAATTATTTCTCCGAACTTTCCGAAAGCGCACAGAAAAGGCGGCCTATGTTGGAGGAAGCCCTGCTGGGAAGTTACAGCCCAATACATTACCCTCCCTGTCTTTGAAAAGATCTTATGTTCATTTAAGAGCATTTTTAAACAACGATATAGCAAAGTAGCTTCATCGACACAATGAACTACGTGTCCTTTGTTTGTCATTCAAACTTGTTCCATTTCATACCGCAGAGCTTCCCTTTAATTAAACGCACCTCGCCCGAATAATGACTGTTGTTTCAATACTTAAGTATATGTATCTGATATAACTTCTGCGAACATTGTTATCCTATCACCTTTTCATCAATGCAGGAGAAATTTGTGAAAGAAAAACAACTTTTTTTCTTTAGACACAATGCAGACACAATAATAGCTCTTAAGGCACAATTAAGTTGGTATCGTTCAGATGGATAAAATAACTTCTAACCGTTCACTGCTAGATGTCTGTAAGCATAAAACTCTTATTTAAATAACTGAAATTTATGTCGTTTGTTTAGAAGATCGTCGAAGCGAAAAGCAATTATTAGAGGGACTCAGAAGTAATCAATTGCATAGAATTTGCATTTAGTTCTTCTGATCGTTGAAGGGGGGACTCGCATAGTTAGTTACAGTTTTCGATAATGCAGGCTGTGTAGAAAATATTTTAAAAAGTAGAGTTTCCTGTAATAAAATGGCCGACCCCGTACCTTTAGATTATAAAGGTACCGAAGGAAAAGAAGTGTCTGATACTGACGATTACGATCTCTCTAACATGTCTCGAAATGGACGAATAGTTGAATTTGATAATGACATCCGTAAATCTCTAACGGAATGTGATCTATAATTAGATATATAAGAATTGTTGAGCAGCATTCGGTCCACATGGGCAACTATACAAAGACACTTACACGAAATTTGCAAAGAATGTGGATATCCTATCAGTGATCGGAGAGAGGAAAAGAACATTCGTCGATCAGCTTCCACTTAATTGCTAGCCAGCTAAACAGCTAGCAATGGCTTTCTGCATCGGCAGTCTAGCTTTTTAAGAAAGCATCTTGAATTACATTTTGCTTCACGAATGGACAGAGA
Organism: Glossina pallidipes; assembly: GCA_000688715.1. Lineage (NCBI taxonomy): Eukaryota > Metazoa > Arthropoda > Insecta > Diptera > Glossinidae > Glossina > Glossina pallidipes. Next base: position 2,548,591 of record KK499771.1, on the reverse strand, counting down.
AAGATGCCAAGCTATCCTTAGTAATGATGGACAATAATGTAATGAATTAAGAAAAAAGAAACCTTGAATTTACTGCAAGTTCTTAGATTTCAAAATAATTGATTGCTTGTAGGTCACCATATCATGCAAGTACAAAACTAATACTTGGAAAATTCTGATTGGCAGTCGACGTTACGGTTGACGCAGAGCAACAGATAGTAATGATCAGAGTAGTCGATTGTGTTCCAAGTTTATGGCCGTCGAATACTAAAAAGTCGTGCCTTATGCTCGTCAAAACAAAATTCTCTCTACAAGATTTTCCCTGTGTTTGATTTTATTATGTTTGTTTTCCTCTTCCTATTTTGAATAAATTTTTCAACTCCGTTCAGGCCCCAAATATTATCTTACGATTCATGTACGATACTTTATACGTTTGGCACTAGTGTAAGTGCAAAACAACTATAGCGACGTTTCTCAGAGTGAATTACCAAATTATCAAGAACGGCACCAATGGAAAACCCTTGAAGTTGTGGCGAATCTCATTATCTTGTTATCTTGTCAATCGCTCGAGAATTGCAATGGATAGCAAACGCCTATTAAAATTTCTCATGTCATCATAACAAAAATGAAAGGCGAACAAATTTGTTCCTATTAACTCTACATTGGTATACTTTGAATCCCTTCCGCTTGGAGCAACTGTTCTTTTTAAACCCATATTGTATTTTTAGCATGCTCTGAGTAGTCTGTCTTGCTTGTTTTACGTCACAAAGGTGTGCACAAAAACGAGAAGGACTCTATGATAAGAGGGGAGAGGTTAAGAAGAAATGGTGTTCTGTTCCCTCAAAGGGAATGTGCGGTCACCTTACATCGCATTATAAAATCTAAGATCTTTTATTAAAAAGATTTTTCCCAAGATCGTCGTCGTCTTCTTCCCGTTATATTTCTCCAGAACGTGTCAATATATCCTGCTGATAATTTATTACTACACATTAGTAATTAATCTGTTTCGATATTGAGTTTTCACTTTCACTTTGTTAACTTAAGGTACCCTTATTCTTACATTTGTACATGTTGTATAGTGTCTGTGTCTGTAATTGTGCTCTTATTCTGTCTCACTCTTCTTTTTTTATCTCTCCGTATATTATTCTTTCAAATTTCATTCATAGACGATCGTCAGATGATCTCTAATGCCTTTTTGCCCAAACAACTTTTCTTCGCGCGTTCCTTATCACTTTATGTACTTTGTCCTCGTTGCTATTGGCTCACAGCTGCTATTAACTATTACTGCGAACAAGAAACAAATAAATTATTACCAAATCGTCGGCAGTATTTTTTTTTCAAAGTTATCTGAACGACTCCTTGGAAATGAAAACAAATGTTTTTTTTTAATTAAGAACTTTAAGTGCGATGAGTGATTAATCAAAACTAAACTTGTCGAACTTGTTATTGTTGTCGTTTTTCCTTTCAATTGACGGATATTGAATTAAAAAAGAAAAATTTAAATCACGAACTAATATAATATGCATATAGTTATATACCTATGTATTTATATGGACATATATATGTAATCACAGAATCATTACTCTTCATTCATCGCAACAATTGATATTAACAAACACTGGCAAAACTAAATAAGTAGTAGCAACAAGAACAACTTAGCTCAGCAAATAAGAAAAAATAAAGGAGCAAAGTAAACGTAAATGTATCATTCAAAGACATGACAATGCAACAGGACGTGCTCTCTGTCGTTGTCAACTATGTGACGGATCAACAACTTGGTCAGCCTGCTGAGTCTAAGTTTTTTTTTTTTTTTCATTTTTGTGAAATAGAAAAGAACGAATTTCTTTTATTTTTTCTTTACCTTAGTATTCAAGCAAAAGTCGTTGTTAAATTGTCCACTTTTCGATTCCTTAGGGTTGTTGATTACGTTACTAGATAGTTAGATGGCTGGTTGTCTGGTTGGCTGGCTGGCCTGCTTCACTATCAGTAATGTCTGCTTTTCATACACTTATTCATGCAACTAAACAAGCCAAGCCAAGCCCAGCCTCGGTCGGGTGACAATCAAGGTACAGTATCTTTGCAGTCATATTGTACATTCATTCATGCGTCCATCTATCAATGCGTCCGTTTGTATATCTATTCATTCATTCAGTCATTCGTTTCTACGCTTAACTAACACCCCGGCAACATGCAGTGCACACAATTATTCATGCTGGCTCAGCATTTCTTGTTTATACGTACGTACATACAAACAAACACAAAGGCAAACGTGTATGCACATGTATAGAAATGTGTATAGGTGTGTGTGTGTGTATTTTTATGTAGACCAACTCTCCAATCGCACGCTATGCAACACGTAAAAATTGCGAAATGTTAACGAAAAGAATTCCAACCATTTATGCCAACGCAACGCTATGGAAAGTGCATCACGTACGCATATCAGGCATCGTTTATACTGATTATTACGATTTCTGATTTTGTATTTTTTTTCTTTTCGTTTCTTTTCTCTTTTTTATCCTTTTCATGCTCAAACTACAAATGCTTTATTAACAACGACGAGAAAAAGTTAAAGGCGATGACCGTACACTATATGCAGCACACACTACTTTTCAAGGCGGTTGAATAAAAGCTGGAAAGGGCGAGCGGGAGAAGACACTGAGACTGCAATAGAGATTGATAGATAGAAAGATAGAGAGAGAAATAGAGAGAAAGAAAAAGAAATAAAAAGTTAAATTTATTGACAAAAGTTTTTAATGTCATTCGCTATTGTAGATTACCTACGTATGGCAATCATAGAGGCAGTTTTCCGTTTCCGTATAGTCGGCCTGTTATATATTTATGCACATATATGCCTGCCTGCCTGCCATGTTCCTGACATTGTCGAGACTTATCATGAATGGTCATCCATTTATTGTACGACTTGTGTTTACCTGCCCGGCTTTCTGTGTTTCTTTATTATTTTTTCCTTCCATTTTTAATGTAAACAGCGTCTCCATGCAGTTTGCTGCTGCTGATGTCAAGCGCTTTATAACACCTTTAACTATGTTACTGAAACATTTAGTCTTGACTTATGTTTATAAACATATCTGCCTGACAGTAAATGGAGTAAGATACCCTTAGCGGGTGGATGTATGAGTGAGTGCGTCTCTGTATGTGTGCCTATGTATGTGTTTGTATATATTTCTCTGATTCAGATTCTTCATTTCGTACGTCTTATGTCTCATTTCATCGCTTACGTACATACGTATATACCATCATCTAGTTTATTGCGTGACGGAGAGTCTATGAAAAATGCAATCAACTCTCATTTAACAGCATCATTTGTCACTTCAGTTTATGGCAAAAAGTATCCTGTCGAGTAGCTAGTTGTAGGTGGTTGTAATACTTAATCTTGTCATACTCGTTGCCGTTATTTTGTATTTTTGTTTTTTTCTTTTTTTTTTCGATGTTTTTTTAAATCTTATTTTTATTTGTCTTGTTTTGTTTTTCATTTATTCATTTTTCTTTTATTTTACATTTCAGTTCTACACTCCTCTCCTTATATTTCATTTATGAAACGGGTCAACTAATTAAATATAAATTGTAAATATTTTTAAATAAAATTTAACACCATACACAATACAGTTTTAGTGGTTTAAATTAACACCTTTTGACGCAAGCTCATCAGGGCATTGATGATGACGGCGCCGGCGATTGAATAGCACTTTACGAAACAATACGAATGTATTCCCAAAATTTTCATCATTACCATTATCTGCACTTAATAGTCATTGAGAGTACGCCACAAATATTTTTACCATAGAGCATAAATATTATTTTATTAAAAAAAGAAAAATAACAATTTTTTCGTCTCGTTTTTTGCAAAAACTGCCTCAAGCTATTTTCTCACACGTATATAAACGGTAGTCGTTAAGGGGATTTACTCTGATAGTGGAAAAGTGTCTGTTATTCCGGCTATGAAAAGCCACCCAATGCGGTGAAACCAATAAGAGAGAAGGGCGAAAAAAAGAACAACTCAGTTTAACGCGTTAAGGGAAAAGCGAAAGAACGAAGCATTACAAGCAACAAAATAAATCGTTTATCCGCATTTGAGTATGCAAAGGTGCTAAAAACATATAAAGGAAATTATTATACTCGTATGCAGAGGGTAGTGTTATGTACTGCGGTTATTATCACACCCCTAAAGCGAAATATTGAAATTCTTTTTTTTTTTATTTTTTCTTATGCACTGATAGAAGTTTGAATTTGAAAATTGAAACAAAGATTTCACTTTACAGTGAATGGTTTTGTTCAAATTAATGCAGGTGTTGGCTAAGCGATGTTAAAAATATGATTAATTAGGATTAAGAATTTCATGTACACTACAGTTGGTACATACTGCAGAATGTCCACCATGTTCGGTACACAACCGAAGTCGTGTTTTAATTAGTTTGCTTACCATTACACCTCGAAATAATTAATGGCTCAATAAGCAGGGTACATTCAACCTTTGTTATCATCAAATGACGATCAAACTTGATTGAAATCTTAACTCTTTTGTTGTCGGTAGCGATTGGCTGCGCTAATCAAGGTGCAATTTGCAAATCAATATTGCAGTAAAAAACATCATGCAAATCACTTTGAAACGTTTTAATTGTTGAACACTCAGGCTGTTTCCGTTACAAATATTATAGTCGTCAAACGCTGATCAAAGTTGACCGAAACGTTGATTATCTTGTCGCTTATGGTGATTGATTTACCTGCACAATGTGCAAACCAATATTCATATCAATGTAATTTCAATATATTTATCCTGCAGCTATTGGGTCGTTCGGAGAATCATCTCGTTTTGTTTTTCTTCTTGCTCAAAATAAACGATCAAGAGACGTTTGAATTCGAGAAATTCACTTTCTTAGCGATCTCACGAGCTGTTATTCGACGACTTGATTTTGCGAAACAGTTTTGCCATTAGTTTTGTGGCAGCATATCCTCTGAGTACACGTCCAATATTTTTTTTCTTGCTTGAACAGCATTTTCACCTTTTCGAGAATAGAAGAGTAAAAAATACGGAAAGTACAGCTCCAACTTTCCATATTTGACAGAGCACCAGGCAAAAACTATTGCTTGCAATCAAATAAAGCTTTTCCTATCAGCTATCAAAACACGTAGCGGCAATGCGGCCTAAGTGTGAATTTCACTGCGAGAAAATGCCTCTTGCCTTCTCCTACAACTTCGTTAAAAAATTAAGTTAAACGACTTTTCGAACAACCCAATACAAAGTTGAAGTATTTCGCAAATTTCGTACACTTTCAAGATTAAATTATAGTCCAGTAATTCAGCTCATAAATCAGTTGCAACGCTTGTGAAAAATCGTATCTTATCAATATGTACTTGCATATTAGATTATTCCAGATAAGCGATTTTTACTTAAACAGGCGGTATCGAGGTCGTCACAACTCACCAAGAATACTAGTCTCTCTATGTGATCTAACTGCACATTGATATCTGTCTCGGATATTGGGTTAAGGAAAATCAAAATGTACAAGATTTGCACATTTTACGCCCCAAGTTCAAAATGTTCAAATGTATATAAATGTTTAATTTCAGAACAAGGAAAGTTTGTTTACTCAGAATGCAGGCATGCTTTAGCCACCTAAACCCGTCTTAAGTAGTTTGCGACAAATTTCTTTGCCAACTAAAAAACCGAATTTGAAAAGACGACTTTGCGATGCGTAATGAAGCGGAAGAGTTAACAAATGTAGCTAAGTCTCGAACGCTATTATACTACATGGCAATAATGATCGTCCTCTTAGCATTCTTTTAAAAAGCTACAAGCGCTTAAGTATTTAGCAAGAACAAATTACAAAACACATTACCGAGCAATTCAAGGCTTAGGCTTACGTTATTGTTATCATACTTAAAACGCGTAGTAATAAAGGATCAAATTTTACAAAGCAACAACACCTTTCTTTGCCTTCCCTCCGATTTGGACGTAACTTGTTTATGTCCCCTTTCAAAACTTCAATTTATTGACATCTGCTACTCAATCAGTATGGAGCAGAAATCTCAACATTACCGAGCAGCTATTATAATGACATTCAGATTATAACAATCGGAGGTCTTTTGAATAAACTCGAATCGATGTCCCCATGATGCCGCTGACGGAATTCAAGAAATTCTTGCTATTGTTCGCAAGAATGTGCGCTGAATTTATCGATTACGCTTCTGTGTATTCAATTAATGATCGAGTATGTGAAAATATAACAACGTTTGGACACTTAAGTGACAGCACTTGAATGAATGTTGTCCAAAATGATACCACGGAAAAGAGATCAGCACTTGTTCTGAATCTATTGTCACCGATGACGACCATTTCACCTCAGCGATTCCGCTTAGCAGCAACATTCTCCTCGTTTCATCAAGTTAACAAGCCGGAATCTGATGCGTTTGTGAGGACGACAATCCGGCCTTGCTTGCCGGCTAAAAACACTGTATACCCTAGACAAGGCGATTGCATTTACCACGCGCAAGTTGTAGAAGCCAAAGTTCGATTAAAAAGATCCCTAATAAGAAACATTTTCATATATATAGAACTTGATCAGAAACTTTAGTCTCAGCCACAAAAAGATTCGTAATCTTTTTTTATTTAGGTCACACACCAAGTTTATGTATTACTATTTTAATTTTCTCTTTAAATGTTTTTTTATTAACAATGTTTTCATCGTTATTCCGTTGCAGGTACGTTGAACAAATGCTTTACGACAGATGTGCTTGAACCTTATATTTCAGGTATCGTACCGCATACTGTTATTATTATTGTCACAATATTTTCTTCTTTGCTTTAATTCACAACCTAGTAAACACGAATCGCTTTTAAAAATATTTCATTTTAAATAAATTAAACGGAATTCATTCGCTGTGTGGACTGTCTTCGTAAGTAGTTCGCAACTAATATCTACCATGTGTCACAATCTTTATATATTATGTCTTTAATAACTTGCATACGATGTATAAAATATTTATATGTGCCACCTACAGTTTTCCGAATGCACATTAAGTGTATTTCAACATTAATTAGACAATTTGTTTTGACTGGACAACGACACGCTCAAATCGAGCGTGCATGCAAATATGCACCCAACTACTGTCTCTATCACAGGCTGTGCTCTTTTTTTCTATTTTCTTATAATATATTTCTGACACACATGCGTATATATATACATATATTTTTATTTATTTTTTTGTCTTTATTGTGTTTAACCGATGACAATAATACGGTCCCAGAGCTGATAATTTGTTAATGAAAAACTTGTTGGAGAAAATAAGCATAAATGTCTGCTGGTGTGTATTTAACAAGTTTCTCAAATAAAAGAGCTCAATACGTACGTACATACATGACCTAATTAGGTGGTTAATTAGAAACATGAAACATGTGTCGTTGATATAAGTTTACGTAAATATATGATATGATATGCAGATAGATAGAAAAGTTTTGTTGCCTAGTTTTTTGCGGTTATGCCTCACTGGGATATGTGACTTCATTGGAGCATAAATATTCTAAATTATGAAATTAGAAAAGCAACAAATTAGTTAAACTCTGAACTAAATGAGAATTCATGATTTTTTAATCGTTATTGACGCACAAAACATGTAAATATGTGCAAGCATGCTAAGTGAGATGACTAGAGTATCATCCAAATATTGTCATCTAATCGTAAGACAACTTTGTATCTATTTCGATGTGCTTTTTTTTCTTTTTTTTCATATATATTAAGTTTGGCCAGGGAGCGATGGCGTGATCAGGCTGAAGAGACAACCTGCAGCTACATTGTGATTCATAAAAAAGAAAAAAGATAGATACGCAAACAATCGATTAAGAATCGTACTGTGCCGACTTGACCACACATGGTTTTGGATACACATATAAATATACGGATAAACTTATATATGTGTATATATGTGTATGTATATATAGATTTGAAGTTCCCATTGGACTTCATGGCCATCGTGAGAACACTTTGTTCTTTGACTGCGATTTTTGCTATTTACACTGACTTTAAAATTACACCTTAGGACCTTTCCAATAAGCCAATAAGACCTTTCCCAATAGATTTTATTCAATTTAACAAGATCTCGAAAAGACGCTCTTGCAGATTGGTGTACGCAAATACTTAAAAACCCAATGCCAATTGTTCAAATGGCATATATAAGGGATCGCAATAGACGACACATCATGGGCTTAATCGCATGATTCGGAAAATAAACAGCAGTCGATACCACGAATGTTCCATGATGCATCACATCCAACAAAAATTGCTCGCTTTGAAACAAATGTTTGCCAGTTTTTGCGAATCGTTGGTCAATGTATGTGAACCGTGTCTTTAAGAGAGAGATAGCAAAAACAGCATATTTTAAAGGACACTGAACCATTGGCTTCCGGAAGTCTTCGGCGAAACAAACGCGTTCGGAACATTCTTCGTCATAACAATGTAAGCCCTTGCACACCTTCTCTAACAGCCGACTATTTAAGCAATCAAAAATTCGTATTAATCGGCCATCTGCCGCATTGCACTCAACTGGTACTTACTGATTTGTTTTTGTATGCGAATGTCAAGAATAAATTGCATGGACAGCCATTTTTGGCGCCAAAAGAAGTCATTGATGCGTTTAAAAACCATGTTTCGGAGACGGCTCAAACCGAATGGAAAACATGCTATGACAAATGGTCCGGACGTCTACAAAAGTATATAAATCGTAAAGGAGAATACGTTGAAAAACTGTAAAAACATTCTAAATAACAAGTTTATTGCTTTTTCATTATTAGGATAAATAGAGCTGCACACACATATATGTATATTATAAAAAGCGGTAACACTCAACATTAATTAATTTGATTTGATTGATTGAAGACAGTTTATGCTTGAAATATTTGCAATTATCGCCACAAACTTCGTCAGAAGCTCAACTCCGCCATCCTTCATAGATGGATGGCATATGACTTCGAACATTTCAATTTTAAAAAATTTTTTTATTGCAACCCATGAATTTTTTGCCTTTTATTTCGCACACCTTTTTTGATTTATATTTTACTCAATTTTTCAATTAGATACAAACAGAAGGAGAACATGTTGTAAATTCTTTTTTTAAAGTTCGAAAGTTATTTTATTCTGTTTTAGTTTCTTTATTGTACGTATCGCACGTCTAGAGTAAAGTGGTTTCATGTTTTTTTAACATGAATGTAGTTTGCAGCAGCACAAGCTTAATTTAGCCTTGAAGGTTTATACGGCACCCGTGTGGTTTGACATAGTGTTGCTTTGCGTTTGATTTACATTACTCTCCGAGAGTGGTAAGACGTCAACACTTTTCTTTATATGTTGTTTGCGGCAACAATAAGAGATGGCGGCAGCAACACTCGAGCCCAACAGGGCACCCGCTAAACAATCCGACCAATGATGTTTGTAATCAAATACACGGCTCAAGGCAATAAACCAGGCCAACAGCAAACAAACTAATTGCACCGTTGGCAAAATGAGGTCAAATACTGCCGCGTTCGACTGTTGTCGTATGAAGCATTGATGCAATTGTAGTTGTTTCTGTTGTTGCATGTATAACACCAAATAGACCATAGAATAAAAGGCTAAACTTGAGTGGCCGCTAGGAAACGAAAAGTGAGCATAGTTCAACAATTCCGCGGTAACATAATTAGCTGTATTTTTGCATGTATAGACTTGAACGAAAATGCCTACATTTTTTGGATCAGCACACGATGAGCCATCTGCCAGCTGAGGTTGGCACAATGTAATGAAGTGTGGCCTTAAACGACCTATAGCATATTTACCCACATTTTTAAATAAATGCTCAATAGTAAAGCCAAACAGAAACCACACTTCCGTTGTGTATAACTCAAGCAAAAATTTAGACCATTTTAGTCGTTTGCCTTCACGCAAATGCTTTAGGAGTATCCACAGCATTAAAACAATCGAAGGTGCATATAAGCCAATTACGTACATTACATTAGTTGATATTGTACTTGGATGATAAGGATATCGCAAGGTATTGTCGTCACAAAAAAATCCACGTTGCGTAGGCGGTCCCCATAACTTATCGTAATTGAATACAATGCCGAATAAAATGCCCAGAATGATTAAATTAAATATAATTTTCATTAGGCACATTTTGGACATTTTTCACAAAATTTTATGAAAATCTAGTAGGCACTACAATCGTATTCGTTGAACTGCTGATGCGTGTTGCTCTCTATAGGCTGTTATTGGTATTTGCGATTCTTATCTGTTTAAGCAAACATTCAAGATTTTTTCAAAATCTCAATAATAAACGCCTTACCATCGTTCTGGTAGACCTTTTGAAACCCTGTCCCTGTTTGCGAAGAGCAATGTTTCTCTAACTTAACCCTTAAAAACATATTGTTGCCAATTGTCGACATTTTTAAAATTAGTTTTAAAATTAAGTCGAACTGGAATGTAGGCAATTGGCAACAATATGCATTTAAGCATTAAGACAGCGGCATGAAACTTACAAATGACAAGGTTTGCCCATTCTAGGCTCCTAGTTTTACGTGTCGAAGAGTTGTTTGTTTTTATTTATGCATTTTTTTTTTTTACAAAGCTCGCTGAACTTATGCAGGCCATTACCAATAGCATAGCGGTATGAGTATATCGTCATCTTGTTTCGGTGATAACAACAGTGAAAGCAATAATAATAATATTAGCTTTGCATAATGAGAGATAAGCTGCGAACCTACACAACCAACGAAATGAGAGGAAACAATGAAATACATCTTCAGAACCTTCTCTTAAAATTTAACAAACGAAAACAAGAAACAAATAACGGTCGGCTTGAATCGAATTTCTTACCACCCATTGCTTACCTGTTTTGAAACAAGGAAACTCTTGAGAAAAGCCTAACTATTTCCATTCATTGTTCATAACTACAAATGCACAAAATATACGAAGTCTTGGCAGTGAGCAGTAATCGTTTGCTGTATTGCACGCTACTTATAGCGCTCCGTCAAGAACACCACGCATAGATGGGAGATGGGGAGAGCTCCACGGATTTGTTTACAAAAGAAAAGTTCGATCTTATCGGGAATGTTAGTCTATAGCACGACATAGGTGTGGTTATATCTCTTTTTTTATGGGCAAAACACTCGAAAATGTGTCCAAAACTCCTTTGCATTTTTTTTCTCCTTTTGTTGTTTATTAAGAATGTGCGTATATGTATGCGATAGGCAAAACGACTTGAGATAAATTCACTTTTTGTTATGCTAATCGCTTCAGAATCCTTTTCTGAATCGATATCACAACTGTAGGCCCAAGAAGGAGATGTGTAGAAAACTAATCGGATCGAATCAGTTATACGATAAGTTTCTTTTAAGAAAAGCGTTCTTGTGTAGTAACGTTCCTGTTCAGATTTAATTGTCTTAGTCACAATTGCATTCCAATATATAGCAACTTTATGTGGACTTTCTTCGATCAACGTAATCATTGGTTCCACTTTACAATTACAATTCATTTAATCAATTATAAAATTAATTCATTTTCCTATTGTAATCACTTAATGCAGAATACGAGCTTTTTCTCTTACCTCTCCTCTTCCTCTCCCGAACACCATTCCATTCATGTCGGTCTCTTTTAGCTGCTATTCAAGTACATCTGCGAGCAATTAGTAACAATTTGATTAAGGAACTTAAACAGAATCTAATTCAATTGATAAGCCGGCTGTTTATTATGCTCTACGCACGCACGTATGTATTGATAAATAGAGTAAACAAACGTACACTCAGGCGCGTACATGACGATGCAAATTTACTACAAATTAAAGCACAAGGGACTATCAAAACACTTAACTCATAGAACGAAAATTATTGAAATTCAGTTAAAAAAGCAAGAAGAGCTCGTAACTGGGCTTAAAACCACATTTTGCAGCGATTTGCTAAATTTGTTAATATTTTTATATTAATAATTGCATCTAAGGGTGAGACTGTGCAAAACCTTCGACAGATGGTATTCACAGCTGTTTTCGTCGGTCCACATTTGGTTTGTAGGTCGAACATATCGGAAACGAGGTGCGACGTCCTACTGTTTTAACATCGAGTTTAAAGATATATAGAACATTATTGTATATGATTTGTATATGTTTCGTATATGTATGAGAGAATAAAAAGACAACAGGAAAGATTTGGCTCTGCCCTTTCCGAGAACTCAGAAAGACGGTGCGAATTCGTAAAACGCCAAATGCCAGGTCTCTCTCTCCCTCTCTCTATCTCTCTCTAACTAACTTTCTATCTCTCTCCTTATGTCTCTTGCTATCTCTCTCTATCTATTATGATAATCATGCTTTTTTACCATCGACAATTAATTCACTTCACCATTGTAGGGTCAACGTCGAAGGCGAGTTATTATAAAAGACACTTGCATTACGCTCATGTCCCTTTGATTTTGTGGGTATAGAAAACGTAATTGCTTCTAATCGGCATATGACGATCACATGCACAGTTCGCTTGTACCCTCATCATTGACCAATTAATGGTTTTGCGGTACGGCATTTGCTCCAAACGTGGCGTGGTGAATAAGCTTCATTTTCGCTATAGCTTTACGCACAGACGCAATAGTGCTCGTGCTTTAAAACTATAATACAAAATGCAACGAATCGCACTGACATGACTTAAATCTTACAAGATCTCTTACTTTCAATTACTTTAAAACGCTTTATTACTATAATAATGAAAAAAAAACTATAAGCGAACACTTTTATGATGTAAGCTAAAAGTTTATTTCAATACTTTTTATTATGGGACTTATTAGTTAAATATTAAAGTGACTGTGATTCTCATAAAAAAAACAACTTATTTTGCGATGACATAAATAAAATAAAAACTAAAACATATAGAAAACAAGACTATTCGACGTCTACGTTGGCAGTACTCGGTGCAGTATAATGATAAGATAGCAAATGAAACCTTCGCTGCGTACAATGGATAAAGGAAAGGCGATTGATGATTTCGCATTTTTAGCAATCACAAACACAGTCGAAGGCTTTGTGAATATAAAATGAATGCGTATGCAAACGCAGTTAGACTATAAGTCGTTTTAATGAAATCATTGCTGATCTTAATAAACTGTTTTACATAAACTAATGAAAACATTATAGACGTGCAAAGTCGAGCCTTGAATACGCTGCATCGCTTCGCCCAACACTTTCATTTTCACTCATTTTCCTGATAATAGACCCACAACTATATCCGGTTTACATGTAAACGCATGCTTTCCGTGAAAGCCCTTACATTGGCGTGTGCCAAGACGGAAGCCGTCGCGGGCCAGATTCGGTTGTCTTATTAAAGGTTTTATTAATTTCTTAACCCTCTTCGCCACCAACAGCTACATACTATTATTTTTCGCCACAAAAGGGCTTGCTCTTGATACCTTATGCCTTATATATGATAGTGTCTAAAACAGTGACATAGGCCATCCAAAATTCCTATGCTTAATGTTTTATGTCAGGTTACTATTATCGAACGATTTTCATCATAAGTAATTAATAATTAGACTCCTTCCAGGTGAGCTGGGATTCAAAAAATTGCCGCTTTAGACCAAAATTTTTCACATCAATTTTAATTACCGAGCTGCTATCACATGGCGACATGTGACGGGAAATTTTGAAAATTAGCCCTCATTTTCTCATGACAAATATTAACAAATTTTAAAATAATACGTTTTATGGGAAGTGGTATTGAAAGTTGTCCAATTCAATATCATTTGTATAGGCTTCTTCTTTAGGTCAAAATGCGTCAGTGCAGAAAATATTGGTCCAATATTTTAAAAATTGCGACGCACAATTTATGAACATAAGTGAATATGAACAGACATCAGGCGAACTAACGAACAGACGCATAGATATTCTCAGATCAATTCAGAAAATTATTCTGATTCGCTTGGTATAATGAAAGGCGGGACTATCTTAAATCTTTCTGCATGTTACATGCATTCGCCCAAAGTTAATATGCCCTGCACCACAGGTAGTGCATTGTGCAAAAAAGCATTTAAATATTACAGAAGCGTTGCACTGATTGTATGTCTCTTGAAGGACAACTTCGCGAAGGAGAAATCCTTACTTAGTCCCGGAACGTATTGACTGGTGTGTTAATTATGTTGTTGGTTAAAATTTGATAGTTGGTTATCCTAGAGTTTTCCAAGGCTCAGTTAGACAGATTGCTCGTTATTCAAAATGAAAATGAAGAGACTGCTTGGCTACGGAAACACTTTATATTCCTGTGTGTGATTTCTAGAATAATTAGCTTATGTCATACAATTGTGATTTCAAGTATATTTTACTACTAGAAAGGGGAGGGGAAGTTCAAAATATCTTCAAAATAATGCGTGTAAAGATGTTTTCCCGTACATAGAGGTCATAAAATATATTTCAAAATTCCCTTAAAAGAGCTCCAACTAGCGTACTCTATAGTTCATCACATGCTTGTAGACGATCTTGTAGTACAGGAAGTTCATTTTCTAAGTTCATATTAACTTCTTACAACATGTATATAGAAACAACACGTCTGCATAATATATAGAAGAAACAATTTAGAACACCACTGTAAGCCTATCTTATGCGATCTTGAATTAATAGCGTTTCTAATGTCAGCATATTTTCAGCTTCCGCTGTGGTTTGAATATAAACGAAAAAAGAAACTATAAAAATTATATTTGTTCGTGACCGAAGCTTTTGCGCCCATCACCGCTATCCCAAAACCCAAATAAAGTAAAAGGACTACATTTTCCCGCTTATACGGAGTTGGCGCGGCTGATTTTGTTCTATTTTTAAAATAATAGTTTTTGTTGCATAGGCGTGTGGTCAATGTAGGCGTGTCCTTGGAAAAGTTTAACCCACTTCCAAATTGTTTAGGAAACATGTAGATGATATCTTCATTTTGGCTAACGAGAGAATGCGTTCCACAAATACTGCGCAGTTGCGCAGGCAGACCGATGGATGGATGAACAGACGGACATGTTTAAGTGTATTCCAAATTTGAGACTGGCCAAGAATTTATACACTTTGTAGCGATTTTGCAGCTTGCTTCTGCGCGTTATAATGTATTGAGAAAAAATTAAATTTTAATGCGCTATAATATTGGGTCGGCGTTGTCAATTCGTTCCATTTTGGCACAGGTATTACAACATCGCCCATAAAATCTTTGTTCAAATTTTTATACTTTTCTCTGCTATAGTTTATGAGTAGTGAGCAAGAAAACAATTTTTTATTCCTTTTGAAAAACAGAGGTCTTCTAAGTCTACGTGGTGCTGTGGGCGCGTCCGTCGGCCGATGCAGCTCATTTTCAATACCAACCTGCGTGCAAGAACTTCCAAAGTTTTTGCGAAGTTTAAAGTCGATAGCTTTATCTTTGCGTCCAAGAGAATGTTTACAACAGACATTACGCAGACGGACAGACGGATATGCTTAAATCGATTTAGAATTGAATGTTGATCCAGAACGTATATACTTTGTGGCATCTCTGATGCTTCCTTCCAGGCGTTACAAACGTTTTGAAAAAATGAATGGACTCCATTCTCATCGTTCGGTGATGGGTGTAAAAAGAAAAACAATAGAATATGAGAAGTATTAAGTAAACAAATACGCAAATAGCAGTAAAGTTTGTGTTTGCAAACTAGATCCTGTCAATGCTCAAATTGTTTGCGCTCTAGCACATAACAAAAATTATTCCCTCCAGTTTATTTGCTACAACTCGCACACATACGAGCCATTCAATCTTCAATCGGTACAACGTTTGATAAAATTTTTAATAAAATACAATTGTTAAAGTAAAAAAAGCAAAAAGATTAAGTAAAACTGTTAGTAATTAAATTCTCTAATTGCTATTAAATGCACAATTTGTTTGGTTTTATGACTATTGTCTGATGTGACATGCTTGGCATGCTTTATTACTAAGTGCAACATATGTAATTTAAAATTTTTATGTACGTACATTAGCTTGTGGATATCTGTGAATGTATGCACGCATACGTGTGTGTACATGTTTTGTGTCTGGGAATATATGTTTATACATGTTTGTGTATGCGTCTGTAGAAAAAACGTTACAATTATCATTATCTGGTAGGTATCTGTCTACAAGTTCTTTAAATTACCGTAGTTGAGATTTTCTTTATTGGACTCTATCGTAGTGTTCATTAAAGAAATGAAAATTTAATCATTTTTATATTCACTTTGTAACGCTTAATAAGACACAACGAAAACCATCTGCAATCAGCCCATATTCGGCATTAAATGTATAAAGGACAACATAAAAGTCCAAAGCGTTTTTACGGATGTTTTTATATAGAAAATAATAGTGCCCTCGTATTGATCCCAAACTTTTGATATTTAGACGCAAATGCAAAAAGAAACGTTTCGTTATCTGAACTTTTTAATGCAATTATTCGTCGTTACTGCTGTTGTACGGTTGCATTGAATTTTGAAAGCAATCGTTATTGGTTTACAACTATCTTAGATGAAAAAAGTACTGAAAAATGTTGTTTTCATTAAATTTGTTAGTCGACCAGTTAGGACCAGGGCTTATTCAGATTATTTTAAAGATTATTTATATCCAATTTTAGATCCTACATTTTAAGCGGCGTACGATGTCATAAGGTGTCATAAACCTGGCTTTGATTTTCTGCGAACCTTTTCGCGAATATGAATCCTATTAGAAACAGAACATGGATAAAAGAACGGCGAGGTACTGAAATGGACAAACTAGTAATTAGAAGTCCCCGAGGAGCATTTCCTGCCATGGCAAGAGAATTCACAAAAGTAGTCTGTCAAGAACCTCCAATGTTGATCATAATAATCTTAGCTAAAAACAATAGAAGATTGTTAGGTCTCTGACATATGAGCAGCTTTTGGAAAGGGGCGATTATATCGAGTATACTTCAATCTTGTATTCGTTCGTCGTGTGTGAATTTTCTATGCTTACACCACACACAATCCCCAGCCATAGAAGTGCAAGTCAGTTGAAGTTCAGAATCATTTTTCCGTTGAAGCTTCATGCTGCTTTACAATTTGTAGTGAGTTGAGAAATTTAATAGTTTAGAAAGTATTATGGAAAACTTTCGGTATTTTTTAAGGCTGCTGGTTGCATTTTTAAAAACAAACCGCATCCAATACCTTGTTATTTCGGCAATGAATCAACCAGTCTCTTGACAGAGAGACTGGTGATTAAAACGCACTCTTTTGTCAAAAATATATAATTCTGCGTATTATAAACGTAATCACAAAATTAGTGATGTACCAATAATGGATTTTAAGGAGAAATTTTTCATATTACCACCACTTGTCCTATCCTTACTACCTGTACACTTGCACGCGCCAGACGTACGAAATGTCATTCACTAAGTAAAGGCTAGTGCTTTAAGATGAATTTGTATTGATATCCATTACGCGTATGACATGTAGTCAATTATGGAACATGGAGGATCACTCAATAAGTTCATAGGATGACGATTGACGTCAATCAAACAACTGTAGCTTTTAAACAGATGGTCGAACATTACCAAATTTCGACAGATGTGGTTTGAAAGTCAATACTACTAATACTCCAACTTAAGAAGTCATATCGATTTGTCAATAGTAGCAACATTTATACGCCATCCTACGACCTTATTGAGTGTTGCATTATTGGCAACTCGTTCCTGTTTTTTCCCGCGCTTCGCCGGATCAAAATTGTAAGTTTGTGCTGGTGTTGATTTGCAAAATTTTCAGTTCCAAGGCTTTTGCCTTCACTTAACATCATTCAACGACTTTCAGCTCAGCATTGACCAAGTATTACGCCTCTATTTACAATCCTTCTTAACCACTGCTAATGGTGCTATAAATTCATAAGCGTCACGGATGAATAAATTGAAAGTTCAGCAAGAGAGATTAGCAAAGAAGGGGCGTAGTTTTGCCATAGGCTTTAAAAATTGATTGTTTTAAGATAGTTTGAGACTGAGGTTCATTGAATTATGATTAGGAATTCATAGATGGAATGCCAATAATTTATTAAGCAGCACTCAAGACATGTAAGAGCATCACTAATGCATTATTTAGCGAAGAAACGTATTGTTGCTCTTAAGCAAAGCCTTTGAAGTCAACATTCCACATGCACTATAGATAAGCTACGGTTTTTGTAATCATTTCCTGATTGCTTTTCTTCTGAAAATTTTGAACTGATATCTGATATGGTTTTTAAGCTCTTCACAAAGAATATAAGAGAATACTTTTCGTTTGTTGTAATTCTTGGCTCTCTGGTAACTATAAATATTGGTCGCCTAAGAAAGTATTAAGCCTTCGAATAAACAGAAAATGAAAAAAGAGGAATGCTATAAATTTATATGGATTTCCAACAATTTTGATGATTTCCTTGCACATAAAATGTATTTTTATATCGAAACCCTTAGGAGAGACACAAAGAAAATAAATACTTCGAAGATCAGATATAAAAAACTGTTTTAAGAGCTCCAACCTCGGCAGTTACAAACTAGATGACAGAATTATTTTACTCGCCATGCATGAGCAGCGGATGTAAAAGTTATGCAATGAAATTATGCAATTAAAGTTTTTGATTTTTTTGTTTTAAATTGTAAGTATTTAAGATAAGACAACTTGTCACAAATCTGAAGTAGTATCTATCCATAAATTCTACTTAAAAATTTTATTTCAATTTTCTCTCTTCTCTTATGCGATTGACAATCAAAGTTTAAGTGGAAAATATTCTGAAAAGAAAATGTTTTAAATTTATGCAACAAGAAATAAAGTTTATGACCTCAAAAATTTAGTTTTTAATGGAATTTAAGGCATTAAAAAAATTTGAATTTTATTTTCTTTTCTTTTTTTTATAAAAAGTCTCATGTAAAATCAAGTAATAAAACTGAAATAGAAATAAAAAAAAAAAATGCTTTTTATGGAGTTAACTAAACAACCACAACATACGATATCTAATGACCGTTTTTAAAATCATTAAACTCTAGTATAAAATCAGAAAAAGAAAATGCTGGGTGACTTATGAAAATCACTCCACTTCCACGAAAAATTTGAGTTATAAAGTAAGAAACGAAAAGCACGCTGCACTGCGGCCCATCTTAAGGCCGAGACGATAAACTTGAGACAAAATAGACGTGTACTCAACGCGCTCTAACTCACAAACTCAAATGCAGTCTATTAGGATTATGTGTTAAGGCTGGTCATGGCTGATTATGGTCCAAATATCTTGTCATAGGTTTGATTTGAGCTTAAGTGTGTGTTCGTATGTGGAAACCCAACTATGGCAAAAACCACATAACCCTTTCATTCACGTGTAACAAAGTGTGGTTTCGCCACTCGCGGTTAATTTACGCTCTACTAAGTTGTATGTAAATATATATAAACATATATGTATATGTTTGAAGTATATGACAGCATTTCGATAGCAACCAATGTACATGTTATCACAAATTGATGAACAATCGGAAATATTTTATAGACGCAGTAAAAATTCAAATAACATTTATGGCCAAAAAGAAACAAATCACTCACATCTGAGAATTCGTTCAATTAAAACTTTTACAAAAGCGTTGGCGGCGTACATGACCTAACTAACATAAAAGCGAGTTTTATTTTATTATGCATAGGTTAGCAACATAACGTAAGCGGAGTAAAAATGAATGAGTGAATGGTGACAGAAGGTCGTGATTATCTGCAAAATGTGATTTTTAAATCATGTTCTTTTCTTTTCTCCTTGTGGCTAAACGATCTCTTAAACGTTTTTTCAAATATAGTCGTAGAACTCTATTACGGGTGTCCTTAGTGCACGAGACAGCTTGACGAATAAAAACATGAATTGGCAATCCATGGCCATACGTTCATTAAAAACAACAAAACAACAATATGACAAACAGACATTGGAGACAAACAAGTAGATAATACAAACTTTCCTATAAAATAAAGTCTTCCAACTTTATATTCATTTCTGCACATGTTGTTCAAGCTTAGCTTACCGCAGGCTCCATCAGATTTTGTTTGAAAACTTCAACAGTTTTCTAATGTATATCAAAGCCCTTGTTCGACAAGTTGTAGTTGACATTTTCATCGACTTTGCAATCGATTTCGAAGCAATATTTACAAGTAAAAAGAAAAATTTTAAATTTTTTCCATTTTTTCTTTTTTAACAAGCGTTGAAAAAGTTGTTACAACGCCTATTAGGTTTTCAGTCATGTTTTCGGAAAATTCTTGGCTTGTTCCAGGTGCAAAATTGTGGAGTGTAGTGATACGTTAGATACGAAAAAAATATGTATAAGCTTTACGAAACCTGCCACACCCTTCAATTTTTTTTTTAAATGATATGAAAACAATTGTTTATGTACCTTAAGGCGTGCACTTTCTTTTCTAAAAATCGCATTTAGTGACACGACTCTACTTTTAGTGAGTACAAGGCGATATCGTCTTCCAAACTCCGAGGATACATAAACAATAAACAGTGAACAGTATTATGGTGTGTTCGAATCATGTCGCAACAATCACCAAGGGATGCTGCCAACAATAATTGACCGAATTGCGACAAACAGTGGTCTTGACAAGGGAAGAGTCGTGATGTACTAAATATTTAGTATCAAGAAATTTGAACGCATATCGAAGAACTTCAAGGTTCAAGGAACGTTTGCAATTCTAACCCGTAACGTCTTATCCCATCGCTGTATTCACTACAAAGTCCCCCTTCCTCTTGTCACTTGTTGCGATCGATGATACATCGGCTGTCTGAGCGGCACTTTACATCATATTAAGACCCCAACAATAGCCGGCTAAGTTTAATCAATGGAAAAGCAACACATTTAAATCAGCTTATGCTTTCTTTTATTTAATTCTTGTTGCTCATAGTTCTTCCCTGAACTAAAGGTGACATAAAATTCCGATTACAGTTTTATAAGTCTAGACAAAATAAACTTTTGATTTTTTTTCTTCCCTATATCTCATCAAGCGGCACTTGATTTTGTATTAGAGAATTACTTATAGTCTACCTGATCTACCACTACGTTAATGTTAGTGACTAGACAGAAATATCGATGCATGGCTCACCTTAATTTCACAAAGTTGCGTTGTTATCAAAGAAAAAAAATACGTTTTTATGAATCATATATATGTAAAAAGAAAATTTATTGAGAAACATTGTTTGGGTAAAGCGATAAATAAAATGATATTTGGCTTGCGTTAAATATAAAATACACAAAAATATTTTGTACACATCGTTTGGCTTACAACGAAAATCCTTAATTCAAATATAAGTTAAAAATAATGCTAAAGAGAAAAATTTATTTACAAAATATAAGAAGAAAGAAAGAGTAAACAAAGAAGACTCGTAAATGCTTTTCATCTCTGACCTACACTTTCGAAGAATACTCATGTTCGGTAAAAGTTCTAATTTTCTGATCCATCGTATAAGGCGGCGGTGTACTGGCCAACACTTCATTAAGCGTAGCTGAAGTGTCTTGTCGGGGTAGACGATCTAATACCAATGATGCCGGTCCACACATTTTGCTGATGTAACCGGCCGTTAGCAAAGCAGCTAAAGTGCCCAATATGGAACCGGCCAAAACATCAGACCAATGGTGCCAATTATCCATAATACGGGTTAAGGCAACAAACCAAGCCGACATAATCAGGATAAATTGTATGAAAGGTTTGATAAGCTGACCCTTTTGCCAAACGACACGGTTTTGCAAGTAGATGATCATATAAAGAAGTGAATAAAATGCTAAACTAGCATGTCCACTGGGAAATGAAAGACGTGCTTGTCTAACGTCCTCAGCATTGTAGCCCGTGCTTGAACAAGAATAATTTTCGACATAACGATGTTGATTCGTTGCATTTGAACAGCTGGACCCATCGTGAAACTGCGGTTGGCATACCGCAATAAAGTGCGGTCGTATACGTCCTATAGTGTATTTACCTATTTCGGTTGCATCGGTAGTTAGTAGTAGACCAAACGTAAAATATGTCAATTGCTCAAAGCAATTAACTAACCATAACGGCACAATTAGACCCCATAAGCAACGAATATCGTTTGTATTTCTTTTACACCGCAAGCGAGTGTATTCACCACTTGTTACTATAAGTAAAGGCGGTACAGCGATTATTAAGCCTAAGAGCACTGGTGTTATCGTGTTGCCGCGGAACGGATATTTGATCGTTTCATCGTTGCAAAAAAACCCGCGACGATACGGTTCAATGACAAATTCACAAACTATTAACGGCATCAGTAACACCACAAATATCGTAAGGTTCAGAATGGTTTTTTTCAACAATTTGCTGCTTTGAAAATTGGACTCGGCTTCGGGCTGCATATCTGTTAAGAACGCTTGATAATTTGGATCTTTATGCTTATTTATTATTATTGTAAATAATAATTTGTCGTCTTTTGTTGTCAGCGCACTTTACCGCTTTGATTGTTGTCGTTTGACTGAATTTCTACCCACTAATCTGTTGTGTTTTATGCTTTACCGCGAGAGTAAAACTATGCCAAAAACAAAAACACAATAATATAACCATTTATTATTTTACGGCCTTATTATGCAGGGTGCTTTTTTTGCTTCTTTTTCTTTTTTTGTTTTTGATTCTACTGTAGCTGCATTTAGATGAACAATAATTCTGCGGGTAGTTATTCCTCATTACTAATTGACTACTTCAGCGACGCAGCATTTGCTTGACATTTTCTGGATAAACATTTTTTTCGTATCTTAAAATTTTTTATGGCAAAAAAAGTAGATGACGACACTGAAAAAAAAAGAAAAGAGAGAAATTATTAACACAATCTTACGAATTCAAGTTATATTGGAGAACTTATATCAACCTTGGTAGTCTAGGTTTTCAAATTACTTTTTAGTATAAAGTTCCAACTATCAAATTGCACACATATATCAATCATTCCACGAGGTGTAAGCATTCCTTATTACATAAAGTTGGTGTTAAGGTTGAGTCTCTGCAAAAAATGTTAGCAAACGTCGAGCAAATTAAAAATGAAGAAAATTTTTCGCAACAACTAACTAATCTAAGCTAGATGTTGAAGTCGTTGAGTTGAGAAATTGAACAAAGTTGACCGTGTAGCGACTTTTATGCAGGCTTGGAGCGCACAGCAAAATTTCGTAATACAATTTTCTTGGAAGCTTTCAATCTTCAAATGACGCATTCCTCCTTGAGAGCTTGCGATGGGTTTGCTTTTGCCTAAAAAATTCACGTCTTTTCCTTATATATTCCCCCTGGTCTATATACAATCAAGCTTTGCAACGATTTTCTGATAATTTTCTCCAAATATAAATAAAAATTTTAGCTTTTACTTAATGTTACACGCTTGTTGAATTTGGGGGAAAAAAACACAAATGATAGCATTTGCAATTTCATTATCAGATCTATCAAAAGGTCGTTACGCGTTACACAGTTGCGTCAGTTATTCCGTTACAGTGTATAAAACACGGCTATCCGAAGATTTAAATAAGTCAAGTTCTGTATTAACGAAGAAAAGGAAAAGCTTTGGAAAGCGCGCTTTCTTTGCTTAATTCAAAGAACGCTGTGGCTAACTCTTGGCAGGTAATGCAAGCAGGCAATGGAAGCAAGAAAATATCGCAGTCGTAAAACATGAGAGGATCATTGAAGTCCGTAGTAAAACAACATTTACTTGGTATCATAATTTGAAGAGATTAACTGGTTGTTGCGTGTCATAAAGTATCGGGGAAACAATCGTTGAGAAACGCTACTAACAGGATAGGACGCAGTCGCTCTGATCGTTACACGAAATAAGCGACTGTAGACTATAGGTTTTTCAACTTAAAGACGTAGTGCCATCGTAAACGAAGTAAATTGAAATACGCTACAAACCCCTATACATATTTACCAGACGTTCATTTGTCAAATTAATATTGATTTCAATCGGTGACTTTTTGCCTATCTGAACTATGGTTACACATTTACAACGATAACCTCAAAATCCGGAGTGTCCTTGCTAAAGGGAACTCATCTTATTCGATGGCGTGATTCCATGGCTATAAACTTTCTAAAGTCTATACTCAAAAAAGTAAGCTTCACTTACTTTTACGAGGCGTACTGATGAAATGATTCTTAGCTTATCTGTCCCTCTGTCATACAGCCAGAAAATTTTGGATGTATCTTGACGAAAATACGTCGCGCTGTTTTTTGCCCCTGGCCCTGCCAGTTGTCGTAATTTTAAGTAGATATTATTATTAACAAGCGAAGGGTAGGCTCAGAACAATTCCTTAAAAACAAGAAAATACGCCAAGACATTAGGATAAAAAGCGGTCAGACAGTGAGATTATAATTTTGATTTTACTTATTTATGTTTAAATTTATGCACGGTAAAGCTATACACGAGCTTATGATTCGATAGTCGTCATTAATCTATAACTAAATTAATTAGATTTTCAGGGAAAAACGTTGTAAAGCAACGCAATCTGCTTTAAACAGAAACTTGAGCCATGGTGCACGTAAATGAAAATCGTACTTTTTTTTTATTTTAATTTTAACCATTTCCATATCGATATCTTTAATTATTTAATAATTATGTTGTTTAAATTAAATTATATAGAAAATATTTATCTAAAATATTTCCATTATATTCGAAGAAACTGTAAAGTCTCCAGCAGACTTGTTCGTTTCTAGTAAAAGCAATGTGTGTTCAAACAAAGACGTTAGAAACTAAAAAGAAGAGTGTGTTTGTGTCGCATGAGAGAAAAGGCGTACTAAGGTATCAAATAAATATACGACAATCTCATCATCGAACCAAGGGTAGTAACATAATATCGAAAATTTCAATGGGTAATTCGTAAAGCTGCACAAAGGCAGTAATAAAAAGATCAATCACTTATTTTACGATCCCCATCAAGAATAAAAACATCACAATTAAGATGAAACATTAAAAGCAAAGAAGAAGATAAGATTATTGCGTGAAATCAAAATTGAAATTAATATCGAGGATCGACAAACTGAACTGGAACATAAGTTCGCTATATACGTGAAACCGTCTAACAATCATAGGAAATCAAATTTTTATTTTCATTCGCAAAGAGGAAAGGGTGACAATGCATTTTTCATTTTGCTTGCACCAAATGTAACGAAATACGTCCTGGAGCTCCCTTAACATCTACATTCACTATAGATGCAAACTTGTGAATGGATAGCAGATAGCAAGCAACGTCTTGCTGTTTATCTACTCGACGGAGTCGTAACGTCGCGATATTTGACACAAAAGCTTTCAGTCTGCCGCAATGTAAAACTTATTTTACCCATTATATCCATCAGGTAAGCAATTTGAATATCAATTTGATATTCGGAATTTTTGATTAATTCGCAGTGCAGGTGCATTTGTCGTTGCATTTAAAGTGAATAAAGCTTTTTGGTTCTTTCATGCAATCACTTTCACTTTTCAACTTAGCTTTTCTCTCACTGCACAAGCATTTGTATAAATGTTTTATTCAAGATCACCTAGATAAGATAATTGAAGCAGAATGCATTTGGAACACAAACTTTTTTTTTCTTAAATAATTTATTGTCATGATGATCATGATTATACTATCAAGACTAGTGTGTGGATAAAAGCAGTCGAAATTCTGTTTTAATAAAACGATGTTTGTATTTTGTATCAGGTTTGCCCAAAGCGTTCAGAGGAACAGTTATTATTAAAAAAAAAGACAAAAGCTGTTTTTAATGAAAAAAAAAAAGAAAAAAGACTATCGTTTAAACAATCACACAACCGTTTGTTCTTTACACTTAATGATAAGTCCAACTCCAACTAGTCATAAATTGCATTAGCCATCCGCTTGACACGAGGGTGAGAAGCAATTTCTTTTTTTCCTCTTTTCTCTCTCTCTCTCTCTCTCTCTCTCCGTCGGAATTTGCCCCTTACTTCCTCATCGACTCTCGGTTGTTTACTTTCTTAACGTGATATAGGCCCGGTTATCTGATAACTTGTTACGTAGGTTTTTCTCCATATTATTTGCGCTATTTATCGATGAATTTAAAACAATTACTTTTTTTTTGTTGGAAATTTTTGCTGTTGTTACTTTCAAAATGCGCTCTTTTTTCGTTTGTTATTATTATGCAATTTTCGCTTTTTAATCGAATAAACGCCAGTATATATAAGGTACCGCGAGCATTGTGTGCAAACTGATTGTATTGTGAGGAGTGCTATTAATTAAAACGCTGAGTCAGAGGAAAGCATTATGACTGTAACAAATGAGTACTTTTTTTTTATTGTGAGGAAGTTGTTTGCATAGTAAACATTTTTGAAATTTTTCAAATACTTCCCCTTGGAACCACTAAGCTTTGCTTTAGAGAAACGAATGAGTAATTTAGCAAGGACTCAAACCACCAGTACTAACCACAGTGAGATGAGTAATTCGTTACGCGTGCCCCAATGATTTAAATTCTGTGTAACGAAAGTATTGCGAAGACCTTGTCGATAATATAAACCTTTGATCAACATGATGCCGATAAGACTGTGGAGAGATCAATTGCGAGTTAGAAAACGGGTGCGACAAGTGTGATATCAAATTGAATTTCTTTCTCATCATCTCACCATTTTACACTTACCTGTCTAAGGTGAGAAAGTGCTAAATGGCGTTTGCTTATCGCGGTAGTCCAAGGTGAATAAAAAAATCTGCAAAATAAAATTCTTCTTCGATATGAAATCTTCGAGATAATCTTGTCAATCTGCTAATCTTTGATTGTGTTCTGTGAAGTCACTATGCATGCATGTCATGCTAGATGCAGAATATAAAATGCAAAACTGGGTGCAGCTGATGTTTCTCAAATCTAGGCACAACACTTTACTAACAATTGCGAGATTTAAACAAATGGACAAAAAAGAAGCGAAAAAAAAAATAAAAAAATCTAGCTAAAATACTTAGCTAAATTTAATAGGTAGCTACAAATTTTAAAATGTATAAGCGGAGGTAAAGAAATGTAAGAAAAACTTGCTTGTTGGCAGCGATATAAGTAATTAAAGTAAATTTGTCTCAGTCCAAATGAGTTGTCCAATTTTAATTCGGATAAGCGAATAAGTCTTGAATGAAATATCCCATTACAATGGACCATACGATCCTGTATCCTTTTCGTTGCCTAAAAAAAGGAGAATTTCAAATCTCTTCATGTGCGCCCAACTACTGTCAATCTCGATCAAATCAAGCAAGGGTGAGATGCGATGAATACCATAATCGGGTATAACATAGCGATATAAATAATCGAACGATTCCTTAAAATATCGAAGCCTTTCTTAGATCATTATTTGCGTGAAAGTTCTCAAAGTCCGCCTAAATTTCTATAATGACGCTAGTGTTTGAGCCCAATTTTTTCCCTCGAGCATTCTGTTGCGGTTTGCAAACAAATGAAGCTTTCCATGGCTACATCTTTAAAATACTGTAGCTGGTGGAACAATTTGAATTTAATTTCGTGCAATTTCGCCTTGTAATCATGTAGTGAGTACGCACGGCATCTGTTTCCATAATAGTTGTCTAGTGACCAAATTTTCATGCGAAATAACGAACACACAGATTTTTGAAATGATTAGGATCTCAATTCATTTTTCAGTTATCGAAAATAATCTTCAACATTTTCTTCATGTTTTCTGTTGCAAACACTCGAACTTCAATGGAAAAAACTCGCTAGAGCACTGCTGACCTGAATGATCGATCGAAATAACAAGAAATTTCGGCAGCCGTCGTTTAGGAAGTACGAGTAATTGAATAGACGTGAATCGCAAGCACCAAGGAAAGGTTCGCGGATTCATTGGGGTGGAGCATTCTTCTTTATGAGTTTCAGTCGATAAGGACATAACACTTACCGCTTGAGCACACGCCCCCTAAGCTCCGGCCACCGTTTGCCTATCTCCTTCTCTTTCCTCACTATTTGTGACCGTCAACGTGTTACACATTCCCTACCTGATTTGCCATATTAGAAAAAGAATACGAAGGCGTCTAAAAGCAATGCGAACAATCTATTAGACGTGACATCTATGATATGTCTACCCAGGCAATGATTGACCGATGTGCTATTATATCTATGTAGCATTTTATGCAAGTAGTGCTACGGTATGTTTGTGCATTCATAACGCGCTTGCATATCCCGACAAAATTCCGATATGTAATTATGCAAAGCGACAATATATTATATAGCCGTTATATAAAGCACTCTTACGCTTACGCTTATATAATATGTGAATATGTGAATATGTGTGAAAATTGGAAATTCATTTTTGTTATGTTATTACTTGTGGGCATGTAATGTTTATGATATTTATGCAAAGCCATTTATTTTGTCTGTCCTTCGTTCTCCCCAATGCGATATGTTTTGATTTTAAGATCGAATGGTTACGTTTACGTAGCTCATGACGATGATGAAACGATGGAATATATTGCTTTTAAATTTGACTCGTTTAGTTTAGTGTATAAAAATATTCAGTTCAAATCGGATGTATGGTAATTTCATTAATTCGCTATGTATGCGTTATAGTTTTTTACATGCATATTATTGTATAATATATAGTGTATGACCTATATATTTAAATAATATTATTTTCCTTTAAAATTGATCCATATAATCCGCTTAAATTTTTAATTAACTCTAATTAACTCACTCTGTGTGAATTTTTTTTCTTTTTTCTTCCGCTCTCTCATATTTATTCATAATTTTTATAGTACTTTTTTATTTTTATTATATTCAGTTTTTGTTTATTTCATTAGATTAAACTAATTGACAGTTAATCAACTCTCATCCCCTATTCTATCTTTATTTTTTCTTCTTCGTTTTTTTCTTTTTTTTCGGGAGACATTGCATGTCTGCTTTAGCTTTATATATTTTTATGAGTTTCATGATTAAAACTCAACCAGACTTCAATGCTGCTCGTCTGCTGAAGCTTAACGTTGTTGATCTATCAGCACATCACCCTTAACATCAAAAGTCAATAGGCTACAATGTTATGTCATGAAATATTTGTTTTTGTTTTTCTTATTTAATGTACTTTATACTCTGCCCAGTTTTGAATAACTCCCCATGAGAGTGTTTTTTATTTTTACATACATTTTGTTTTTTTCCATATGTAGATGTTTATGTATATTTTAAATGATTGTAGCGCATGGTCATCACATATCGCCGTTCTGTAGCGTTCAGCCAGCCTTCATTACCGGGGCCTCATGTGATGTGTTTTGTAAATTGACATTTAACATTAATCATAATTAAGCTTTAGAGAGCAAACTCGAAACTAAGATGCAAGTATTAATCTTTTTTCATCAACGCATG
Source organism: Glossina pallidipes (assembly GCA_000688715.1). NCBI lineage: Eukaryota > Metazoa > Arthropoda > Insecta > Diptera > Glossinidae > Glossina > Glossina pallidipes. The sequence goes on along the minus strand of KK499771.1, from coordinate 2,519,311 downwards.
TAATAAAGATTTTTATATATAAATTTTTGCAAAAAAAAACGCCTGCCTATAAAGGACTAAATGTTTAAAAAAAAAAAAAAAAGATGTATATATATATACATTATAGCGGAAATACTCTTTAATTTAAAAACTAAATTGAGAAGAACACGAACCAGTTGCATTGTTGAAAGAATCTTTTTGGAAGTTTCTATAAAAGAACACACAACCATTTTTCATTACTCACAATACTACCAATGGATTTGTGTATATGTGTGTAGTGACAGCGCACTGACTACTAATCTGCTGGATGTGCCCTTACTGATCTTTGATTCTTTCTATATAGTTTTGCATCCCCCTTCCCTGATTCCTTTACGGATTCGGCTGTCGCCTTCACCTGGCTTTCTGCAGGAGTATGTTCTTGAAAAAACTGGAGAACGTTCTCCTACTTTCGGTATTTCTCAGCGTAATTGGTAGTAGATTGCATCGTGTACATTTAATTTGCAGAGACGTGGAAAGCGTATTTCTCAAAGTTCCTCTCCCATTATTCTGCATTTGGTATCCAAATGTAGGTTTCTCCTCCTTTCGGGTCATTTCTCCATCGTTCTTGCCATTCCATTAACATACTCTTTCGGGTAGCAATTTTTAGCCTGCACACATCGTTGTACATTTCTTTAACCGCTGTTCTTTCTCCTTTGCCATTGATGATGTGTAATTGTGCCTGCCATAGCAGCTGGATGGGTAATATTCCTACCAAAGTCGATGAAAATATACAGTAAGCTGATATCATTATCAACGTGCATAGCTTTTGAATTGCTTCTAGCTTTCGTAGGAGATGTTTACTTTGTAATATTTTCCCTGACATACTGGGTGTGGCATATATAATTTGCACATAGACCAGGTAGGATATGAATTTTCGCCTCGCTTGTTTACGTCCGTTCATGTTTGGCATAAAATTGCAGTTGCCAGTGCTTAGTTCGGGCGCGTGAAACGCTCTTCTGTCCATCACCAGTACAGTTTCGTTTTTTCACGCTGCAAGTTCTAGTTTGGACCTATTCGCTTATTCGGCCTACACTATCGTTTGTGATGATCTCTATTAGTGGAGACAACACTTGCTGTACCATCAGGGCGATGCCATCCGCATAATCTATCAACTTCGCTCCTCTTCCAAGCTCCACCTTAAGTAGATCGTCTTACAGGAGATTTCACAGAGTGAGACCTAAGATGGAGTCATGTGGTATCTCTGCTGTAATCCAGTGTTCTCTAATGCCGTCGTCTGCCTTATACATTATTGCTTTATAATGCAAGTAAATGTCTATCATTTTGACCACGCACGCGGAAAACCTTTGCTTATTTAAACTCCTTACAATGGCTTTCCTGCTAGTCGTGTTGAAGGCGATTCTGCTGTCGAATGTGATGACAGAGGAGAATGCTTTTGCATGCTTACACTTTCGCGGTGCAGTGACTATTTCCTCGACAGCATCAATAATGGAGTGGCGTTTGATAAAGCCAAACTGGAGCTTATAGTAGTCGCGTCGAGTCTTCAGCTCCGTTTTTCCCATCTAGGTAGCGTCAATCTTCCTAGGAGTTTGCCTACATTTTTCAAGGCATAGATAGGACGATAAGAGGACGGCGTCTTTCCAAGAATGTTGGAAAAGTGCTAATTTTAAGGCACAAATTGAACGTGTCTATGAGTAAATCCAGCCAGATGTTACCAAGCAGTTGTTCTATTTCTTTTGGTATTCCATCAGACCCCGGTTCTTTATCCCTTTTCAAGGTTCGACATGTTGCCATTTCTTCCGCTGCGGGCGTATTCTCTACCAAGCCCCTTGCTATGTATTCGCGTATGTAAGTACGTATGTGTATATACGTGCGCGCGTGTATATGCATATATGTATTGATAATTTTTATTAGCACTTAGTACTAATTACTTAAACCTTTTATATGTTAAGAGTGGAGGTTTCGAAGAGCCGTTACTATAATACTTAAAAATTGTAATGAAACGACGATAAAATAAGACGTAAATTAAGGCAAATGCCAGCAAAACTTGTTAAAAAAATTGACTTATTAACCGAACTCTAATTAGTTAACGTTTTCAGAACTGGATATTTGACACTTTATAGCGTGACTCAAAGTTTGTTTGCTATTTCTTTGGCTTTAAAAAGAGGTGTGCTCATGTATATACAATACATGCATATATATATATATATATATATACAAACATGCACAATATGTGTGATCTTTGAGATTAACAGCCGTAATCTGGCGTTGTCATCGATGACTGGTATTAAGAGAAAACAAAGTGTTATAGCTTTTGTAAAGTTTCATCAAAATATATATTTCAGAGCAATTGCCTCAATAGAACTTTCCAAAAATCAAGGCTTTTACGTGGCGAATAGTGCAGGAGAACTGCTTATGATTGTCTTTTGACTTGCGAGCAGTGAGATTTATTCTTATTTGGTGTATCTATGGAATTTGAAACTTCGCAGTCACTCGTAGGTGGTTGATCCAAGTAAAAGCCATTCTTAATGATGGCCCAGTCTTTGAGCCAGTTGAGCTGATTATTATTTTTATCTTCTAGACAAAATAAGAAAATATTTAAGAGCATAGGTCACTGTGAAAGCTTCAAATATGGTTTTGTCTTTTTGTCGGCTCCGGTCGGCTTGATACGGTCGATCGGCTCAAGAATTACATAAAAAGATGTTTATGAGAGCGACAAGATATTAGTGGTCAAAAGATTTGATATTTTGAATAAAATGATATGGCAGTGCGCCGGGGATTTGAAGCCTGCATTGAAAGTGCGTTTTTCTCGAAACATGATTTTTACAAGCGGTGCGAGGAATAACTCCTACAATTTCCATTCCCTACCGAAGTTTGCAGGACTGCGGTATTTATTAATAAAACGATTGCCTTTTCTTGGTCAAATATTGAATTTTTTCACTCAAATACGCCCCAAAAATATAAACGCCCATATTTTCAAAAAAAAAACTACATAACTCTCTAGCTATAGGCATGTAAATTAAATGATTTTTTTTTAAACAAATTTGCTCTAACGTAGATCCGAATCGCGAACGATAGTCATGGCTCCGGTGTTGCCATTTTCAAAATATTTTTCCAAAATAAATTTTTGGACTTTTAATAAGCTCATCGTACATTAATATTCTGCTACTTCTCCTTAAAATCCAAAAAAAAAAAAAAAAAATGTGGGAGGAGCTGTTACAGTGACCTACTCCCTTAAGATCAATGGTTTGGTCGGATTGATGTTATTCGCCCCCAAGCAAGACGGCGAATTCCAATAAATTTTAACCCACAAACCAAAGCATTTATTATCATCAAGTAAACGATAAGTATAAACATGGACACGAGCCGTCTCTGATGCTTGTCACATTTGATCGGCAAAAAGAAAAGAAAAAGTAACAGTATAGTTGGAGACCTCAAACATCTTGTTTACGTCCCGTAACCTATGTTAACAGATCTGTTGGAGTAAGTAGTGCAATTACCCCCTTTTGCTGTTTATCATAACCATAGTAGGATTCGAGACTGTATCACTTAATGAAGAGTTTTCAAATAAGAAGTTCACTCAAAGTCAATAACACGTCTTTGGCCAGATGAAAGGCTTTGACGGCAAAATTTCTGTTTTAAAGTTTCAAGCATACAATGACAATGAAAACAGAGAAAAATTTTTATTTTATATCGAGCTTTCACTCGCGCCTAAGCTTTTTGATATACGAGGTGCGAAATATTCATGTAAGCAAAAATTATTCATATGACGACAGTTCAGAGATATTTTTTGCCTATCTTTTCGCCTTCGTTATGAGTTTTGAATATTTGCTGAAGTCCTTTTGCAGCCAATACAGTCCGCCTTGTATTGCATATGTGATTTCATTGATTGAAATCTGGGCTTATGCACAAAACGGATGTTTGTGAAAACGACATCGATAAAAAAGGAAAAAAACCCTTGGGTTCAAAGCTTTGCTCGTTTCAAAACAGAATATTTCTAAGTACGAAGTACGTTAATATATATGAAATAAAAACAGGATTCGGTAAATTCTTGTAGTAGACAATGTCCGGGGCGGCGACGAGGTTAAGATTAGGAGCCCTTTTGTTGCTGTTTAAAAAGTTTTAAAAAACGTTTTGAAAAACGCTGAGCTAACTACATCATCTAGCGAAACTTTTATTGGGTTGTTCGGAAAGTCGTTTCGCTTTTTCTCCACATTTTCTCGCAATCAACTTCACGTCTAGTCCGCATAATCGTTACATAGATGTTGTCATAGTTGATACAGCAAGCAAGGCTTGCTTGCGAAAAAGTTCGATCGATTCTACTCAGTAGTAGTAAGTAAGGAGTTTCTAAGGAGATATTTCACAATTTAATGCTAGTCATAAATTTTTATCTTTTTTTTTAAACCACTAACGGTGCAATACAATATTATTTTATCTCATTTGCTTTACCTTTTTTTGCTTAGAAAATTTATGTCTCTTGCTATTGAGCTGCGGTAAAAAGTCACACCCACTAGTTTGGTGATAAGCTATAAAAATCGTAATTTTATTATGTACAGCAATAAGCCAACGAATTTTATGTAAATTTTAATACAATTTCACTTTTAATTTTTTTTTTAAATATTTTGTCGTTTTTAATTTTTTTGTTTTTTATTATTATATGCGATATCGTTGTAATCGTTATTTTTTATAGTTATTTATTTTGCTTCTTTTTTTTTTTGTTTTTTGTTAATTGTTACAATTTTCACTTATTTTTTCTTTATGCGGCTGCTGCATACATTTACGCTTTTACGTTTTCCTTTTTAAAATGAAAATCTTAACGCTTCGCTAATCAGCATAATCAACAATCCGTAAATATATATATATATATATATATATATGTATATACATGTGTGTGTGTGTGTGTGTTTGTGTGTATGTGTTTGTGAATATATGTATGGTTTTTTGCGATATACTGGTCGTTATAATTTAAAATGGATTTGTATTAGATTTGTTTTCCGATTTTTTTAAAGATTTTCTTCGTTTTTTTTATTTTCCGCCACAAGTGTTAAATGCCTGCACGTACATTAATGCTGCAATTTATAATTGCTCTGAAGCGTATGAATTTTATTTTTCTTTTATTTTTATTTATTTTTTTATTAATTTCTTATATTTTTTTCCTTAATTTATTGGTTGTAATATTGCCAATGGAATCAGCGTGTTTATGTGTGTTATGTTTTTCACGCAATTCGCTAAAGTAAACAGCGTTAGTGATCACCAACCATAAGCACTTATGGTGTTGATGGCTATAAAATCAATAATTTGTTGCAGGCCTCTCTTATGCGCTATCCTCTATCATCTAGCGCCGTTTCCGTAGATCAAGTAAAAATTTAAAAACAATATATATATATATGTATATATATATTATATATATAGCAAAAAAAAAGATATTTATTGTATTTAATGCAACGCTTCACTTAGCAATAGATCAACACTTGAAAACGTTTACTATAACATTGAGAGACAGTAACTGCTTGGGTAGTTTTGTCAACCGAATAAAATAAAGCAACCAATGCAACAAGAAAAAAAATAATAATAAATAAATAAGTGATGAGCGCCGCTAAATTAATCTAAAGAGATTTTTTCCTCTACGCCGTTCCTTAGTTACTTAGGCTGTTCGGCTCTTTGGCTGCTTAAAGCATTATTCAATTAAAATTGTTTTTTTTTTCTTTTATTTAACTTTATTATAAGCAATGTTAGTCTATGGTTATTAGATTCTTCGCAGTAATTGTAACTCATATAACGCTCTCCATAATTTATTTACACTCATTTTTCTTCTTTTACCTAGTAATTCTCTGTTGTGTGGATTGTAAGCTTTTGTGTACTTTCCTTTACTGTTCTTAACGATCTTTACCATAAAAGCTTTATCTATTGCATGCTAAAGTTAAAGCTTTTAATATATATGTATATGAGTTTTCTTTATCTTACGCTTATAAGTTTGTTAATTAAGGCACAATTACTCGATTTAAAGAGCTGTGAAATGATTAATTTAATGTGTAGTTTCCATCAGCCACTAACTTTGGGCTTTGGGCTTTTGTATTCGTTACCCATTGTATTCATTATTATTTTCCTACAACCTACTTTTTTCTATAACGTAACCCTGACTTGGTTTTTTCTTCCAGCATCTAATTTACAGTGTTTACCTGTGTATCTAACACGAGAAGTCCATTGAGTTTGTAAATTATTCGTAGGGCAACGAAATATTGTACGGTAAACTCATAAAGTAGCTTTACTTTTCGTCAATGTAAATAATAGAATCCGATTAGTTATTTTCTTTCCCCTTTACATTTGCTCTAATCACAATTGCAATATAAAAAGTTTATCGAGAAAAACGATGGGTACATGTACATATACATATAGCATATATTTGTTTCGTCGTCATGTATGCAGTCGACAAAAGGAAACTTTGCAGAAACTATAAAGAATGCTTCATACATATTCTTGATCAGGGTTAAATTCTGAAACGATCTAAGCATGACTGTCCATCTGTCCAGTATGGCTGTGGAGATAAGTGTTTTTGACACTCCCCTTCTTGCAAAACTTAAGATTACGATGTCAAAGGCATTCGCACCAAACCGGTCGCAAAGCTCGCTCATAGCAAAGCCTTCAAATATATTTGGGGGGTTTGCTCATCACTCATAAATTGTGAAAGATACAAGTTCAAAATTCAAAATTGATTATTCTTCAGTTATAATGGGAAAAGTATTGCAGGATATATAAATTTTTGATCCCAAAAATAGAAAATAGACGACGGAATACCTTCATCTTTGTAGCCATTGCACAGACAGACAAACAGGCAGATGGACATGCTTAATCCGTTTAGAGTTTAATGTTACTCCAATGGGCTCTTGAAACTTCCTTCTGGGTGTTGCAAACGTTTTCGCCAGTGAATACACCCCTATCTTTCGGTGGGGAGAATAAAAATCGAGCCGATTGTTGTTATTATTAATCAATATCGGAAAACAATGCAAAAGTATACTAAAAACGATCATTTTGTATAAAAGTGCTCATGACAGACGTTATAGACTATTTCTGCTCTCGATTAGCTTGAGTTTCAAGCGTGAGCACACTGCCTCTAACTTTATCTTTAAAAATTGAGATTTGGTTGTCATTTAGTTGACGCATATTATTTTTGTTCCGAAATTTTATATGATTTGGATAAATACTTTTAGCAAATTTTTGATAAATGCCTGCTATATGGTCGACATGAGCGAACTTGAAGCCTTTGTTCAGTAAATTTTTTTCATTTTGTTTTCCAATTGTAAGCGTTTTTTCCACATCCAAATTTGAAGCTTTTCCTGTTGGTGTTAAGTAAAAAAATTTGTGAAGTGATAATTGTCGCTTCATGATGTTTTCTTTTTATAGTGTGTAGAGTTTCATCATCGAGCGGTAGATGAAAGAATAGAGGGCTCGTTATATCATCATAATCGGTATCTTATAATGGTTAAGAAAGAAACTAAATACAAGTACCAACTTATCTGCAAGCTCGCATCATGTACTTATCATACAAACATATACACATGCATGTCTACATGTGTACCTACGTAGCTATAGATACATATAAAAACACTTGTCCACGAAGTAAGACCAATTAAATTTTTCCTCTTTTCACATTTTTCCGGCCTCTTTTTGCGAATAACTTTTCGCAAACGATGCATAACACCTAAATAATGTTGCTTGGCAGCAGGCGGAGGGAATTCATAGTGCACAGTACGGCATATAGTTGAAGAAAACTGTTAACTATTAACTGTTGAAACTGTGATCGGCTAATTTCGGGTCATATGCGTAGATCTATCGATTGCCAGCTTGCTGCTCAACAAAATCACGTATTGTAAAAATCGGAAAGGATGCACTTGTGTCGTACAAAACCAAGCGCTAAAACACTAAAGATGTTTATAATGTGAAATTTGACACAGATGTCTCATAGCGCAAGCAGTTTAAAAAAATATATTTCCGATATTCGATATACTCACGCAATTTAGCTTGAAGACCGGTCGTACCTTCTAGGTATAGTATTATGTGTATATAAATATATATATATATACATATATATATACATATATATGTATATATATATATATACGTGCAGACAAGTTTTCTTAGACATGTAATGAGTGATTCTAATAACATTTAAATTTTCGATGATGGCTGGTGCATGACAAAAGTAAACCCAAGAATTTCTTTAGTGTAATAAACACCAAAGAGTTGTGTTTTACTTATTCGGCTTTTTTATTAATACATAAATGACGAAATTCCGTTTAACAAAATTGAATTGATTTTTTTTGAAAATTTCAAAAATGAATCGTTTTTTGTTTAACTTGAAAATTATTATATATTGTGTAAACTTTATTTATTCCAGTTTCTGTATAACATCCATTCGTATGCTAATAACTTCCGCACATACGTGAATATTTTAGATCATTAGATAATGTTGACTTATATTTACTTTGTTATCAAAGCTGTTGGATGACCTCTTTTGTGCTTATTCTGTTAATTCTCATTTGAAAAGAGAATCATAGGAGGTGTATGTCTACAAGTAATTATTACAGAACGACCCGAGTAGTAGAGAGTGTAGTTATAAAAAAAAAAAGAAAAAATTAATAATTTGTCTAAACATTTTTTTTTTTAAATAAGCTTTTATTTAATTGATTCCAAAAATGGAAAATAAATTTTGTTCAATAAGTTTGAGGCGCTCAATATATTTTAATGTGCAGTTAATTCGATTTTTTGTAAACGGCCCAAGCTTTTGCGAACTGCCACTTGAGAATCGTTAAGACAACATTTATTTACTGCTTTTTAGTTCACTTAAGCAAAAGCTCATTTAAAAAACATTATTTCCCATAATTTATTATTTACTTTTTAATCCCATACAATTAAAGTCATATATTTCTTCTTTCCAGTTAGCTTTGCACTACTCTCCAAGTTCTTTTATTTGATATATGTGTACCAAGGGACTATTATTAAGGAAAAAATAATACATCACTTCTCGGTGTCCGCTATATTTAATTTGGAATTCTGCATGACCAGCCAAGTAGATAAGAATCGTGACTACCAAGTCAGTATTAGCGCACTCAAGTTCCAATAAAAGAAATAAACTTGCGTGCCCTATAATATTGGGTGGGACCGGCTGATTTTTTCTATTTTCAGAATAAAAGCGGAAATTTATACGGCTAATGTGTTGTACCTTATCAGTAATCAGCAGAAGCACCGAAAGCAAAGGTGCTCAAAGTTTTTACTGCATAGGCGTACGGATGTTGTAGGCGTGTTCTTTGACCGGTTTAGGTAATTTTCATTTTGTTTTGCCAATCTAGCGGCGATATCTTAATTTCTTCGACGCAAAGGAAGGTTACCGCACGTAGTATGTAGCTGGCAGATGGACAGACAAACATACGAGCATACCCAGTTACACTGCAAATTTAAAAGTGACCACGATTTTATATACTTCGTGAATTTTTTTATTATAAACTTCCTACTTTGGCGTTGTCAATTTTCTCCAAAAAGCCAATTATTGATTCCTTTTGACGCACAGAGGTGTCGTAAGTTTTCGCGTCACTGTAGGCGTGTCCTCTGCCCGATCGGACCCATTTTCAATAACTAGCTGCAGGCGAAAACCCAAATTTGAAGGGGATAACTTCAATTTTGCGGCCGGCAGAACGCTTAGAGCAGATATTACGCAGACGGACAGACGGATACGTTTAAATCAATTCAAAATTTGATGCTGATCAAGAATATGTATACTTTGTGGGGTTTTGTAATTAAAAAATGAACATACCCCTCATCCTTGATTTAAAATTAACGCATTTACCCTGTCAGATCCCTTGCTCCAAATGGTTTTATTTGCTACCCATGTAAAAGGGATTATTAAGAAAAAGATAATCTGCCACTTCGTAGCTCTTTTACGCGGCTGCTTAACTATTTTGAGTGGCGCATACATACATACAAATTTAATATACCCTTACGCCACAAATAACGAACGATGTAAAATCTGTAATTCATAGCAAATGTGTGTAATTATATGGAAAAAGCGGAATGCAAAATTAGGTATATTTCTGGCGTACGTAATATAACATAACATGTTAAAAACGCAACATATGAAGACGCGTGAATAAAGTTGCGTGCTCAAGAACCAGAAATAATTGCAATATGTACGGATGAGGACAAATGCAAAGCTTTTAAAGTTTTATTGACTGCGATCGAATGGACCGATTTGACGAATTTTAAAAGTTAATCTAAAAAGGCTTCAGAAAGCGACGACGGAAGCGATTCTACTATTATGCCTATATCGAAATTTTTGTAATGTACGTATATTGCGTGTTCGTGATGACTGATTACGTTATAAACGTAGTTTAGTGGTCTGATATGACAAGATCCGTAGGATAGAGTACAAATTCTTAGCAAACAATTGCTGTATAGCAATCCACTTTGAGCTCGATAAACTTTATTCCTGCTGCACACCAATCGTGAATCGCTTAATGTAGTCTTAATAACAACTATTAGTGTAAAGATTTGATTGCCATTTAATTTTTATATTTTCCATTGAAACGCCTGAAGGAAAAAGAAAAAATTGAAACGTTTGACTTATGACTTACCAAAAAACATAGTATCAAAACAGTGGTTCCCAATCCAAATTTTTTGGTAAACGATCGAAATCAGAGAACATTAATCATTCGCTTCTGAATATACCAAACGCAAGAAATAGTTTGTTAATGAAATATATTGGCTGTCGCAATCAACAGAAGAGTAGTGAGGAGTCCCTTACTCTTAGTAAAATAATTCATTGCAACTGTAACTGGTATCAGGTAGCTGTTGAAGAGGACAAAATAAATTGCCAAGGTTGAACCATTTCATGTTTTGAAGAGAACCCTTGAAGTGCTCTCTTGCATAGACACTGCATATGTATTGGATCAAATGGATCGATTAAGTTTTTATGCAAAATATTTTCGAAAATTTATTCAATTAAATGATTGATCGGATTTGGATAGTCGTCAGGTCTTCATTCGAGGGAAAGGAAAACGTGCTCGAAATCGATACTCTTGCAGGCGTCACTCAATAAATATCTATCTAATTACGACATCAATCGAGGTCGACCGGCATCCGATGATCAGCTGCTAACCAGCAGCTTTGATTTTATGCTTTTATTTAGGAAACCCTGATCTGTGCAACAAAAAATATTTAATCGATAAAAATTCGCAAATGTCGAAACAGTTTACTAACAATTCATTTATAACACAAAAGATACAAATTAACATAATTAAAAAATTTAAATAATTTTATATGTTCATATATTAAGGGGTTCAGGCAATCTAACAAATCTTAAGACATTTTAGTTTTAAAGATACAGTTCACCACAGAAAACGCAGCGTATATAAATATATTTGAATATGCGAAAAGTTCATCATAAGGAATCAGGTTCAGTAGTGCGCGTAATTTTGGATGGTTTACTACTGGCAAGCACTTACTTTGTAGCTTTAGTGATCTTACCAAATATACTTAAAACGAACACGCGTGGTTTCTTTTGCGGTGATAAGTCGCTTATGTATCCTTACAAGTTGAATACATTATTAAAACCGATACATATTGGAATATTCGTATTGGCCATACCGGCAACAGTGGTATTGTGTAGTAAACTGATGAGTGTTATCAATATCATAAAAGACACATCTTCATCGTCCAGTAACTTTCAAACACGCTACGTTATAGCTGGTATACAAATTCCTACCATAATCAGTGATTGCTTCGCCATATTGGGTGCCTATCTATTTGGTTTGGCTTTAGTTGTTATTGTTACCATCGCAACGCAAAGACTCACAGGACGATTGGCACCCTACTTTTTTGAAGTATGCCAACCCATGATAACAATCAACTCAACAGCCTGTACGCATGTTAGCCACTTTAAGCTTTATATAGCTGAGTATACGTGCTCTTCATTCACCTCCGGTATAAAACTTTTAAGTGAAATGCGTCATTCGTTTCCCAGTTCATATGCCTCAACGACCACATATGCTATGGCATTCATTATTATGTATCTTCGGACTCGCTTCACAACAAAACATGCACTATGGCTTCAATATTGTCGTCTTCTCTTACAATGCGGTTGCGGGATGCTGGCTATTTTAGTTGCTGTCGAACGTTTAACATCATACCGTCACCATTGGTCGGATGTTGTATTTGGCGGTGTGATAGGTGCCACTGTCGCCTGCATTGTGATTCATATGCTATTAAGCAACTTATTTGAAAGAGTGCCCATTAAGACTCGTTCTAATAGGACACAAGCTAATGAATCATTAATCTTACAACGCAAAAAAGTAGATAACAATTTCTCGTTCGGTTATTATAATTTAGGATATTGCTATAATTTAGGTTATTATCGACCGAGATTTTGTTTTTAAAAAACCACATTGTTGTTACTAAAGGATATAGAAAAGTCAATAAAGATTAAAAACATCAAAAATCAATTCTTTATTAAGGCTGAAACCCATGCAGTCAACAATATATTTATCACATAAGTAATCCCTTTTAATGACGCAAACTAAAGAATGTTTTTTTCACCTCTCCACCTCTATGCTTATTTTCCGCAATACTATTACTTTGTCGCGAACAATAACATCAACTGTTAGCTTCAAATGATGTCCAGTGATCGTGACCCACTATATGAGAGATAAGTGATAGACGTATTTAGGAAGAAGAGGCAAACCTTTCGGATCTCTTTGTAATTCCATTAGTTGAAGCCTTTACTCGACCAATGTTTGCCGGACACGAAGAGCGCACGATTAATCAGCAGAGAGGCTGCAAACGCGAGTCAATGTACTTCAGATAATAGGCAACAACACAGAGTGTAACATTTTCCAATAATACGAAATAAGCAACAATGGCTAAAAATAAAAAGGGGCCAAATCCAACCAAATCTACTTTAATAAGCACTATAGCGAGAGCAAAACCAAAGATCTTGCAATATAGAAGTATAGAAGAGCAATTGTTGTTGAATCAACTTCGGGATACTAGCGTTAATGCAAAACAGCAAGCGTAACCGGATCGATTTTTGCAAGTACTACCGCTATTGCTGTTAAAGAAAGCGTTCTAACGCTCCATTTAGTGTAAAACATTAAATGTATTTAGGTCAACCTATAAACACATTGCTGCGATTGTCCTTCAGTAAGGAGTTCAAGAGATTGGCTCTAATATGGAGCAGTAAGTGTAAGTTAATCGAGTTAAGAAGAATTCTGGTTCGCAGCGGCTAGCATTAGTACGGAACAGCAAGTGTAACCAAAATTTACTTTAGAAAGCATTACAACAAATACTGTTCATTACAAAGGCTTTTCTTTGGGTTCGCCTTTACTAAAGATTCTTACTCCAATCATTATAATTATAAGCAAACTCTTCAAATTTGCTCATTATATAATCAAATTACATGACATGATATATTCTGCTTTTGCAAACAAGTGAGTTTCGGCGGTTGTTAAGCAAGACGTATCATTATTTTGTATACAAACCGTCGTGTTTGATGGACGAAATGAAATCGACCTTAGGCATGTGTATTCTGTTCATCAAACAAAACTTATGTGCCCCGAAGGCCAGGTAGCGTAACTTCTATCTAGAGCGCGTTAACAACTAAAATTGATTTTTATCGATTCCAAGTCCTTAAAAACTTACCTTTATTGTCTCATTTCTGCTCCATGATTGAAAACCTTCAGGCAAACGATTGACCTATACTTTCAGCGTCTTGCGTCTTTTCGCTATTAATTTTGATATACATATGCATAAAGTAAATTATAATACTAAGCATGGTCAACCGATCTGCATACTAGTTTATATACAGCATACCCACACCCTACGACTAAAGAAGAAAGAAACAAGTTTTAACGTTAAAGTAAAAAAACACAACGGCATTGGTTTAAACTTATAATATTTTATATACATGCATACATATATAAAAGTATTTTGTCTTTTGCTTAAGAATTTAACTAATTTAAATAAATTAAAACTAAAACGAAAAAAAGAAAAAGAAAAATTTTGCAGCAAATCATTGACAAGAAATAAAAAACCAAAATAATGAGGAAGGTGGATGGATATACGTGGTAGATACAAATTACAGTCGTCGCGACAACAAATAGTTAAATAACATGTCTCAAGAAAAAAAGAAAAAAAAAAAACAAACACGCATGTACACGCAATTTCATGCTTTATGTGCCAATGAATAACGACGACAGTAAAATTCGCCTGCATTTAGCCGCCGTACTGCAATGAACTATGTTGAACGAACGTGACTGACGACTTTCACAATCATGGCACATAACCGTAATTGTGGTAAGTTTGTGCTGCGGCATATTGAGCCTGTTGTTGAGCTGCCGCCGCTGCAGCGGCAGCCGCTGCAGCAGCGGCTGCATGAGGATGCGGTATATAGGGCAAAGTACCGAACGTGTACGCTGGTAATACACCGGGTGGACTATTTGCCGACTTTGCAGACGATGAAGGGGAGCTTGACGGCTTGATGGGCGGCTTTGGTGCCAAACTTGAATTGGAACGCGTTGGTTTTCGTGCGAATAATTGCGAAATGTAAAGAGCAACTGCAAAAGCTATCAATGTTCCCAAAATTGTGCCGGCCATTACATCAGACCAATGATGCCAATAATCAGAAATGCGCGTTAAAGCCACATACCAGGCAAACATAATGAAAATAAATTGTAGTAAGTGTTTAAGTAACTTCGAAGCTCGTGTACTTAGAGCTGCTTGAAGATATATTGCCACATAAACCATAGCATAAAAGAATATGCTGGCGTGACCACTTGGAAAAGATTGACCCACTTGGGCTATGCTATTGGTTGACATATTTTTCGCAACGCAATCATAATCTTCGACGTATCGATCGTGATTCCTTGCATCGGAGCAAGTAGAGCCATCGGACATTAAAGGTTGACATACAGCAAAGAAATGTGGCCTGAGACGACCCACTGAATACTTAGTTATATGCGTAGTTATGAGAGTTAATGCCAAGCCAAATAAATAAAAACCTATTTGCGTATAAGATTGCATTAGTCTGCGGCCCAAATGGCATCCCTTGTTTGCGCCGCTCTTCCGTTTCTCTCCTAGCGATGTGGCTGTTTGCTTAAACAACTCTACGGCCAGCATTACAGAGCTGGGCACTGCCAATACTATACTGATTAAGGCCACAACACTTATTGTACTCTCATGATAGGGATAACGTAAAGACTCGTCATCGCAGAAAAATCCCCGCTTATAAGGTTTAAACCATTTGCGCAATGCCACCTCGGATAAACACAATGACGCAAATATCAATAAATCGAAACCCATGCGCGCAACGCTCTTAAAACGCGTCATTTTATTGCGGTATTTCTGTAGAAACTAAACAAAACGATTAAACTAAACGATGTTCGTTCCCCTGCAACAAATTAAATGGCCTACACCTGCTACCACGCAACGTTTCACTGATTTGCGTTGATAAACGATTAACGGCAAAACTCCGTAACACATGCACAGACCGCGCTTAATGATTGACTAACTTGAAGCATTAATTTGGCCGAATGTTTAAGTTAACTTTTGGCAGCAGCCAGCAAACCATCTAGATAAAACCTGCTCACTCTCTACCTGCCTGTTTGCCTGTCAGTTATTATTATGTTTACAACAGCTCAATAAAAATAAAAACAACGCACGCCTGCTTACTCTCCGCAGAATATTCAACAAATCAATGTTATTGTTGCTGTTGCTTTAAAGCAAAAAAAAAAAAAAATTGAAAAAAAACCCAAACGTGAGTAAAACGTTACTTAGTTTACCCCGCGTACGCCATGGGTAGTCATGGTTTTTATACTGGCATCAGCTGTTTGCGCTACAACAGCTTGCTAGATTCGTTGATAAAGTAGCTCTGGGTGAATCTTTTATTATAGACGTTTTAATACAGGTTTTTGCTGTAGTTTTGAGCATCGCACACGATTCTCTTTTTAAACTGGTTTTAATATATCTGTCAACTATCTGCTTATGCAGCCTCTTTCTTTTTAGCATAACGTAATAGTCCAGTAAAGAAATATTAGTTTAAGTTAAGTATTAAAATTATATTTTCATAAAATTATATTTTAATAAAATAATAACATTTTTCAAATGTTTATGTATTAAAATGTATAACTAAATTATATCATTTCTCTAGATCCCGGTCAGTCTCCCTTCAAATCTCATCAATACAGCGTAAAATTTGAACCATTAAAACAGTTGAAACACTTCTTCATTCAATATTGCTTACGTTAAAATGCTTCGCGATTAACGGTGTAGGCCTTCGCTCCCTTCGGTAATCGCTTAATAATATCCTCTGGGAATACAGTTCTTCAATGCTCTCGATCACGATTTCTTTTTTTTTTTTCGTTTTCTTGAATTGAAATATTTTTTATATAATTTTTATTAAAATTTTCATCTCTTTGGCATTACAAGCACTTTTCTTAATCATATCCTTATCTTCTTCCTACCTTGTTTTTTATGTTATTTAATGTATTTTTCGTAGCCCACTCGCGTTAAAGAGCTTAAAAATTGAAAATTCGGCTAAGATCGAATTTTTTAATGCTCCTCACTCAATGACTTGTGTGCAAACAAGAAAAGTGTCTTTAATTACATTTCTTCGTTCATAGTGGTCTTCTTACTATACATTCCACTCCATTATATATATTTGATATTTACAATTATTGAAATGCGAAATTTTAATTCAAGCCATACTTTGAACCATCTATTATTCTTACAACGTGCCTGACATTGCTTGAAAGATTTTTCTGCATGCAAAGAACTCTACACATATACTGCATTTTATGTATAGAAATGTATTCTATATACTTGTGTCTCATTTGTGTGCATAAAATATTACTGACAAATTTTCAAAAATTGAACATAATGTATAAATACATTTTCGACTGTCCACGTGTACTGAAAACGGTACCCGTGGCAGGGGAAATGCTATCTTGCAATGCTGCACAAAATTTTAAGTGGAAGGAAAAGAAAATCATTGACCTTTTTTCACACATCCAGTGAATGTTCTCAATAACCTTTCAACTAAATCTAAGAATTGATAGAATCATAAGAAAAAGGTAGAATAGTAGGCTTGCTCTTCTAGGCAGTGGTTTGGGTCTATAATCATATTTTCTTCAATATTGTATTTATGAAATTTTAAAAACTTTTGACAAATCACATGTCTCCTATACGACTAGTTTATGAGTAATCGACATTTCTTCCTAATTGTAGACAAAATTAATCGATTTGACTAAATTTTATCCTTCATCTAATAAAAGGAAGTAGAACACACGTACGTGATAACGTTCTTTGTTCGAAATACAACTACGGTTGAATTTGTGTCTAAAATATCTTCGTCGTGTTCGACCGAAAGACAGACAGACAGACAGATATAAAGTAGTCTGTTCTGATATTCGCCGTATGAAAAAATATCTCGACTTTATACGTTCTATATGTTAGTGAAGTTCGACCAGTCTAATAGATCTGCTCTGTTTGGTATATGTGTGCATTCCATTTCATCTCCTTTCCGTATGTAAATTTTTGGAATTTTACAAATCCGTAAATCTCTAAATTAAATTATGCGGACACATTTGAAATGTCTAGTTACGAGAACCTACGTTATCGAAGGAAAAGGTTTTCAAAGTTTGGTATAAATGAACAGAATAGCTTCAAGTTGTTTGACACTTGCTTAACGAACATGGCGACGAAATTTGTCATAATGAGAAGAGTAATAAAAGTTTGAATGCATTAACTTTCATTAATTGCTTTCAAAATGAAGCAGACATTAATTCCAACAAAAGCGATAGTGGACTTCCTGCCATTTTCTTCTTCTTCATTCACGGACCACCGCAAGAAGCCAGTATACTGCTGATATTTGGTAATTCCCTTCGAAATACTAAAAAATAGTCGCAATCACTGCTGTGAAAATGAAGAAAATAATCTAAAATAGGTTTGATTAACCCGCAATCCTTAAGAATGTAAAAAAAAGAAAAACTTAAAATTTACAGCTAAATCCTGAAACAATACATCTTCAATGACAAAAGTGACCTTAAGCGTAAACATGACGACAAAGTGACGAGGACGTAACCGTCAAACCAATCAATCACTTGTTGTATGTGTCGTCTAGGT
Organism: Glossina pallidipes; assembly: GCA_000688715.1. Taxonomy (NCBI): domain Eukaryota; kingdom Metazoa; phylum Arthropoda; class Insecta; order Diptera; family Glossinidae; genus Glossina; species Glossina pallidipes. Next base: position 2,501,170 of record KK499771.1, on the reverse strand, counting down.
AGAGTGTGTTCACAATTCGTCTCAAGACGAATATAAACTTTTTTGTGTATTTTTCTATTACGTATGCGCATAAGTTTGGGGCTACCCGAGGAAAGCGCATCTCATCATCAGCTTAACTCCAATAAGCATGCGAATTCATTGAAGCTTTACATAGAAATCGCTTGTTTACCGGTTTCCCTTACATATGTTTACCTGATTTTCTATGCTTGGCCGTTAACTGAAAACAACAGCAAATAACTCTAGCAATTATGCTTGAATGAGTTCGATAGTGTATTTCGTATCAGTTTTATCTATGGCTAATATAAGTGAGAAACTCTCTCTTTCTGTCGTTCCCTCCCTGTCTCTCTTTTCAGCATGCTTCGTTGGATTGTAGACTTTTAGACTGCGGAACACAATAACTTTTGGCATTTTCGCTTAAGATGTTTGTGGATAATATTATTATTTGTATGTGTGTGGAATTTAATTAGATTTTTATTATTATCGCGATTGTTGTTGTTATCATTATTGTCTGGGTCTCCCAAATTATAGGCGCGTCAGAGTAACCAAAAAGAAATTTAACCTGACTGTCCAAGCGAATCAACGTTGAATGGTTCCTTATTTTAGGGGTCAAAGGTTTGCGAGTGCCCGCAGTTGTGTTTTAAGATATGTTTATCGGTTGAAACAGGAAAACGATAGAAGAAAATGAAAAAAAACAAAAAAAAATATAAAAGTTATGTTGCTATACCGCTCGAGTGGTAATTGAGCATATTTGGTGATTTATTTATAAGCGAAATGATAAATCCTTTTTCCATTTAGACAAATGCATGTGTAGTCGAATCACTTCCTCATACATTGTAACATATAATATAAGAAAGCTTATCTCACACATAGCTAAGGCCGAAGCTATTACTGAAGATAACTGCCTGCAGAATTTTGGATTAATTTTTAAATTGTTTGAGACATTGATTGACTGTGTTTTTTTTTTCTATTTTTACGCTACTTATTGCAACTCTAGTAATTGCAATGATAAATTAAAAAAAAAGAAAAAAGTTTTCAAATATAATTGCAACATAATCTGTTCAGTTGCGCAATGACAACATTAAGCTTTTAACGCTTTAACTTCGACGGTCGGAAGCAAAGCAGTCAGAAAGTCTGTAAAAATCGTTTGTCGTTGAAATTCTTATATTTTGTTCTCTACGAAAACATGTTCACAGCTTTAATAGTTTCCGATTTCGCTTGATTCGTACTGAGTTTCTTAGATAACCTTTCGATAAGAGTTCTGGTCGACAGATTTATTTCGAATGAGGTTACCATAAACGCAGAACTACCGCAAGGTTCCGCTTCTTTCCCATCTGTTTTAATTTACAGAATTAATTAACGAGCTATCCGTCAAAGAAAATTTTGTTCACTCATCTAGAGACGAGAGCACATTCCGTGATTCGTTCTTTCCCCTTCAATACAGAACCGGATTGCAAGTTAAACGCTGCACTATAAGGAACCAGCGCCAACATATCTGAATGAGATCGGCTTAATTGGGTAAACTTTAATGCCATTAAAACTTGATGCAGTCTCTTTCTAGGCAGGAAAACTGATGGGAAGAAACAGCAATTCTTGACATTGTTGGCAGTAGACTGCGAAATCACGTATCTTGGAAAGAACTCATATTCGAATTGTCGAAAAAAGCGGCCATAACTGAGTAGATAAGCATCGCGACTGCCAAGGCGATGTTGGCGGGTTCAAATCTTTACAGCGTGTGCTCAGCACAATGAAGTCGCAATAATTACCACACATCCACCTGATTGCGGCCACTCTCTATCTCCTCCTCTCTTTGCTCACTGCTTTCTGATCATCACCGTGTTAGACGTATAGGGGCCATCCCCTGAGTGATCGATCATATTAAAAATAAAAAAAAAAACGACAATTGAGCGCAGTGACCAAGGCCGTACACTGGGCTGTGTTGTGCTTATGTAAAGCTAGCTCCAGAGCAAGTGTTTCACCAATTAAAAGCTTTAAAAAACTTCTGCTGGCTTCCGCTCGCCTTAAAGCTTACGTTCGTCCTTCTCACGATTTATTATGTTTCCACTCTCAAGTCGTACGTGCAAATCGTACTCCATTTTCTCTCCCCACTAAACCTATCATCCTTCCTGACCATCATCGTGCCTACAAATACAAGTGACATCCCTGAGAGACTACTCAACCAGCAAGAAAAAACATGGGATGCAGACTTTGAAAATTATATTCAGTATTCCATTCGACCTGCATTCCTGGATCTTCTTAAGTTTGCCATAGAAGTTCACATTATATTCGAAACTGTAAAGCAGAATTAAAATTCTTGCTTTGCACTTTTTAGTATTTTTATTTTAATATTTTTTAAACAGTTTTTTGTTTATTGCACGAATCGTATTAGCTAATTTCTAAACCTTCAAGTATTTTTTATTGCTTTTAAATTTGTATATCTACAGAGCTGCATTTTATTATAGTTCATTAATTAGGGATAGTAAAATTTATCAAAATGAATACTAAAGAAGAAACGGTCCATGAAGAAACTTCAAGATATGGAAATAGCAGTTTTCTTAGTCTTACAATTTAATGGCATGTCGTTTAAAGGTAATTTTTACTCTCTCGTCTGGTTTATGACGCTTGTGCCGGGTTACGTCTTAACTTTATAGAATTTAAATTCAACGATTCGATAAGGCTTAGGAGAACCGATTAGATGCTCCATTTATCATATTATTGTGAATATACATAAATTTACTAACGGTATTTAATAAGAAAATATTTTTATTGTGAAAAAGTAGTTCACATTTTCGAAGCATTGCCCCTTGCGAGTTAATAGCTCACTAGTTCTTATCTGTTGTCGTGGCGAAAAAGCCACTCGCCTCTGCGGCCTATCTCTGAAATCAACCTGTTTTCGGTGAGAATCAAAGCGCTGCTTATATAGACCTTAACCCATCGATTTGGATGATTGGTGAACAAAAGAAGAAGAATGTGTGCTTGTTTAGTACTTGTCGTGTTAAAAAAACCACTTCATTCTATTATGACGTCTATACCTTCACTGTTTTACTTGGTATTTTTCTCTAATCATGCATTCCTTGGATTGGAGCGGCGCATAATGTATTACATTTACCTGATTCCGTCAAATACAAGAACATAAGCCTGATGCAATTAATAATAGTTTTATCGTCGACGTCAATGACTTGTCGAAGCTTCATCAAGACTTTCTTAACCTTTGGCTGATCTTAGTGTGGCTATTTTTCACCACTAGTTAAAACAACTTTTTTCGGATCTAACAAAAAAACTAAAGCTTCGAGTACATGGCATTTTTTTCTCTCAAAACCTCAAAAAAAAAAATGGTTCACTTCAGCGCACTTCAACGAAATCGTAAGTATGGACTAGAATTAGTAATCTGACCCAAAATTGCGGTTGTGTCGTAGTTGCCATAATACAACCTCCGTATAAATATATTTCAAGTCAATGGTTACCTTTGGGTATAGTCGTCATCGCAGACAATTGCATTTATATAGTCAAGTCAAATTCGTTCATAAGTGACAATGATCTGCCGCCATGCCGACGTTTCACGGATCACAGTTTTGCATTGGTTGGCAATGGGTGGCGCGTGTTCGTATTTGGCGGCTTAGCTAATAAATCGAACGATCGGAAATATAATATATCTAAATGTTCAAATTATATATATATATATATATACTCTGAATACTGATTCGATGGGGTGGACTAAACCCAAAACTCATGGTAGGGCCATTTCACCGCATTCACACCGTAGTTCAACTTTGATCGATAAATAAAACGAACAAACGAAATTTGGAATAATTTAATAAAAGTGTTGTAAAATCCGCGAGACAATAGGTCAGGCAACCGAAGGAAAAGCAGAAGAAGTTAAAGCATTCACAAGCATATTCTTTAACAGATCTGTTAACAACTTAAACACTGATATCAGACATGCTGTTATCCCCGTTTCACGAAGTTTGTCTGGCAAGCCGCAAAAGTACATAGCAATGTGGCTCGACATAATCCGAGGCTTAACATTGCTATATAACACAGAGACTTGCATCACTGGAGTTACTTACCTTATTTATTAAAATTTTAATCGAATTCTTTTGAGTTCCCATTAAAAACTAAATTGTTGGAATTATGTAATGGTAACGTGGGCAGTAAAAATTGTAACTTATGCTCGTTAGGAGACCGCATAAGATAAGTTTCCATAGCGCATGATTTCTTCTTCTGGCACAAAAGTAACGAGACTCCACCTGTGATTTGAGTTATAATTGCAGAAATGTTACAATAACTAAATGGCAACGAGTATCTCTGCGCGACAACACGCTTTTCGGTTGCAGTTGTTTAACTCGATTCAGGATTTTTCCCTTATTAAGGTAGGCGTTCTTTAACGGCTCCCTAATTTATCTAAAACTGGAAAAAATTATCACAAGAAGAGAAGAAAAAAGCGTTTCTAATAACTTTTCATATATCATTAGCTTAAGGAGCGATGGAGAATGTCTGTCTGATGCTGGTGACGGTCAGAAAGAAGCGAGAAAAAAGAAACAGATAGAAGAGAGGCCGGAGCCTACCGTGGGTATTTGACCAAACCGGTACGCAGTGTAATGCTTCTACGATCAGAGTAGCTCTTCTAGTTACTTGGACATGTGTCAAGAGACAGCGAAGTTATTTTCAATCCAGCGCAACAATGTTGCTTTTTTAATCTTGAGTGTGTTGTATTATACAGGTAGCGCGTAATTGATAGGTAACGTCTTCAATGGAGAATAACCAATTGCAACAAAAGTAATTCGCTTAAGTGCTGTGCGGCATCTGAAGCAAGCACTTTTAGCTTATGATTAGTACGTTTTTTCAAACTTTACCACTTCTTGATGTAAGCAACTCCCATTTTATGAAACTTTTCCTCGAGTGCTTTTGTTTTTTTTAAATGATGCTTTGTCTGAGAAGGCCTGCCGTTGTTCATCGTTCATCGTTGAAAGCAAATAGCAAGAATAAAGTTCCACGATCATAGTGGTTAGTGCGGTAATTTTATCGCTACTAACTAACTTTTGAAGGAAGAAATTAAGTTTATTAAAATTTACTAAAGGTAGACGAAGACGAAGATGAAGATGAAGATGAAGACGAAAATGAAGAGTGAACAAGAAACTGATAATTTTAAGGTGGAATTTGTGTGAAATTCTCGCTCCAGTTGTCACCGAATTTTGTTATATACTCGGAACATCAAAAATTCGTTATTCTTTCTGGTGCTATTGTTATAAAACCGTTATACTTTTAGTAATCTTCTAAAGCTTTTTCTTTTTTTCCACTATATTCAGTATTTAATATTTAATCCATTGGTTGCATTTCCACCAAAAAAACAGAAAGAGAAACGTAAAAAAAAAATCCAATTAAACATCGCAGACTCTCCATTTAATCACTTGTAAGGTTTCTGGTTTTTTACAAAAACGCATAAAACTAAGTGATATTGAATAAGGCAGAGACATCCGAAAGCAATCAATATATCCAGCAAAGCTTATTATTATTTCGTCTTATGTAATGCACATGATCGACATTATGGAGTGCATGGCAGATTGGCTTGCTATTTAATAAACAAAATAAACCGCAAAGTATTTGATATCTATAATTGATCGGCACATATGTTTAGAACAATGAAAAGTAACCGACAAAAGCAGAGCCGCGTACAGAATTTTAACGGAAGGAGGCAAAAAAATTCTCATTTAAAAATGAAAAGCTTTTTGTTACTCGGCTCTACCTTGGGTTATGGCTTGGTTTGAGTCCATCCATAAAATGCTAAGAAAAGGGGACCTTTTATGCGCAAAAAGACAAACCACATATTAAAAAAATACATATAGATATGCTTTCGTATGAATCGTGAATGCCCATCCGATGGGGAAGCTTCTTTTTAATGGAGAATGCGTCAATCGGTCGCGGGTTCAGTGCTGTAAATAAAGCACACTTCTGATTGAGATTTGGATCGAATAGCCTTTCAAAATATTTATTGCTCGCACCGTGCCGTTATTTGAAGAATAAAGAGTTGTGCACTGCAAAGAAATGGTTAAAACTTATTACAGAACCAAAGAATCCACGGCTGCATTTCGAGTTTGTGGTGTGAAGCTTATATAGGGTTAAATGACTTCGTAAGTGAGGATTATTGTCCCTTTGGTGTAAAGAAAAGACGTTTGTTGATGTTCCTAAGCCATTTTTACGGGTATAAAATTAATTTCAGGGTGTGGCTTGTGGACTGATCGTGTCAGTTTTGGACATGAAAATGGCATTGCACTTACCTTCAATACTTCTACCCTACAGAGGGACATGATAAACGATTTTTTGTGGCAAAAAGCAGATCATTTCGGCCTGTTCGATATGTGGTTTTGCCGAACTATTTCAACATGCCGTACATCTCGTGGCACCATCAATTCGCTACGAGAAGAAAGAGAATTTCAATGATCATATGATTGCCTATGCGAGCTTGCCACAAAGATCACACTCATGTACATTACAATTCTATTGAATTTCTTACTTGGGGGTTATGCTAGAGCAGTGGCTTACTCCCGTGAACCACGAACTCTCAACGACCTTATTCACCAAAGTTATTCGTGTTATTAGCACAGTAAGAGCAGACTTTTATAAATATAATTATAAGCATTAAATATCAAAGATAATGAAATTTTAATTACTTCATTACTTATTGTTGCTCCTCTTGTTATTGCAATTGCTGTAATTAAAACTTTTAGGTTACTATGAATTGAATTGAAATTTAGTTTTTATTGATTCTGTGTGCAAATATATTTCATATATATCAATTTTTTGCTTGTCCGGAAATATAATTTACATTTTAAATTAATTGGATTGAACTTTCTTACAAATTACTCATAGGTAAGTATTAGAAAGAATAAAACCGATATGAGAGCTAACCGAAAAATCGTCTGCTTATTAATTCAAATTAAAATTTCTTCTTTGTCGATATGAATGTTCCATGTTCGTACCTTTATTATGCGCTATAGAATATTTGTGCTCCATTCTTCATAATGAATTTGTTGAGTTCAGTTTGGGACACCCTGTACATCTGGTCTAATTTAAAGGGAAGGCTGCATAGACTGCCAGCTTATTATCAAAGAAAATAATTGCTTGGTACTTCTCGGCACATATTCTACAATTCCTTTAGCAAAAAAAGCATTTCTTCCCCAAATTTATATAAATTAATTGATTCTATTAGAAAGCATCTCTCTCAACGAAATCATTTGAGTGTGCATATTATTTGTCTTCCTCTTGACTCAAACATCGATCAACTCCGTGCATGCGTAAGCAAAATAGCTATCGGGTTTTAGTCGAAAAGCCTTTTAAGTGGAAGAAATTCAAAACAAAAGGTTATATACGTGACCACTACGTGTTCGTTATCGCTATGTTAACATTCACACACATGTATATATATATAGGTATATATGCAAGGCTGACCTAAATTATTGTTTAGAAAATTTTCATTATCTTGCAAGAAATTTTTCCCAAATATCTTACAAGTCATTGTTTACCTTCATTCTGTTTAGAATACACTTCAACACCCGAATGCGATTTACAATTTTGAAATCTGTTTGTTATTTTTTCATTTAATTTGTTTATTCATTTATTCGCTTTATTGATAACATAATAATTGCACAATTCCACCCACAGACATTTACGTAAACTTGTCATACTTTCAACTGTTTACCGTTTGCAAACGATAAGTAACTCAAGTAACACTAGTGTGCTTTCTTCTTAATACTGGCAATGTTTTCTGAAACCTTCGAAGCTGAACTTCAGTCATTTATTTATTGCATGGCTGTGTCAAATGGAAAGAGAGAAATTTGAGTAATGACATAAAATAGACAAACGAAAAAAAAAGCCATAAGTAAATAAAGAAAAAAAACCATAGCAGTGTTTAAATGTTGGAATAACAGGTGTTTGCATTTGTAGTTGTAGTGGAATGTAGCGCTGGTTTTGTTGCTATTGTTGCTTCGTCGTTGTATACATATTGCATTGTATTGTTAATTAAGAACGTGTACATTGTAAAGAGAAGAAGAAAAGAAAAAGAAATACTATGTATATGCATTAATGATTAACAGCGTGTATATAAGTAAGTGCGCATACGTACATGTGTGCATGTAATGCCTGGGTCATTATGGGTCATGGTACGGGAAAGTAAGCAAAATTTTTCAATAAAAGCAGGAAAAAACAGAGCTGTCTTTCATCAATAAAACCAAGAAAAAGAAGCAAAACACTTTGTCGTAAACATTTCGGTCAAAACAGAAGACGATCTTACCTTGCAATTGACGAGAAACACGCTTGAAACCATGAAATTTTCCTGTATTGCAGTAATTTGAGTTTCTTTTGCAAAAGATTTTTATAAATTTCTTCTATTTTTTCTCTATTTTGTTGACTATGCACAGATAAGTCTAAAATGCTCTTACGAATGATAAAAAATGTTTTTTTTTGTTTTCAAAACGTCCGAAAAATGTTTTTTAAATTGATACTCAGATTCCTATTGTTATCAACTCGGATCTCGCGAGATTTCACTTAGTTAAACAATTATATAAACAGTTATATAAGTTATGTCTCGCATAGAACAGGAAAACTCGCATAACATTCTGTTCATTGATTAGGTTTCAAAGTAACTCAACAGGTTCAGTACTTTACTCCACGTTGTGAAGAGTGTTTGATACTAGAATTGAAAGAACTCGAATTTCGACGCCTTAATTAGTAGTAGGTAGGTGGCCTCTTAACTCTGGAAATGGCGCATTCTTTACAACAAACCAATTGACTGATGAACTAACAAATACATGTTTCAAATGTGAAAATATTTCATCAAAATTAAATCACCGTTCCATCAACATTCATTTTTAGTTTAGCGAAAAAAAATTTTACAAAGGACGGGCCAGTTTCGGGTGCGTGTCAACTTACACGAGAAAATCAATTGAAGTCATTCCAGATGTAATCAGCATAATTTAATGCCATAAACGAAATTTTCAACAGATAGATTAGCATACGTGTGCCGGACGGACGTATAACACGTTTTGTTTTTCGCTTAGAAATTTCCCGTTGAAGATCATTGACAATCTTCGTACATGCATCAAGGGGATGTTGCAACTTGTTCATCGCGATACTGTACGTTGCACACCAGAGCTAATAAAATGTTGCAGCCTCTGTGCATCGATAGTGTCATCGTTGGTATAAGTCCTTATCTTTGTACATCTGAAAATTGCTTATTTATTTATTATTAAGTTTTTATTCGACGCCTTGTCTACCATTTCTTCGTCAAAGCCGTGCTTTGAAGTGAATTATCAAAATTACAAACATGACATGTCTGCAAACGGTCGATTGTTTGAAGTTGCGGTTGTGTGCCCAATCTAATGATCGTCGAATGGGTGCCGAGTAAAGACTCAATTAGATTGACATTAGTAGTGTGTCGTGGAGTGAGAATTATTTTCATTTTCTTCACTGTAACGAGAAAAGGAACCACGCGCATGACAAATGTCTTCAAAACGCTTCATTTAAGCAGCTATGACATCCTATTACTTGGATATTTAATCGGGTATATCAGATTTTTGTTGTTTTTTTTCCAATCCAAATACTCGAATAGTGTAAGTATTAACATTAAGCTAAATTTTTCAGATATATTTTTTTTTTGTTTTCATTGGCTTATGTGTGCTCTTAAGTTGTCAAAAATGATCTAAAAAGATGATAGTGGGCGTGGTGAAATCGTGAATGGTCCAAAAAGTTGATTTTCCGAGCATTACTACATAACTAATAGAATTACAAATACTTGAAACTTTAATTGGATGCGTTGTTATCGAAACATGATTTTTGAAGCGAGCAACGTAACTCCGGCAATTTTCGTAGCTTGCAAATAACGTTCTAAGGCGAAGTGCCTTCTTTTTTTGTCGAAAACTAAAGTCATTCATCCATATACTTGCCAGTGAAACACAAATCAATATTTTTTACATTTTCTACAAAGTCCCCTCCAGGTATAGCGATATAGACTAAAGTGATTTTTTTTCTTTTTTTTTTTTCGTTTCTTCCCACCCTCGAATGGTGGGAGTACTCGTCTTTTTAAGATTTTGGTAGCACTCAGAAGGAATCTTCACAGACTTTATAAAGTACATATATAGAATCTTGCTTACTATCATCCTTGATCTTGCGATCACTATTAGTATATATGAACTTTTTTTAATTGCACTTTAAAATCCTAAACTTGATCCAAACATGTCCACCTGTCCTTCTTCGTGTAGTGCTAGTGATAACTATTTCCTTGCTTGTCCCAGAAATCAACTTGACAAATAGACAGCTGATATTCAAGACCAACGAAGTCTGCCAAAGAACATCCGCTGCAGTACGGTATAAATTAAGACTACTGCCGTTTTCAAGATCAAAACAAGCTTTATTTTTCTCATCTTTCCATGTTTATTTTGTGGCCGATCTTAATATGGCTGTGTAAAAACGAAAAAGTCGATTTTATAGAGTATCGATATATATTTATTTATTTTTTGATTTTTTTAATAGTGGGTATGAGAAATTCGGCTGAAATAAACATTTTTTTTTCTTTTTTTAGACTCGAATTTGCATCAGTTACACTACGTGCTGAAGATCCCCTTCATTTAAAAATACCTAACACGAATGCTTCCAGTGTTGCCAGACATATAATATTTTTCATGTGTAATGTTTTTCTTTTTTCTTTTGTTAATAGTTATTTAATGCGTAATAACCCTATCGGATATAATTATTCGGTTACGTTTTTCCTTCCACTCCAAGAAAATGATTGAAAATGCACTCTATTAAAGTTTCTCATGTGACGTCATGGCTTAGTGTGGAAGATTGTTTGAGTCTAACTTCATCTCGTAAGGTCAAAGATTTTATCACCTTGGTTCGCTTTGGCTTTTCAGAGAGTTTGTTAAAAGCAAAAAAAAATATTTTTAATTATTTGTTAAATATAAGATAAAACGTTAATTAAAAAATAATTATTAAAAATTTAGAGACGCATAAAACATATTATTTGAAATATCACGCATTGTACTATTGCCAGTAGTATAGATTGGGAGTTTCGCTTAGTAGGGACTGAAAAAAATTGCAAGTCTTTCCGTAGTAAGTTTTAAAAGATAACCGTGCGAGAGGAACGCTTTCTTTGGACGACTACTGTAAACGAGTAACGTAGAGCAAGAGTACGAGCATACGTAGGCTATGCGAGTTGACGCGACGCGACGCAGCGACAATCTAGCGCCAATGATAACGCAAAAGCCGAACAGAAATTACAAGAAAAACAAAAAAAACAAGAATGAGTAAAAGAAATAAATTCAATATCAATGCAAAAGTTCTACGTAAGAATAAGAAAATAAATTGTGTACGGTATTAAACAGCGCAACCAGACGTCGGTTATTCTGCAGAAATGTAAAAGGGAAAAAAGAGAAAAAAACTAAGACGAGGAAAAATAAATAAAAAGAAAATTTGTAATAAAAATAAAAACATTGGCCATAGAGCACATGGAAGAAAAAAAGGCAGTAATTGTAAGACAACAGACAAAAACACAACTCAAAACGCAGCACAAACAAATCTGAATATAATGCAAACTATAAGAGAATCGCAACGAACCAAATGAATCGAACAAATAGATGGATTGTGTATGCACCGTAATGAATGGCAGTTCAGCACAGCACTGCTAGTAAACAGTTGTAATACATGGTATTGAGTGTTAGGACTTTTTGTGAGCGGCGCACAAAAACGTTCAAATTTTTGTTATTGTTTTGCTAGTGCTGTTGGTGCTGTTGCTGCTGCTGCTGCGGCTGTTGTTGCAGTTGTTGTTTTTATTGTTGTTCTTGTTATTGTTAGTGGTTTTTATCGTTTGATGAAGCACAACGCAACAGATTCTCACTGAAAACAAGTCACAAACCGCTACGACAAATGATCAGCACAGATCAACCACAACGCACACCACAACATCCAGCCAGTAGAACAACAGTTATATGGAAGAGAGGAGGGCAGAAAAGACAAAATCCCAAAGCACCACAACAGCGTTTACTGAATTTAAAAACGACATTTGCGCCAGACAACAAAATTAGATGAAACTAAACAGTCAACCAATGAGGATATCGAGCAAACGAGCTAGCGAGCGTACGTCATGTCATGAACGTGCAAACGGAAATCAAAAGTGATCGTTACAAAAATTTCAAATCGATGAAAAGTGAGGGTGAATAAAATTACTGGAGTATTATCTACGATACATTTTTTTTGTTTTATTTTCTTACATTTGTATATATACATGTATGTGCGTGTGCGCGCGTTCTTTTCTTCTTTCAATGCGAAGAGCATAGATGTTGTTAAACAAAATGCGTAGCTTTCAACGCGGCTTCTTTTGTGGTGATCTAACGCTACGTTATCCTTATCATACTGACACTATATCAGTTCCTATGCTGTTGTTATGTATGCTTATGCTGCCGTTTCTTTTCATAGCCGTGATCGAAGTGATACGTTTGTGTCATAACTTTCGAGTGCGTTTGTATGCGCGTAACATCAGCCATAGTTTGGGTTGCTTTAGTTTCGGTTTCATAGCCACCTATCTGAGCACTGAGTTAGCGAAGAATGTAATTCATCGTCTGCGGCCGCATTTCTACGCTGCTTGTCAGCCACGTATGCCCGATGGCTCCACATGTGAGGATTACAAAAATCGCATTCTATACGTTGAACAATATTATTGCTCCAATCGTAATCTATCCACACGTCAGCTACGTGAATTGTATGTCTCCTTTCCCAGTGCACATTCGAGTTTGTCATTCTATGCCATGTTATTTTTGGCCTTTTACCTGCATGCCGTTTGGCGCCAGGGACGTGGTGTGTGTCGTGCCTTACGTCACATGTTGCAATTTCTTATGGTCTCGTTAGCCTGGTTTATAACATTGAGTCGCGTAGCCGATTATTGGCATCATTGGTCGGATGTGTTGGCGGGCGCTGTAATGGGTATCATATATGCCAGCCTGAGTGCCTTATATGTGGGTCGTTTATACTGGCATGCAAACTTCACAAGCAGCAATAGTCAAACCTCCAAAACGCGTAAAAATCTATTCAAACGTACTTTGCAACATGTTGCTCCGTCAACGGCAAACTGCTCTACACCGCAACTGCAGCATCAGGTCTTAGCTCAGTCAACTGCTGGAAATGCGCAAGCCAAAGAGCATCTTATGTCTAGCTCGAACGACTGCATCGAATGGAAATCACAAGCCATCTTACCTACATAACATAAATATTAACAATTGCGATGGCAATGGCTGGAGTCAGTCTCGCCTGACTTGACTGCCTCTACACATGATCCATAATAAATAACATAAAAAGGGAAGAAATAATTTACATAATTTATCTCTCTTGTGTCTATTTATAAACTTGCATCAAACGCCTAAACCCACCCGTGTAAAGATGAGGCAATGTGTAATAAGTATCCCGGTGTGTGTGTGTGAGTGTGTGTGAGTGTGTGTTTGTTTATATGTGTTTGTTTGCATGTGTATGTATGTATGTATGTATGTATGTATGTATGTATGTACGTGCATTCGTGTATGTGAATGCCTATGCATGCACGTGTGTGCACATATTCACTAGAAGCGCGTATCATTTCGCTATAACGTAACTTTTAACAGACAATAAAATTATTTTGTAATTGAGTATTTATTATTTTACGTATTTATTGGAATGTGATAAGGATTGTGTATGCATGCGTCCATGATATATATATATATATATATATATATATATATATATATATATATATATATATATATATGAGTGCGGAAAATTATCAAATATATCGTTAAATTTATGCCGCGCTAGCCCTTGTAAGACAAGTCCGCAACAAATTTACGTACTTATTGTACTTACTTTAAAACGTATACACGATCTGTTCTTGTGTTTTTACTTTTCATTTTTACCATTCAAGTGTTTGCGAAAACTTTATAATTCCCATAAATTCCCCGATATTGAGAGCGATAATGTGTGCAAGGAAAAAATCAATATTGTAAATTAAGCCAAATTTATTGATGGCGATTTGTTAACACTATATGTGGTCTCTACTGTTCAAGTCGTTGAAATGAAATAGTTATTGGACAACGTTTGCGATGCATTGTGCTGTGTTGTGTTGTGCTGTGTTGTTTTGCTTTGTATACACCTTTATATCCCACGATTATAAACTACGGGTATACTAATTTTCTTGTTCGGTATGCGATTCGCACAAATATATACCACGAACGCAATGTATGTACATAAGAAAAGAAGATTTTACGTTGATTTTACTGCATCTTTTTTTTGTCCATTCTGTTATATACAGCTTCAAATGAAGTAAATCTAATACCCAATTGCGAAATAATCCGCAATTTGTTGAAATCATTGATTGATTGCTTAAGGAAACCATAGGATGTCCGTCGAGTTATCATTAATAGCGAGCAACTACCTGATAAATATTAGATGTAGATTTCGAATAACAAACGAAAATTCGACCGAATCATCGATTAGGTCAATTTTGTTGGCGATCAAAGTCCATTCTGATCAAAATTGTTGCAATGAAATATCGTACCGAACCGATTTCTTTTTGGACATAAAAATAAAGGCTCCATAAGATTACATTGTCGATTAGATGGACTTTAGTGATGGTTAACCTTGCAGAACGAAGGACTTCTTCGAAACAATAATCTATGGAAAGAAATCCTCTAACAAATGTACACAAATTTGATTATCGTTGTTGTGCTTAAATCGGATCTGTCTAAAAATAATGATTCATGTTTTCTTCCGAGCTTTTCAGATGGTTTCATCTTTTTTTTTCTATATAACTAAATTACATATATTTGCGGTAAGCATCTGCTTAGATAGTCGACACTTTATATGTTTGATGCATGATCGCGTAGAAAACCTAACTAATACGAATAAGGTCGAATTCGGATACAAAATGATGCATAGATTCGTAGGATATTGCTTCTGTTCCTCGAAAGTCAACTTCACCACAGAAAAATATTAAAGATTGTTTAGCTCTAACAACATCTTTTGATGTTGTTTCGTTTTTTCTTCTATCTTTTCGTACTTAACTAATAGTTTTCTCTCTGTAGGCGATAATTTATAGAAATGAAATCATCCCACTGACATATGCCGTTATATAGAAAAAATTTGAATGGCTTTCTGTACGTGTTGAGTGCATAAGATTCGTCTTGAAATGAATATGCTTTTTTTCTTTTAGTTGTATAGTATATCTTAAGCCGTTGCTTTTAATTCATACAAAAATAAATTAAATAAATTTTGAAAATTTAAGCTTGACTGAAGAGTTATCTGGAATATATAGGAAGTCTAGAGTTTAATACACAAAATATGAATAAATATATTTATGTACATATATATACATACATAAGAAAATCAATAAAAATAACTACGCGTGCCGTCTCGGATACGGTATTACAAAGGAAATAAGTAGTGATTTGATTAACCGGAGATCTTATTCAAAAATATATTCCTATTTAGTTTAACTTTGTTTCTACCTGTAGTATTACCTACAAAATATGTTCCTTTTATGTGTTAACTCACGGACATAGTTGGTGTTTTATTTTTTTGCTCAACCTATTCATTATGAAAACAATCTGAACTAGAAAGGATTTGCGCATAATAAATTTCACTCAAGTGCATGGGCACAGTACAAACGTGATTAGATACAATTAGATTATGTTAGCAACTTGTATGTAGGGCGCGGAAATAGGTTTTCAAAGACTCCTTTTTAGGTTTAATAAACTCTAAAAAAAATTTTTTTTTTCATCTTTACTTCATTCTATTGACCGAAGCTACTTTGAAATATATTTCACTTAAATGTTCGTAGCGTAATAACTTAGTCAAGCTTAAAACTTACTTAATTGTCTGTTCTTTGCACTGAGTAAAGCCGAGGTCGTCAGTTAGTTTAGTTCTCCAAAACATGGACAGTTCCTTCATCCAAACAGTACTTAATTTTTAACGTTAGCAAAAGTTTGTAGCCATATATCTTTTGGCGTTTCTACCAAGTATCAAGTTCAAAAGTACAGCACTCAAGAAATTTGCTTGTATTTCGCGAAACAGCTCATTGTCGGTGAGGTTAGATTCGGATCTCTGTAATGATGAAAAACCGCAGAAGGCATACGATTCAAGTCTCTACAATAGTAATAAACGCTACGGTATACGAATATACTATATATACGATGGACTGATCCACAAAAAAAAAAGAAAGAAGAATCATTTACAGACCTTCAACAGAGGAAATATTGAATTTGCTTTCATAATTTATATTAATAGTAATGTTCATCAGTTATAGGAATTATGTGAAATTTGGAAAAAAAGGTTCTATTAAGACTTTTAATTAAATTGAAACTTTGTTTACTAAACTCAGCAGTATTTTCGCTTACATTCAACTAGTTACTCTGTTTTCGCAACATATATGCATATTTATTTAAGGCAATGGTTGTTCAAGATTCGATTTAATCATGATTATAGAGTTTCAATATTAATTTATTTGTTAAATATTACTTAGCTAAGCTAATTTTTGCAATTTTTAAATTAATATCATATTTAGTAATAAGCAGTGTTTAATCTATATATATAACAAACATTTGTACACATTTATGAAATAAATAGGAAGATATGAAATATTTATTGTATTACTAAAAATAGGAATAAAAAAATAAATATACTAAAAGTCAATAAACTAATATAAGAATCTGTTTATATTGCAAGAATTCTTCGATAAAGAATTTCTTAAACGATTTTTCCATCTCTTTCTTTCAACCAACGGCTGGCTATTACAGCAGAGAGAGTATATTAAATTTCTCAAATATATGTAAAGTGGATATGCGTATCGGAAATTACATCACATGCACAGAGGTTGAGTTAGCTTACCAAATGTATATACGATATCCAAAATGATTTAGTTGTGTCTGTCTGTCTGTCTGTCTGTCTGTATTATGATGTTATAAAGCCAACTATAAAATCTTGCCTAGAGAGGAAAATTTGTCTTCAAATTCTCTTCTATCGTACACTTTCTATTTAGGTTAATTTCAAAAGTAATCAAAATTGATTTACGAGTCTTTTAGCAATTAACAAAAGAACCTTAACTTTTTTTACTTTTGCATAAATTATAATTTTCAAATTCAGCCAGCCAAAATTTGCACATAGACTAAGAACTTATGAGTTTTCACTGAGAGTTCAATTTTTGTTTATTAAAGTTCATAAGCAAGCTTCAAGTTTAAGTGTCAATCACAAAAATAGGCTAACTAGCCTTTGAATAGCTTTTGCCCATAAAAATCTACGTATAAATAACACAACGAGCTGTATTTTCACATTGTCATCACTCACTAGTCACAAGAGAAAATAAGTCCTTCTCGGTCCTACATTCATTCGCACCAACTCCACATACTCTATACCCCGAGTTATGTGGAGTATAAAAATGCCCTATTATTTGTAACATCTCTGTAATGTTGTGTGAATGTATAATTATGTTTTTTGGCTTGAACAGAAATTTACAAGGCGTTGCATGCCATTTCCCTTGCAAAACTTGTGTCTTGAGTGTTATGCGATTTTAAATATCTTATCATATTGTACTTTAATAGTACTCCGCATGAGTAGCCGGATAGGGAAGAACGTCAGTATACGTGGACTAAAATCTCAAGTGGGGTAGATTATGCTTTGGTCGTAGCTATAGTTAGCGCTCAGTCGGTAAAGGCATAACACTTACCGATTGTGCGCACATCCACTAGGCTGCGGCCTTCCTCCTATCTCTTTCTCCCTCGTTACATTTGTCTGGCCGACACCATGTCGTGCGAAGAGGGGACAGCTCCTAACTGACTCATCATACAAAAAAAGCAATAATGATGTTATATACATAAAAATGCAATCAAGTATCGTTTGATTATATAGCAGCGCTATATAAAACTTGATCATTGGAAGCTGTAGAACGATTGGGTAAGAAAAATTCGATTAACCATGTAACCTCGTTGCTGATCAGCAGGCAAATACACTCTGCGATAATTCCCGCAGCTAAGTACGGAAATTTTTTTCTCTCTCCCCTTCAAGAATGATACAATGAAATATTTTTGTGCCGATGTTAAGACCCTGACCAAATGTAATATGGACTTTTTGTTGCAGATGACTTTCTTGCGTTAGTTCCGAGAATTGTTGACCGACGTGTCTGTGACCGAGGTGTGAGGTTAATGCAACAAAACGTTTCAATAATCGTACAATATGTAGAATCCTGCGAATGAAAGCAATATTAAAACAGAAGAGAGGGAGGGAGGAGTGCTGTTACATAACATATCGTAACACCAATCGAGTAAATTGTACAATTACTTTTATAAATTGAATAAAGACAATGTTTTTTTTTCTTCACATATTTATTTTATTTCTTTCAATTTATTAAATCATTCATTTTATTGATGTAAATGCAATTTCTGTACTCTTTTTTATCGATAATCAATTTTCGAAAAAGATTATTTTATATTTATTTATTTGCTTTCATTATAAATGAAGAGCATATAAAAAATGTCTATTATGAGAGAAAATAACCGTATAATCCTTTTTAAAGCAAAAGAGTTGACAATTCCATATTATTTGTCGATTCACTTGAATTACAAGCAATTCGTGTGCCAAAGTGTGTGTTTTTATTTATTTTCCATAAGGATATAAATGTGAATATGAATGGTAGGAAGATCCTTAAAAGATGCACTAAAACTTTATACCCTCTGTGTAACTAAGCAAACGAAGGCGAACTTCACTTACTTACACATAACTGTTTTAAGTATCAATCTAATGTCGTTTGTGAGAGTTACTCTTTTTGAAAGGAAAAACAGAGAAAAAATTGTGTATCAATGATTAACTTTTTCCCCCTTCATTTCCGTCTTCCCGATACGTTATCTTTTCAATGCAAAAATTAAAAAAAAAAAAACAGAAAGAAAAAGAAAAAACAACGAAAACGAAAAAGAAGAAGAATATTCTAAAAAACATTTGTATTTTCTTAACAATGAATGCACCTGAATGAATGAAAAAGCGTATACACGCAACAGAACTGTAGTTGAAAAGGAAAAAGAACAAGAAAGAAAATATTGAACAAAAAAGAGATTTGTTACATATATAAAGGAAGACATAGAAACAAATTTGTTCAATAAAACGTATCATCGGTAACTCATCAAGTTGCACCCAAGGATATATGCGTCAATGTTTGCGCGTACGTATGTCCCTGTTTATATATTACAAATATCTAAAGCTATATTTCTACATACATTGGACTGCATTGTAATTTCTCGTATTTTGTGTGCAAACGTGCATGCATTTGTTAGGATTTTCCGTAATTTTTCTGCCTTTATTCTAAAATCTACTTTTGTGTCACATCCCTTTCATTTATACAAACGCTGCGAGAGAAGAAGAGATAGAAAGCGAAAAAGAAAAAAACAGCAAAAAATACAAAGCCAAATCAGTTCGGCATTTCATAGGTAAGAGAACAAAGTAATCTTTTCAAGAGACATTGAACCGGTAAAAAATATCGTATGAAATTTTTATATTTAAAGTTGACAGGAAATTTTTGCGTGCTTGCTTTTTAAATGTATTCCTTGTATATATGCACAAAGTTTTACAAAATATCTATAATTTTAAAAATAACTCTAACATACGGTTTAAGATTTCATCGAAAACATTTTTTTTTGTTTTGTTGTTTTTCAAACGATATGAACTAGAAATAAATGATTCAATGTAAAATGATATTTGCTTAATATACATGTTATTTAAGCTTATCTCTTACCGGTTGCGATTCAAATACGATTGCAGCAATTTTTCTCATTCTTCATACTTGGAAACATTCTTGGATTTTAAGCAATTTTCACTAAATGAAAGCCAGCAAGCACTTTTCAATACTCATCGTAGATGAGTATCAGGATAAGGAAATCGTTACTAGACTGAAAGGGTAACGACTTCTGCCCCTAGATTTGCAGCCCAAATTCGCCTAGAACTGTAATATAAACTTGAGTCCTGTCTCATAGAAGGTTTCGTAATGGAATAGAATGTATAAAGCACATAAAAAAGCTGTAATTTATTGCTCTAAGAGAGGAATCATGAGAATCGGAAGAAATAAAATCAGAGTCGCCGCGAGACAGCAAACACACATCACTTTAATCCGATATCACCCTATTACAAATACATTTTTTCACCGATGACGGCATAAGAGATCAATCAGTATGTTCGTAGCATGACATATGACATAGATATTGACGAATCCATATAACTTGTACATAGCACTAACCTTCAATCGAAAATTAATTTAAAAGTTTAGTCGCGCTACTTGACTACAGTGACTCTTCTCACTGGCTTGCTGATTTCATAGGCGGCCATGCAATCCCCACCGAAGCTGAGCGTTCTGGACACCCGTGTTCGGTCGTTGTTCTAGAAAACATACAAAAAGTGTACAAAACCGTTCTGGAAGATCGAAAAGCGAAGTTGCGTAGGGTAGCTGACACCATAATGAGATCAGAACCCAGTGTATTTACTATTTTGCATTTGATCATAATTTGGTCAGCTATGTTCGAAGTGGGTACCATCTTGTCTCACTTTTGACCAAAAAGAACAACGTGTTGGAGCCGTTTGGGTGGAGTAAAAAGGATTTCTTCATCCGATAAGTGACAATGGATGGAACATGGATTCATACATCTATTACTACGCTCCAGAATCAAATCGGCAATCAGCCGCGTTCAAGTGGCCAAAAATACAAAAGACGACTGCGAAGGTTATGGCGGTCCTACTTTGGGATCCCAATGATATAATATGTATATTGTTTTGAAAAGTGACAAAAGATCAATAGTGAACACTAAATGGCGTTATTAGCGTCCGAAATGAAGACGAGAAAAACGCTTTTACACCAAGGTACCTAACCGCCTGTGTAGAGCTATTGAACCTAATCGATGTCGCCGATTAATTAAGAAGTGATATACTAATTCCATTATTCCGTGCATAACATGCGGTAGTACGCAAAAGAATTCACTTAAAATATGCGTCGGATTACGGTTACCACAGCATTGTCACATGACTTAGTCACATGCATTTTCCTTCACACGTTTGTAAGCCATGGCATAGAAAGATGAAATTGCATACACTGCTTGCTTGTTAATTGGAAATGAAAGTTGTAAACGGACATGATCGGTTCAAAAAAGGGACTGAAAAGCATAGTTGAACAAGGTGAGCATTTCAGTTTAAATCTAGTTTGTTTACAAAAGCCATCATAATCCACAAATGTCGACATTTAACAACAAAACTAAACTGTGATCTTTTCTTTCTTTCACTTACTTTGCATATCATCTACGCGATCTTACAATCTTTGCTAGGCCTTTTATTATTGCAATGCTTACGAAGAATTTAATTTGACCATTCTTTAGGCAATACGTATGCTGCGTGAAAGTCGACTCAGTCAAGTCCCTGGGCTCCTTTGGCTATTCTACTCGGGATAGCAAAAAGCCAGCAAGCAGTTGCAATTTGCACAAAGATAGCCATAGTCAGTGATAGCCACAGACGATCTGTCTATGAAAAGAAAGTCATTTATAGCCTATAGAAGTATTGTTTTAGAGCTCGATTCAAATATTTCCCAGATTCAGTTGAAAAGACAGTGTAAATCCACTAGTACCAATCCACCAACTGCTACGCCCCTTTTTTAATCAAATATCTTACAATCGTAATACAGGCATACGAAGAGCGAAGCTTTGTAACGAAAGTTGGCTTTCAGAATTCTGTTTCGAGTAATGCACACAAATAACTCTGTAAACATTTTTGATAGGATGTGAAGAGTTTTCAATGAGTTTTTTATGAACAAACTTTTCCTAAATATAATTTATAAGTTGTTTTCATAAAGAAATTTGAACCGTAGGGCATTATGGAAATTCGTTGTAGATCATTCTTAGAACCTTCACTTGTTTTGTTTGTTCATCGGCCCTTTTTCAAAGCACTGCTTGGTTACAGATGTTTGCCCATGAAATTATTATTGTTCTGTTTATTTTGTCATTGCATGCAAAGCTATATGCAGTCACATATCCAGAGCGCAACACACATATATATATATATGTATATATATATATAGGTATGTCTTCCTCTCTTCGCACATCTATATAGAAAAATGAATGTTAGCATTTGGTTTATACCAACGATAATCTTTTATACGTTGTCCTTGCATGAGTATGTAATTGTTCTTCTTTTTTTTTTTTTTTGCTTTTTTCTCTGACAAACTCTCATATATTTTGTAATATAACATCAAGAGTAATCGTAACAATTGTATTTATAATGTAGTTTGAAACACTAGAGTGAACATTGGACTGAGGCTTAGAAAGTCATTGAGCAAAGAAAACTATAGATGTGTACGAATGTAGTGCAAATTTTTTCGCCGTTGCCTAGTGTTAGAGGGAGTCTCTATGCACAGCCTTGCCCTAATATTTTCCATTTATAACAGCGGGTTAAACAAAAAACAATAACAATAGTAATAAATAAAAAATAAAAATATAGTGTAGGAAATAGTTGAATTTATTACGCAAACGATTTGAAGCGAATTCTCAATGACCGACCTAAGCAGAAATATGTCGGATTTCAAAGGAATTTGGATAAGTAACCAAAAAAAGGAAAAAATTGCGATTTGTTTCACAAAATGCTTATGTGATGATGAATCGAACACACGTACCTATAAATTTAAACGTATGCAGTTGCTTTCCGAAGAATGTATATATTTAACAACATGTACTGTACATACAATAAAATGGCAATGAAACAGCCACACAAACATACAAGCGTACAAGAGATGTGAATTTAACGAATCATGAAATACGATAATTGAACCATGCAGAGCTTCTTCTTGTTTCTATTCTCCTTCTTCTTTTTCTTTTTCTTCTTATTTTCTATTGTCGAGAGAGGAATAATAAAAATCGTTACGCAGACACTCAAGACCAGTTTAATAAATATGTGCAAAGACTTTCATATATACATATATATATCCTCGCAAATACACACACACTAAAGTTTGTGTATCTACTATGATGGGGTAGGTTAAATGATGGAACCCTTAGTGCAACTGTAGGGTTTTGTGAATAATTCTGATGATTGGATTAGTACTGCTTGCTGATGAAGGCGATGAAGGAAATTTTAACTTGACAATGACTGTGTGCTAAAAGAGTTTTTCGTTTTCATTTTTCAGTTT
This sequence comes from Glossina pallidipes, assembly GCA_000688715.1. Taxonomy (NCBI): domain Eukaryota; kingdom Metazoa; phylum Arthropoda; class Insecta; order Diptera; family Glossinidae; genus Glossina; species Glossina pallidipes. The sequence goes on along the minus strand of KK499771.1, from coordinate 2,477,964 downwards.
TCAGTTTTCAGTTTTCTTTTCTTGTTCTTTTTCTTTTTCCCCTGTCAATATAAGACGAAATCTCCGAAGAATTTTAGTATTTACTTACATTGAAATTGACCGACCAATGAAGAACAAGAAACCAAATATTGTAATTGAAATGTGAACGAAAATGAAATTGAGGTTTAAGTTAAGATTTCCCTTTATCTTATCATTATTGCCTTGTTTGTACTATTTTAAGGAAAAAGGAGAGCAGAATTTCTGTAATATTAAGCAAACTCTTCCTTTTTGTTTTGATTAACTGGCGCTGAGTTAACCTACTTAAAAACTTGCCAATCTACAGTGTTACACTTTTCCCTTGCAACACTCAACGCTGGCAATCAGAACTGCAACCGAATTTCTGAAATTGGTTGAGCTTAAGCAAAGTTTCGAGTTAGATCTAGTTTTCTTTTTCTGGTTTCTTTGTTTGAATGCATTAAAATTATCTGATTTTTTTATTCAAATAATCAATGAAAGAAGGGGATAACGTAATCGAAAAGCTTTTTTATAGTGAGTCTCTAAAAGTTGCATAGCGAAAATGGAGCAAATTTGCTTATGCGATAAAAACTATCGTGAATAAGTTCACTGTTGGCTTGAAATTGGAAAAATTTTAATAAAAAGAAATACATCGCAGACAACACTTACACATTTCGGAACAGTCGATTGCTGGTTAATATTGAGGTTATAATCGATTTTTTAGTTGCCTCTTAACTGTCGATTCTGTCTAAAAAGCTTTAAATATATGAGATATATGTAGTGACTAATTAAATAAGCGAAGCATTTTAAATGGGAAAGTTTGCGAGCTTCTAACGATCAGCGTTTGGGGGCTTACGGCCCTGCACTTATAGTTTTTCACAAATTTTCAAAGTTTCAATCTACTTCGTAAAAATGAAGAAAGATACATGCATTTCCCTTCACGTCAAAGTACAATTTCAAAATATCAGTTCAAGCTTTTATTCCACGCTTCGCTTTCAGTATGTTTGACAAGTAAGCGCGCGAATCGGCAAATGCGAACGATGTCAACAGTAATTAGAAGGATGGCCCAGGGTACACATTTTAAGATTGCTGAACAAAAAAAATTGAAAATAATGCTATGCCCTTCCAGAGAATTAAATGAATAAATTCATGAATTTGAACTAAGGGAATTAAAATGAAATGTAGTAGGCGCCACCACGCTTATATTTATCATCATTTGTAATAATCGTTTTAATGCTTTGTACGATCATCCTTTGGAGTCAAAATTTTTCCGCCGTTATGTGAGTCCGTATTATGGGGCATTTACTGTAAATAGACAGATTCCTGATGAAACCGATTAACATATGCGCGTAGTTCTCCGAATACAAATAACATTAGATCTTAAGGTGTTATTAGAAAGAGATATGCGTACATATATACACACACATATATATATATATATATATATATAGATTTGTGTTAGATAGCAGAAGTGCTTATATTTCTCGATCAGCCTGTTCAAGTTTTTTGTCCATAAATTATTTAAATGGTTTTTAAGCTTAAAAACTATTTTTAAGGAGTAACAAAAAACTAATGCTACATAAAATTCCCAACAGCGTAAAGCTTTTAGAATTTTGAGGAAAGTTTTTTTTCGCGAAAATAAATATCAGAGAAAAACCAATCAAACATTCAGGCAAGTAAGTAAGCAAGCAACCAAGCAAGCAACCAAGCAAGCAACCATGTATTCATTCGTTGAGATATACGTTTGATGCAGATGTGTTTGGCATAAAACAATGATGGATGGATGCATATGCATGCGTTGATATTTTTGTCTATCTCTCTTTCTTTCTGTCTGTCCGTTAGTCCTTTCGTTTGTACGTCTGTCCGTCTGTCCGTCTGTCCGTCTTGTCATTTGCCTGTTCATCTATTAAAACTGAAAAGTTAAACGTTAATCATAGCACACCATTAACACCATATATATGTGTACATATGTATATGTTTTCAAAGTTCATTGCGTTTTCGCATCACTATGTGTAAAATATTTATCATTCATCATAAGTTGACATGCTTGTGTATTTTCTAAATATATTCTTATTCCCTTCATTTTCGGTAAAACTGAAATTGTTAATTGATTCGTATGTATATATAAGATATATTAAGGTCAAGAAAAAACTTGGTGGCGTGTCGCCTCAACCGACGGCTTGACAGTGCTCGCATACCCTATAAAGATGACAGCTCATAGATAATTAAAAAAAAAGGGCGAGGAACTGTGGGGCCACCACAATATGACGTTGATGTGAGAAAAGGTGGCGGTGTAATAAAGATGAAGCTGGGCACATGGTAACATGTGAAGTAATGCTTTGTGTTTATTGAGAATGGAAGGAAATGTGGCACCACGAAGGAAGAGAGCCGGGACTTTAGCCGATCCAACTACCAGTTGTTTTGCTCTTTGCAAAACTTCTGTCTTGATAGCGCGACGGTCTTATTATTATAAACAAATGGCAAAAGTGTATGGATCTAAATGACTCATGCTAGATTTAATAAAATTCACTTAAAATACAAAAAAAGAAAATTGTGTTTGAATTTTGATGAAGAAACGTTATAAACTTTTTTCGTGACCCGATCTATGTATGTATTAATAAATTTGTATACACATCGATGGTTTGTTTTATCATTGACGCTGCTCACTTTTTTGCCTATCCAGTAGTAGTGGTAGTAGTAGTAGCAGTGGTAGTAGCAGCAGTAGTAGTAGTAGTTGTAGTGGCGGTCGTAATGGTGGTAGTAGTGGTAGTATCTGTTATTGAACAAGTCAAGTGTCAGGTCATTTGTAATTTCAATTAGTATCAATAGCTTTAATTATATGTTTCGTATCCACTCAATGGCAGCCGCACTTTGCTTTCGTTTGGACGATTGTCCTTTTCAGCATATTGTTCCTCTGGTTAGTCGCGCTGACCATCCGCACAGCTCCTGAGTCTATAAATTTATACTTAATTAATTTGCATTAAATATTTCTTTCTCTTATACACAACCTTTTCTCCCCATTTACTTTCCACTTTGCATATTCTTTTGTTTCCGATGATAGTAACGACGATGATGATGGTGATGGTGATGGTGATGACGATGATGATAATGATAATGATGATGGCGGAGCGATTCTCTTCATAATTGCAATTCAATTTCATTTTAATTGAATTCATTGTTAACGTTTTTTGTACAATTGTCAGTTCTTTTTTCCTCCACTTAAATGCAAACACACAATACAATTATTTTATTTATTGTTATGAACTAAAGCAAAAAAAAGAAAAAAAAAACAGTCAAATTACAGAGAAGATCAACAGGAATTCTACAGTAATTCCAATTTGTCGCAAATGCGGGAAATTCTTTTGAAAAAGGTGTTCATAGAAAGAGTTTTTAAGCTTAAGTCATCCCATTAGTTTGAGAAACATATCCGAAAGGCACTTCAGGCTTGTTTCGTTAAGTTGGCAGTAATTCTTTTGCAGACCACATTGTAGTAGCGCTACGAGACTAGAAGTGAAATAATTAGTTACTTAGAAGCTCATTGATGCACTGAAGAGTATATCTGTTACGTACCAGCATTTCAATCATGCGGTTATTAGAGCCGAAGACTGTTTGATATGCTTAGATGCTAAATCAGTTTAACATAAGAAGAAAAATTGGAGGCCTTAAATAATTAAATTCAATAAACTCAAGCTGTGAAAATATCAAAAACTGCTGAGAGTTCTTAGAGTTTTTTGATGAATGGTCGTCGCCGTTGAACGCAACTTTTATCAAATTTATTTCTGCATTATTTAGTGCGGCTTTTTATATCGATAGTAAGAAGATGTAAAAAAGTTATATTCGCTTTATACCTTTACCCTCTCACTAATATTGATATTTTTGATCTTTTTATTTTTTCTTTCCAGGTATGTTTGTAATAGCAAAACTTTTCTAAAACTCCTGTCACAGATAGTAACGGTATGTTAAATTAATTGTAAACATTTCGATAAAAATATTCAGTTACAGAAGAGATCGCACTGTATGTTAACTATCTTAATAATTCGATTTTTTTTCCTATCAATACAATACAAATCAGCGAAAAAGTGTGTTCTTAGACTTTAACGTATGCCGTAAATACTTTAAATATGTAAAGTTAAAAAAGTTTCCCTAACTCGATTTTGAACAAAGTCCATCGTAGTTCTCAATTTGGACAGGAGGCGATTCGATATCGACCAATTTGCAACGACAAGTTAGATTGACGGCATTCGTAAACGAGTAAACTTTTTTCCGTAATTTCTGTCGAAGCCGAAAACGAGTCGAGTAACTTCTTCAAAGACAAAATAAACTGTAAATTGTTACTACAAAAATTATATAATGATATAGTTAATGAACATCAAAGCTCTGCATATTTGTACCTTGTTTGCAGTGTGCATAGATTCTCAATCAACGTAAGATTACTATGTGATTTAATCATACTCGTCCGCCCCTGTGTCTGTCGTTTTGCTGTAATCATTCGTGGTCGTAATATACTTCTAGTTAGCAGAAGAAGATGGAAATCTTGCGCACCACCAGCAATAGGCAAAGCGTGCTAGTTTAACACTTGTAATACTTATATAGCGATGAGTGCGATCTGTTTGCAGTCACACACTGCTAACCTTTAATAGAATTTGGTACAACTCTGCACAAAAAGTCATCAAAATGCGCCAGAAATTAATGAAATGCCTCGCAGTTTTTTTCAAATTGTTTAAGTTGTTCCACTATCAACATGAGCCACTTATGTGAGTATGCAGCGAGTAGCTTCTATATGATTACCTAAAGGCAACGTGTACGACGTGTGATTAAGCTTGGGAGCAAAGTTATTGCTTTTCATTTTGTGTGTAAAGGAAATCTAATTAATAAAAAAAAGTTGAGTTTTTCGTGCTGTATTTTACATATATTTTTATATATTATCTAATAATAAAAAATGTGTTGCCAATTTCATGTCTACGACCATAATTCTAAAACTCAAAAAAAAAAGGAAAAAATCACGACAGTACTCAAGAATATAAAATGAAGAGTGTAGCAGCAGCATCAACGGCAGCAGCTGTTGTATGCTCTGTTACACCAATCATTTGCCCATCATGCGTCAGTACAATGGTTTGTACAAGTGTAACAGACAGCCGAAGCAGGCAAATCTACAGCCTGAACACGTATTCCGGTGCATTTGCACTGAGTAAGCTTAGTGTAAAGAACCCCTTTCCAAAAAAAAAAAAAGATAAAAATAAATAAATAAAAAAGGAAAAAAAGTCTTTTCTTGTCTTTTCTCTAAAGCCACTTCACTTACCATATGAGCTGTCATTCAAGACAGTTTGCAAGTATGAAATGCTATTTTTGTATGTAGCTACGTGCACATACATACATTGTATGTATGTTATTGTATGGATTTGGATTACAGATGACAAGAGCTTGTTAGCGAAAGCGTAGAGCACATTAAATATTGAGTAGTGTTATACGAAACAGAAGCAGAAACACGTTAGAAGCAATAGGAAACCGTATACAACATTCATGTCAAAATTCGCAAAAAGGAAACGGAACTGTCGATAGCAATGCCTCGATTGGACTATATATGTATACGTATATACAGTTGAAGTATTTATAGTTTAGCGCAAATATTAGCTGACAGTAGTTTTACTTTTGCTTTTGCCAGGGAAAGGCATTTACCAAAATTTGACATTTTTTTTTCTTTTTCATTTTGAAATCCTGGTCGAATTGTAGCGGAAAACCAAGGAAAATATTTAAACGCAAGTGCTTACGTATATATGGATATATCTATGTGAATAAAATTCTTTTATATTTACTTGTAAGCTACACAGCATAGACTCGCATAATCAGGCACATATCACTTCAATATCACATCGTGCTTATGATTTCGATGATATGCCATACATGTGTAGATTTGCGCTGAGTTAAGTTTATTGAATATAGTGAGTAAAGCTTGATAAATTTTTGTGAAAATCAATGAACGTAACAACAGATAGTCATACAATTTTATTGTATGTTTGAAAGGATTGTGTCTTCATTAAGGATATTTTTTTTTTTTTGGTGAAAATTTGATATTTTTGCTTTAATAAATCTGTTTTCGATTTTTTCTTTTTAAAGATTTAAAAAGAATTGCTCTTCTTCCTAAACATGTCAGTAGTAGTAGATGGTTTAAAATAAAAAAATATAACATACTTTTGGGCAGGGTAGTAATGAGTAATCAAGACACTGTTTAATAAACAAGAAATTAAAACAGCTTTCTGTGCTAAGCACGGAATCGTTTCTACAAAAGCTAACGAAAAATTGCATATTTCTTGAACGGAATTTTTTAATGCTTATCTTTAGCTTCTGTCGTCTTGAAGAAGGAGTGAGTATTGTATTATATAATTTATTACTAACGAATGAATGACACGATTCTTCATAGGACAATAACACAATAATTTATTTCATGGCGTACTTGGTAGCAAGGCCTGCACACTAAAATCATATATACCTACGTTATCTTAATTACTGGCAAATAGTGACGAAGTTTTTCAGTTCGCTTTAGCGGATTTTCGAACCTTATATTGGAATTTTAGGGAGAAACACTTGAAGAGCACGTTTAGAGATAAAGAAAAAAAAATTTTTACGAAGCCAATGTTGAAGAAGAATTTGCAAAATCTCATTGATAATCGTACGAATAGGCAAATTGTAGACCGATTTAGCTGATGTTTGATGGCCTGAACTTAAGGCTTAAGTTTGACATAGTCTTGGCAATTTTTGAAAGAAGTTCTTTAGACGTCAGTCTCATTGAATTTACGCATTCTTTAATGCATCGCAACCATATAGCGGATATACTTCTTTCAGTTAGTTCAGATAGCGTCATAGACTCTACGCACGCTAGTTGCTAGTTTTAGTCTCTTGGAACCGATGCTATATTTAGTACTACACTTGTCTGCAAACGTTTCCGTTTAGTTAGTCATGAAACTTAGCGCCGAGCAAAGTTATTATTATTTGTCTACCTTGAAAATTTGTCATGTCCACTACTTATCTTATTTTGCTTTTGGTTTTTGTAGAGTTGTCGCAAAAACCGCACCGTGTGTCAATTATGACTGCTATTTCCAGTGTATACGACATAATGTAATATGTAAGCGACATGAGAAATAGGCTATTTATAGGTTATGTACAAATTATTCCGGGATAAATTTCATTCCAATATTTGTTATCCTTTGACAATATATTTTAATGTCATATGTCGCAAGAACAATCAGATTCAGTTCTTTAACTCTTACAACAGTTTTCATGTGATTCATTGGATGAGGAGCATCTTTCAATGCTTTTTCAAGGGAACACGCTCGAATATATAAAACATGTATCAGCATTCTTATAGACCAAAGAAAAAGTCCATCCAGCTTTTTCGCATTAAGTTGAACATAGTGTTCTTATATCATAGATGAATTTTATTACGCTAAATGTGGTCGGACCTCTTTGTTTCTTTAGCTATTACCAGCTACGTATTATGGCTCGTAATAAAAATATAGCTTAATCTATGCCTTAAATTACTTGTACCAATAGCGACATCTATGCTTAGCTTAATTACGTTATCGATTAACTAACATACGTCTTCCACATTCTCTTTGATCCGAATCATAGAATAAGTGATAACGTTTAACGTTTGCAGAGGACTCGTATAGGAAATTGCGGTTAATAGTCAACCCTACACCGTGGTAGGCGCAAGGCAAGGAAGTGTCTAGACAGTGTAGACACGGGATAGTAAAGCCAAGCTGATTCAGTAGGAATGCTGAGCCCACTTTACCGTTAATAAGTTTAGCCAATAGATAAAAACATCCAGTGTTTTTTCGAAAGCATTCGGTCTACTATGGAAGGGATTATGAGGCTCTCAAGACAAACCCAAGGGGGTAATTAATATAGTTAAAGAGTTTAGAATATAATGTGCTCTGTAAAGCACATGAGCGCGTCTGAGCGAGAAAGATGTTACACGTTTCACTGCTTCTGTCCGACATTGGGCAGAAAGCAATTAAAGCTATTCTAGACAATGTTTTTCTTAGAATTCGTAAGGATGCTGATCAATCATTATAAAAAATACCAATACACCATCCGCACAAATAGGCAGATGGCTAAGAATCGCGACTACCATGTCACTGTTCACATGTTCAAATACCAGTACGGCAAAGTTTACTTCGGTCGCTGCAGTGAGTAGTCAATTTTCAAATGCACACACTTACCGATTGGGCGCGCACCCACTAGGTTGCGAGCAGCACCTTCTTTCTCTCTATCTCTTTCCCCACGTGCTTTTGACCATCTTAGCGTTATACGGTCACATCAAACAAAAAAAAAACAAAAATGTTTATATATATAATAAATAAATAAACAAGTAAGACATGGGAATCGGGTATAGGGGATTTGGTATTTTGCATCTAACTTAACTGTCCGTTTCCATTTAGGGTTACGCATTCTAAGTTCTGAATACATTGTTTAAAAACGGACGTATCTTTAATTTAGCTGCGTCTGTCAGTGTGCGGGCTGCTCTCTAATTTAAAATCTAATCAATTTCTTTACCCTATAAGGGGCTCTAGTAAATGAATTCCGCCAAGTCTTGACTTCCCGGAGAAAATTTTTGCAGCATTTCTATTAGCTTAAAAGCATATCAATAGATCTGCTCGAGTATAATGCATTCATGGTCTCTATTTAATATCATAATTTACTTCCAATACACTGATGAGATCATAAATTTTCTTTATTCAAATATTACCTCAATTTATTATATGTAAATAAAAAATAAAATATTATATAAAATTGAAATTGAAGTAGACAGACATAGCAATAGAAATAATGACCTAAATTTATTAAAGCCAGTAGAGCCTTTAAAGTAATACATAACTAAAGCAATACAAATAAATGCTTAAAATGCAAACTAGCCAACCTTAAGCCATTAATCAAATGTCAAAACTGCACATACACATCTATACGATTTTAATAGTGTATAAGCAATTGTGTGTGCATATGCGTTTATGCTACTGCGTTTATGTGTGCGTCAAAATGTACTTACGAAAAAGGTTTTTATATTTGTACACATCTTTTATTTTGCTTTTCTTTATTTATTTATTTATTTATTTTTCTAACAGAAATCATTTATATTGCTTTTTAAACCAACTGGCAGTTATGCATTAACAGTCTTTAACGAATGTAACGAAATTATTAAAATTAGCTAACTTATGCTTGTGTAGATTTCTCTTTTATTGGCTTAAGAACAGAAAGAGGAAGAAAAAAACAAATTGAATAGAAAAAATATTTAAATGAGTTGAAAAATACAATAAAATTAAATTTATTAGAGGATAGTCCCTTAAAAAAAAAACAAAAAATACAACAACAACAAAAACAAAGTAAAAAGCTTTATTATTATTTTTTTTTGTTTGCTTTATTTGTCGAATTTTTTTATTGCTCATAAGTCACTAAGAAATAAATTTAAATTGCAATAATCATAAATAACAGACTTTTAACCACTAACAGTAAAACAGTTGAACTAGGAGCCAGGAAACACCCAGAGGACAGAATTAAGATAATAATCTAGATTTTTTCATATATATATATATATATATATATATATATATATATATATATATATGCATGTATCTATATATTTATTTGTATTAAAAATTAATAATAAATATCGATAAAAATTTAACTACGCACTGATCTCTAAAACAACTACAACTGTTCAGCTGTAGGCTGTCCCCCCGTCAATATTTCTACCAAAAACGAATCTCATCAACGAAACATATTTCATCCTGTTCACTTTTGGCTGTACTCAACCTTCTAGAAGCCTCATTGCCGCAGTTCGTTAGGCAAAGGACTTAAATCAGACGTCCTCGCCACTAGACCATATGATATTCGCATGAGTAGCGGAGCAGGTAAGAATCGCGACGACGTGGTCCTGGTTGTAGTGAATGCTCAGTCGGTATTTCTAATCTCGCCATTTATAAAGCGCAAAGAAAGATCTAACTTGTCCTGTGCATTACATGCTTACTTGAAATGTTTATTTTTAGTTTGGAAAAGACATTCGCCCTATTTTTCAATGATCGGTCAAGGGTAATTGCGTTTTCTTTAGGCCATAGCCATAGAGCTTGAACCTCCACACTACTTTTTTATCCGGCTATTATTTACTAATCGGATAAAGAATTCTTTAGTCACAATGTAAGTCATTGAAGGAATCATTTGGATCACTCCTTTAATCAATGACATCACAGTGTCTATGAAACAAGTATACGGAAGGTCTTGGAGAGGCGTAGGAAGTTGTTTATGCTATTCAATCGATTGCATTTGAAATTTACTCAATGTACCCAACAGATGTATGTATTGAAGCAATATTTCCATTAATGTCTAGTGGGTCGCCATGGATATTGCTTTCAAGCGGCTCTTGCGATGTATATGCATTTTAATCAGAGTTATGTAAATTTCCTGCTTCTGTGCTGCTGTTGAAGAAGACTAAGATTTTCTCACCACTATTTCGTTGAATAGGAGATCGAGACACATCTTGCAGCGCTAGGAGCTTCCTTCTCTGCGCTTTAACCCAACCGAAACGAGAGTCCAACATACGCCGTAAGACAAATATAAGACTACTTATGTTGAATGTTTTTCTTTTTTTTTTTTTTTTTTTTTTTTTTTTTTTAATAATTCGTTACACTTTGTTATACATTTTTAAAAACATTGAAAGATTCGGCTATAAATCATCTGATTTTTCAATTTAAGCAAATTTCTAAAAGTTGAGCTTATTTTTACCGTTATTTTTTCCCTGTTTTTTATTTTTGCATTTATCAAAGAAGCTATAAATTTTTGGTTACTTTTTTGTGTTTTTGTTTTTTCTTTTTTTTTTTTAATATTCAATTTCACATAGTGACGTTTACCTTTCTGGCAAAATTTAACACTTCCAACCTAGGCTCCTCTTGAAATGACCCGCCGTTATATCAGGTTTGTATGGCAGCTTATAAATTACTCGAAACAGTTAAAGTGTGTGCTAAGCAGTTATTTATTTGTTCGCGATATAACTCAACCGATGTTATATTAACTTTGTCAAGCCGTGTGTGACATATCTCTTAAAAGTTTAATCTAATTGAGCCGCGATATTCGGAAAGCTTTAGTGTTGAAACAAAAACAAATAGAAAAACGGTTTACACCTATCCTTACAGAGAGAAAATTGCCAGCAAAATGATTACACATATATTTACGTAACTTTCATTGCGGCATTATGCGTAGATCCAGTGGAAGAAAACAACCTAATGTCTGTCTGCCTGTTTAAAAAATGCTGGCTGGCAGTCAAAACGAATCAGGCCCGAAGATAATAACTTCGGTGCTGGGTATTTTAGATTCGTTTTAAGCGCTGGTTGTTTCCGCTTTGGGTTTCTTTTTACATTTGCATGGCTTGAGTTATTGTCTCCTGTGTCTTTTCAATTTCATATTAAACATGTGTTTTTAATGACTTTTTTTTACAAAACCTTTGAAAACAACTTTGCTTACATAATTATAAGACAACTCTTCTGTGCTCACATTGTAACACAACTTTGCACATTAACACACAGCGGGGAAGAGAGTTAACGTTTGAGAAAAAAAAAACAGGTCTTAAATCATTTTAATCACTTAATCATGCGTTTACCTTCTTTGGGGAACTTTGTAATTGGACCGTGTAAAATCGTACGTAAAGAAGAGAGCGATTTATAAATTTAAATAATTTAAAAATGAATAACTAACGTAATACACACGAACACAATCGAATGTATGAATAACACATATTTAAATCCGGCCAAACTCTATGCAAAAATAAAAGATAACCACCAGGATGGAAATACACTTTTGTAGCGTTATCGTTGAGTTTGCACTATGTGTGTCAAAACACACGTTAGGGGCCACATTGTGTGTACGCACAGAGCCTGTCATTCATACGATAATTTCTGGAGAAAAAAATGTGTAATTGTTGGCAACTTTTGTCCTTATAGGATACTATAACAGAACGACAAATTGTTTAAATCAGACAGCTATCCGATTTTTTCTTTCTATTACCTATTGTTGAAATAATTCTTAAACTGTCGGTTGCCCAATGCCCTGAGCAGAGAACACATTATTAATGACAGCTTGAATGCATTAGAAGGCATCGATCACTCCTTTATGTGCAATGGTCAGAAACACGAAAAGCTATTCTATGCAAGCGTTTCCCATTGTAAAGGCCATAACGCTCGACTTAAAAAACATTCTTTAGGTACAGTTTATTTTTCATGAATTACCAATGAATTTAGCGGTGAGGGAACGTCCTTATCTTACGAGAATCACTTAAGCATAAATGCAGAAATTTTTCCTGTCGCAAGGAATAAATTCTGAAGATTATAAGTAAACACTCGTTCTGGAATTGCCAGGACACCGACAATTCGTTATTCTTTAATTACACCACACTCCTTTGGAACAATCTAACAGTAGGCGTCTTTCCCCCCGTGTCTAATGTGTCCACATTTAAATCAAACGTACACAAACAGTATTTTCTCTCCCTATCTCCCTCTACCCATAAACCTTCCAGCTCCTGACCACCGTCGTGCTTGCGCGTATAGGGAACATCTCCTTAGCGCCTAGTCGTATACAAAAAAAAAAAACGAACGCTACTGAAAATGATTTGGGTCGGATCATTTTTTCGATCGTTCCTTTCCTTACAGATCCTTATTTTCGAAGGTCTTCACATTGATCTCACATTGTGCTAAGCGAAGTTGTGTATTGTATATTTGACGGTGGATCGTGGACCACTATAACGGTTTCTCCTGTTGTAAATATAAGCGGATGCATTAATCGCTTTCCTAACTTACGAATCTAGTGTGATGATGGCGTAAACAGCAGGTTTGTTCACTTAAAGAAAATTTTGAGATCATAACTGCGACTACACCAAATAGGCAGACCGACAGCTAGGCGGCTTAATTGATTTGGCTATTTATAGTGACAAAGAATACACATATCCTTTAGGGAGGTTTTCAACGTTCTGCTTTAAACGTTGCAGCAATTTGTGCAAATTTAATAAAAAGCACGTCTTCGTTGAGCACATGAAGTAGGAACAGTTTTTGATAATTTTTGAATTTTATTAAATTTTATTTTTTATTTTTTTTTTTTTTTTGCTTTTTTTTTTTTAACAAATAGTCCTTTAAAGTTTTCGTATAAATATTATTCGGTTGTATATAAACTTATTTCTGACATGATTTATTACTTTAGCATATCAGCAGTATTGTGTTCGAGCCATTGAAGCGCCTCCTTTGTCAATGTCCATTAATTTTTTGTTTATAAAAAGAGGCAAATTTATTGTTAATACGTGATATTTTCATAAATATATCTATCGTGACCACCCCGAAATAAGTCCTTTTTTTTAGGTTTTTCCTTTTTTTTTCTTCTTTTTTTGCCTATTGTTACTCTTCTGAATGACCATTCGTTGCCTTCGCCGCATTTAAATGGAAATCGATTACTAAGACCACCATTTACAAATGATTTTAAGTAAAGATAGTTCAACGTAGACACGTACGTACATTATACGTACGTATACATAACATGAATAATTTCTATTGATTTAAAGATTTGCATTTTTCCTGAATTTTTCTCTTCATTTTTCTGTTTTATCAGAAGAAAAAACATTTGTTTTTCTTATTTTCACTCACACAAAATGCAATTTAGAGAACGAATGCAACAAATTGTTTAATGTTATATGACTTTTTGTACGTTCGCTAATTGTATTGCAGTGTAGAACGCCTACGAGTAATACGCTAATGTTTATGCAAATGCATATAGATATGCGTAGATGTGTTCACACAATATATGCTCTCAGGCGGTATATGTCATACATTTTAATTAACTAATTGTCATTTTTTAGACGTTGTGCAATCGGAATACGAAATGCTTCTGAGTAGACCAAATCGGGCAAATTGAGTTTAATAAAATTGCTGTTTGTTATTGATAGAAAGCAAAACAACTGAAACAATTGTGTGCGTGTGTGTCTGCTTTTGACTATGTTGACGGATCTCATATTTAATCATTTAAAATGCACTTGAGGCAGACTCTACGACAGACTTTATTAAAGTTTTCTTTATTTTTTCATGTGTGTAAATATATTGATAAAAAATTTTATTTTAAAAGTAATCAATGGCTAAAAGGCTTAAAGATGTTTTAAAAGAATCTTGGGACCGTTAGGTTTTCTGCATGTCTCTGTTAAGCTCAAATTTTATTGGAAAACTTCCCATAGCTATCTACTCACTGGTAAAATAGCTGATAAAATTATTAATTGATTGATTGGTGTAATGAAACAAGAAAAATAGTGAGGAAAAAGTCAGAACCCTATAGTTGGTCATTGGATACCCTACCCTATTTCGCCTAATATAATTATTCACTCGTTTTGGTAATAATACACCAAAAATTATGCATCATTTTTATGCACATAATTTTTCATGAAAGCCCGCATATTGGAGGATGCCCAAAACATCGCATGACCGCATCGAGATTTAGAAAACTTAATTTACCTAAATTTCCAAAAAAATTTATTATTTTTCATATTCCGTCATAGAAAATTAGAAATTAGACTATCTCTCCTTATAAGGGCTTGCTTTTCATGATAACCCCTGTATATATGTCAAGACATAAAAAATAGGCCTATGCAGTGGTGATGTCGAGCCGGAACGCTCCGGAACATCGTTCCGGAACTAAAAATGATTTCTGATAACGAGAATTTATAATAAACATTAGAAGACGGGCGAAAATTGGGGGAAATCTACCTCCCGTCGTCAAATTTGGGACATGAGACAGCACAGAGCGGCCGCCTACCTAGGATCGGCCCTGTCTATATAATTATATATACGCGTTCCGGTAAAAAAAAAAAAAATAAAAAAAATTAGCGTTCCGGTAAAAAAAAATTAGCACAACACCACTAGGCCTATGTAATCCAAATTTCCTACCGTTCATTTAACGAAAAAGTGGATTGATCTGAACTATTTTCAATAACATTCGTCCTCGGGCTAAATTACGTCTGTGTACCAAATTTCATCAAAATATCTCAAAAATTGTGACCTACAGCTTGAACACAAAGAAAGATGGACAGAGGGACAAACAAGTTTAAATTCAGAAAATGATTCTGAATCGGACGTTCTGTAACAAATATTTCAAATTTAAGATTTGATGGGAATATATTTCAAAGGTATTTCAGAATTCGCTACCAAAATGAATTTGACTGAAAAGTGATATGTGTGCAGTTCGCACATAATACGTTCCTATTTTTATTTATTGCTTTAAAGTAATGGGAATCAAAGAAGCGAATATAATATTTTCAAATACATTTAAATTTGATTATTTGTTCTTTATTTAGGGCTGAATTGTTTTACAACAACAACAACAACTGGCGCAAGTACATCGATAGTATTTGGGCACATTTAGGTGAACTCATAATTTCTATAATTTGCAGCACGTTAAAGGTGACCGCTAGCTCTACACACGCCTTATCTCACGAACTTGGTTTAAGTGATTCTTGAACTTAACTTCGATATTTTGTCACAGTGAAACTCCAAGTTGTCCCTAATGGTTTTAAATAGAAACCACATTTTAGGAAAAAAAGAAAGAAGAAAATGTTACATTTTGTAGTAATTTCCCGGTGTATGCAAAAGGATTTCCCAAAATAATAAATGTAATGTGTGGTTTATCTTTCTTAAAGTAGACAGTATGTGATAGGCCGACGTGGCCAATTCAGTTCTGCTTTTACTGTGATCAAACTATATATTTATATGTACATGTATATCCATATATGTTATTTGCTTTGCTATTGCTTTGCGTCACAAGTGCTTGGCAAATTAAATATATCGTATCTCTTTCCTTTCCCATCTCTCTCTCTCTCTCTCCCTCTCTTTGTCGTATTCTCTGCGGTAGCTATGAAAAGAATTTACAATTTTTTTGAGATTCATAATAAAATAAAAAAAAATGGAAAACAACGTTATTTTAATCCATTAAAGCCCTTTTTAACAGCGAAAGATAAATCAACAATTTCCTCTCATGGACAGTCGGGGAAAAAAACACTTGTGAAAATTGCATTAAATTTTTTTCGGGCACTAAATTGAAAGCAAACAATACAATTTTTACGCTCTATCTGTAAAGGTTTTTATCTGCTCCATTTTTTCTTGTTTTTGCATCTGTCTGTCCGTCCGTCCTTCTTTCATTCTATTCATCCCTAGCCATCTCTCTTGCTCGTAGCGTGCTTCAACGTCTGTCTCTTTATAATATATCGGCTTTGTTTCGATCTGCACGTAATAATGCGTACATTTGCACAATTTCCTCAGAAACACGAAAAACAATGAAACAGCATAAAATTTGTGATGACGACCTCAGTGCTCAGCAAATAAATATTTAATATTGACCACTCAAGCCATCAATCAATATACATACATTAACTATAACAGCACATCGGTATCAAGAAAAAGTTTTCATTTTGATTATGTTTTATTAAAATGTCGGTCAATGTGTCAAACATACCACTGAGATGTCAATTTATATACATATTTATATATATTTATTCATTTTTTTTACTCTATTTGCCCCATGTGCATAGACAAATGTGTTCAATCGATGCATGCACGGTAACAAAATTTATGTAAAACGAAATGAAAGCAATTTGTATTTAATTTTCAGAGCAAAAGGAAAAAAGACAAATATTTCTTAATTAATTTCTGGGAACAATCTAGCAAATAGTTCATGACTTTCAAGTAAACTTGATCGTCTACTATCGGCGCATACTATATCGCCATGATTTCACTCTTCCTCCGAAGAAATTAGTAAACGAAATTAAAGTAGTGTGAGAAAAAAAGAAAAGAAACTTTTAAAAACTGGTCGAATAACAAGAAAGGATGTTAACAAATTCATGTTGAGACGATCGTTTAAAATCTATCATTTCGGATTAATATAATATATATGTATATTAAGATTATAATGCATCTCTTTAAAGGCATTCGTGTCACTTGACTTTTAAATGACTTTGAAAAATATTTGCACTAATTATGTGAACATTCAAGTCAATATTTGTTATTGGTTTGTAGCTTATAATGCTTTTCGTGAAAAATGGCTTACGTACTTAATATAATGTGATGTAATGTGATGTCTTCGTTTCCGTCATTACCTATTATAGATGAAAATTTCAATTTTTGGTTATCTCTTATAGACTTATGCTAAGACATAACAACATATACGGTTACTCTTTAACTTGCTGTCTCACAATTTTCGATCGTGAATGTTGCAACCGAAGACGGATAGAAAGACAGACAGACAGACAGACAGACAGACAGACACAAAGACAGTTATGCATTAAAGAGTTGAATCAGCTGAGAAAGTTATGTTAATTAAGAATACACAAGCGAGCGTAGTTAATGGAGTCACTAATACAAGTTTGTAATCATCCTAATGGGCAAAATATAGATCACAATTCCACAGAAGTACGTATATCATACGCTCTGAAATATTGAAGAGAAGCACTTAGCATAGTTCAAGTATGTTACGTACATACACGCAAACCCCTTACATTTACCGCGTGCACGTACAGTGAAAATACCGACCGTACAGCATGTGGAGCGGAATACAGCAGCACGACGACAGTTTTCGATAGAAAGGCAAGCAAACCAAAAATATATTTACGTAGTGTGTTATTGCATTTTTAGAATTAAATACGAAGACGGCGGCTTTAAACGTCACTACAGGGTGCACTCGTCGTTATATCTATGTAATACAAACAGCTGCATAATTGTGCTACAAAATATTTTAAAACAAAAAAGAAGCTACGAAATCCTCCTTAAAACAGTAATCAAAACAGTAACCAAGTATCGGCATTTTTCGTTTCTCGGGAATACTTTTGGCAAACTAGGACGTGTACACATACCCGTCGATCAATATGTTTACTCATTTTTTCTTTGCAAAATTCGACTTTATACATCAACATAGTCACCTTGAAGAGTAACACAATCTGACCATTCTTTTGCACCGGTGTATGCGTTTAAGATACAACACAGTCGGTAAGGGGCAAGCAATTCGAACATCAACATTTGAAATTTTTCCTTTGCAGCCTTCCATTGTAAGCATTCGGAAACCAGATTTCTCACGACTAAATGTTCATGCAAAGTAACAAATAGACTGGCTCTTGATATCTTTAGGATGTTTCTTCGAACCCAACTTTTTGATTGTCGAAAGCAATTGTCAGGAGATTATTTCGATATATTCTGGTGTAATGAAGCTTTTGTGAATGGCCAGCATCATCAATGTCGGGACGACTAGACAAACTGCTAGTTTCGACGGGGAGGAAGGACCATCACAGCTCTCAAGCCAATGCAGGATTAGAGCGATATTTTTTTTCCGAGGACCAAAATTTTCCAAAAGTAATATCAATTTTGCAGCAGAGGCGGCATGTGCATTTCAGTTGCGGGAGTCGTGGAACGATGTTTTGAGCTCGTAGCCATCTGTCCTTGTCTGTTTGACGAAATTATTGGCTTTATGCGTAAGTGCGCTAAGAATAGATCAAAAGCGTTTAATTGGAAAACCCAGTCAAATGGCTGGAAATAATTAATTAATCCGAGTTTAGATTACGTCCGGTCACCGTAAGCATCAAACAAGAAAAGTAACTCAATTAAAGCCTTGATTTGGCTTAGCCGATATCAGGACCGATTGGTCTATGAATACGAAACATGATTGCAAGGATGCACAATTCCATTAACGGAATCTTTCAAGCCACATACGACAGGCGTATTCTTACTTAGGAATTTGCGTCCAATTTTTAACCTCTTATACAGATAACCAGTCGAATTAAATCGCTCTTTTTTCCTTAATTTTTGAAATGTACATAAAATTTATTTTCATCAGAGCACCTAATGAGTGCCTTCTTATAATGCCGGCAAAACTTCAACTTAAACTTGAACACAAACTACAAAAATGGGAGACGTAAATAAGCGGGAAACGAAATTGCGCACAATGGGGTTCTGTGGAGGCTTCGCCGTTTACTTCTGCCTCCAAGGAGGCAGTGAACTGTTAAACCTGATACCCAAATGAGCCAATTAAATATATATGGATTTTATAAAATCGTGCAAATTCCATTTCGAATCGATTATATAGATAAGAGACGGGGAAGACGAAGAAGAGTAGGTAGAGGGAGACGAGGATAGAAAAGCAGACGGAGAAGAATAAGTGGATAAGAGGATTGGGAAAGGGATGAAAAAGCAGACAGAATTGCATAAGGGACGGGTAAGCGAACTGGACGAGCATGCAGACATGCAAACGGACCGACAAGCGGACGGAAATGCAAAAGGATAATGGGGTGAATAAGCACAAAGATAAAGGGCTACTTAAGCGGACTGGTGAACAGACGGACACGCAGACTGAAATGTATAAACAGACGGAATAAGTGAGTAAGTGGATGGATAAACAGTGGGAAAAATTAAGATGTTAGCGGACTGAGAAACACATAAGTAAATGGACATATGTCCAAGTGCTACAGATTCTTATGGCTTAGTCTTTGATGAAATCAAGCAGCGTATGGGTGTTTGCGAGCATGGTGGCACTAATACTAGTGTTAGTGAAAATATTGCGAATGAAAGAGCGAATAAATATGGGAACGTGAACGCAAGTACTAATGCTAATGCTTCCGATAAATAAAAAAAAAAAAATGGATCTTGCAAAGTTTGCGTATTCAATTTGCTGCATATAACTTTGGATGGTCTCTCCTTCTTTTACATCTCTTTAGGATTAACAAAAATAATGGGAAATTTACCAACAATCGTGTAATTGTACAAGCATTAAATTGAAGTCATTCTTTGTTGAATCTGAGATACTCTTAGGCCCACTAACTATTATGGATCAGGTGTTTGTGGAGTGGGAGCACATAGCTTTATGGAACCGTTCGTTGATTTTGGCAATCTAAACAGCTGCTTATGTTGACTTTAAAAAAGGATGACTCAAGTGATAAATTTGCATTGCTTGTGGTCTTCTCCTCATGAAGAAAAAAGAGTTTAGTTGGAAGCATTCATCTGCCTTTACATGTTGATAATGTCAGAGAATTTCGGTAGAGCGAAAATACCAGCAGGTCTGGCGGTGCCATCTTCGGCATTCGTATGTGGGAACGAAATTACCGTCCCTTCAGCTACGACTTTCATGTTAACTTAACGGTTTTAACCTAACATTCAATAAATTCCGTGAACGTTACGTTAGTGTAAGAAGTCAGTGACTTTGTAGGGAGTAAATGTACGGTCATTCCGATGTTTATGGAATAAGAAGACAGTTTATAAGAAAGGTGACCATTTTTCTGGATGGACTATGCAAAGGCTTATTAAAAAACTTACGAACTTATATTAGTTTGATGGCCTTATGTAACTTGACACCGAATGGTTTTATTGTGCCGCCTATCGTAATTTATTTTTCTTTATTTTTTTATTTCGTTTTAATTTCTTTGTTTTTATTTTTTCTAATTTCTTTGTTTTTATTATTGAAAAAGTTAAAGCTGTATTTCTTTTGTATATACTTTGTATTTGTAAAATTTCTAGCTTTTTTCTTAGTTTGATAAGGAACTATCCATATACTTTATTTGTCCTCAGTGAATATCAGAGAATTTAGCTTTAAGCTAAAAATTGTTCTCTTGTTGTAAGCAAAAAGAAAAAAAAACAAAAAAAAATTGAAACTTGTTGGTATATGAATGGTATTGCATTTTCACATACCAGTGGCAGGTTTATGTATTTTACTTGTGTGTATATTGTCCTCAAAAGTCAACGTTTAAACAGTAGCATTCTCGCATATATACGCATATATAAAAACACCCCGATACCAAAACAAATGATGTCCTCTCAACTAGCAATAAGTGACTTCGTTTGCCTGATGGTCTTTTACTTAAAACATGATTGTATAAGTGCATAAGAATTTATATATATATATATATATCCATATATATATGTTTGTATATGTGTATGTGTGTAAAGTTGGTGAAGCAGCAAAAGGATTCATTTTAAACAAGTTATATATGAGCACATGTGTGTATGTTATTGTGTTTGTATTACACAATGTCCAGTTTTGTATTTGCTGTAATGTCGTTGTTGTTGTTGTTGTTGTTGTTGTTGTTGTTGTTGTTGTCTGTTTTTGTTACAACTTGTGGAACATTTTTGACGTGTATCCACACTTACTTGTACACTCGTTCATATAGAATAAAACTTTAGGCTTCAGGCTAAAAGTATCACTTGTCAGATTAATTTACGTGTTTATGCTGTTGCTGCCATTGCAAGCGCTACTGCCACCCAGTCTAAACTGTAACAGCTGCTGCTACTATATGGCACACAACAATAGCAACAACATGACAACGCTGACAAAGAAATCACCACAAAATACATGCCCATAAATATGCATGCATATGCATATTCCAACATATTCCTATATATAACATATTCCTATATATAACACACATATATATATTTATATACACACATATATATATGTGTGTGTGAGGATGTGTGTATTATACATATGATGTTCCTAAAGTCCTTATTTTATGTTACATGTTCCTCGTACACATATATCTGTGTGTATATGTGCACTTATGTGTATGTGTATATGTATGTATGTACATATAAATGCGTCTTCATGCATTCGCATATATATATATATATATATATATATGTATGTATGTATATACAAAATATATATGTATGAATTTGTTTACTTACATATATGTATACACACAAAATATATATATATATATATATATATATACATGCATGGATTTGTTTATTTATATATATTGTATAAATAGTAATACAAATATAAACATTAAACATAAGCACACATAAATACACACAAATATATATATATATATATATATATATATATATATATATATATATATATATATATATATATATATATATATGTTTAATTTGTTTTTCATTCTTTACTCCTTCCATTCTTTTATTTAAGGTGACTGACAACAATAACAACAACGACAACAACAGCGGTAGATTCATTTTGTAAAATTTTTACAACACATTTGACTGCTTTTGTCCCGTATGCAAAATTTATGCTTGCATGTTTGTTCGCCTGTCTGTCTGCTTGTTTGTCCGTCCATTTGTCTGCTCCACATCTAGGACAGACTTTTAGTTTAAAATATGTTAAAATTTTAAATGGACTTTACATCTTCAATTTTTGCACTTACACATGTACACCCTAAATACACATACGCACAAAAACACATAGAAACACACACGCATACACAAACAACTGGTTATTTTTACATTATTCTAACGTCATTTTAGATGAAAACATTTTTTTCAATTTGTCTAAACCCAATGCTTTTCTCGCTGCCTCTTTTTCTCCTTCCCTTCCTTCACTTTCTTTCTACTTTCTTCTTTCCCTTTGTCTCTCTTTTCCATTTCTTCCCGCAATTTCAAATGCTTTTAAATGTAGTTTTTTTTATTTCTAGTTTTTTGATACACACATATATATATGTATATATATATACATCTATACCCTCCATACATATCTAATTCACTTTTCATTTTCCTACCAAAAAAGTAAGCAAAACGAGAAAGAGAGGAAATTTGCAAAAAAAAGCAAAAAAAAACAAACTAAATAAAAAAATGAAAAAAATTCTGATTGTGTTGTATAAAGATTTAACTTTTAATTTATGTAAATTGTTATTTTGTATTTGCTTTCTACTGATAATGTTGGTGGACTTCAAGTTGAAGGTTTTAATTTTAATGGTTTTTCTTGTTTTGTTTAAGTAAATGAATAAAGTTAGAAAAATAAAAATGAGTAGAAAAATCAAAAAATAATGTGAAGCGAAATGTAGTAAACATATGCACACACACATTTTCAGCTTGACTTGCGAGGAATTATACTTTTACCTGACATCGCCATATTAGTACACTAAAGTAGATTTGAAATATTTTTGCTTAGCATTATTACCGAGGTCAAGTTCAGGAAAATACACACTTCTAGTCTATCCGTAAATTCATTTACATTAAGTGCAGCTTTTTTGCCTTTATTTAACAATCCTTCTTTCATTATAGTTCATGCTTAAGAACATGTATCATATGCGTGATGTGGAATTATGGCAGCTATGCATAATTTCATAGCTAAATTACATGACATTTTCATTGTCTAATGCTTTTAAGTGCTTTCGAAACCAACAAAATATCAGGAAAAAGGAACCATATATGGTAAGATGCTTGCGAAATTCTTATTGTGCAAAAATTGAAATCTTTAAGGTGTTTCACGTGTTCCCGTTGAGCATTAACTTCAATCGGACGCGGACTACCATCAAAGAGATTTAGAGATACAAACGTCAAACTCAATTACTTCATGGCTTCATAACGTCGTGTTCTGGACATGTATTCGATTTCCACTACAAGTTGATAGTAGATGATAGTAGATGTTAGTAGGTGTCAGTAAACATGTGCTACTCAGGGTTGCTCAGCCGACTTTGGTTTGCGTAAGTTAATTCTTTTGGCCTTGCCGTACTAACTCACTGCTCTGTCACATTCAGTGCCTGAAGAAATTTAGGAAGCGGAACGATGTTTAACGGGCAAATTCAGCTGAATAATTCGTTGACTTTAGTGTCTTATTCGCAGAGCATATTATACTTTTACATATGTATATTCAGTCGCTTCTCGTCTAACTTCATTCATTTTAGATAATTTAACTCTGTAACCTTTTGGTTGGATTATTATTTCTTCAACATCCGCTCCTCGCGCGTAAAGAAACATTGTAAAGTGTAAACGGCGATCTCACTTTTTGCCATAAGGCTTCCAAGGCGACCACCATCTTCCTATTTCTTTCTCTTTCCTCTCTTCTGCCTGACAATCGTCGTGTTGTACGATTAGGGGACAGTCCCCTGAACGATCAGTCATGTTAAAAATAAAAATAATAAAAATAGTGAAAAAAGAATTATGCGTTTGTCGCTGCGATTCAACCGTAAATGTGCGCTAAGTTAGCCTGACTTGACATAGCTGAACGCAAATATTACCATGTATTAGGCTGGTAAGGATGAAATGTCCATTCAATAATATTGCCAATTATAGCAACTTATTATTTGATATTGGCTTGCTATTCTACAGTTGTTTTCCCTTCATTTGATTGGAAAGTTACACACCGCGCCTGTTTAAAGAGAACATTGCGAACCCTTCAGTAATATTAATGAAAATGGAGCGGTTGAAAATTCGCTCTATTAAGAAGTAAGATTTCCTACGTGAAAGTACGGCACCGTAGATGGCGTGAAACATTAATAGTGTATTTGACCTTAATGTATCCAGTATCGAATGGAGTCATCAAATTTCTTACGGGTAACTTTGATCCCATAAATCAGCCACGCATTCGCCAAGAGTCGAAGGTCAATAACGACGAACTATGCCGGCAAATTCAAATATGGCGTAAATTTTGGGACAACCTTCATAAAAACAAAGAGGAAAAATTCAATCAATCAGAAATGCGTTCAAAGCACACACTCACTTCGATAAATGAAAAGCGTGGACGGAAATTAATCTTACTAATCTTTTGAAGTGAGGTTGAATAAAATGTAAAGAAGCGAGAAAAGAAAGCAAACAAAGCAAAATATATCGAAATGAATTTGTATGAGTGCAATATATTCTTTTGTATAGAGGCATTGAAAAATTCGATGTGAACCGAATAAAATTTGGTTCTGAAACTAATTAACATAAAGTTGTACAAACATTTGTTCGATTTCTCGAACCGTCGTTATTACAATAAAATTTTATTTACCTTAAGCCTCAACGAATGCACTAAATATTATTAGTTAATGTTTATTATGCCTGACGCATACTTTACGGTGACGATCGTTAGTTAACATATAAGCAAGCGAAGCGATCGTCCACTGTAGCGTTAATGTTAGAGCTTTTACGATGTAGTCAAGCATATGTGTCGCCTTTACGTTGCAGATAATTTTCTTTCCTTTTATTTTTCGAATTATTAATGATCCTTTAGTTTACATACGAGCGAGCGTGGTAAAGGGCTATAATTCATTTTTCTGAATTATGATTTAAAAAAGGAAAATAAAAATATACTAAAAAAGGGAAAAAACGAAAAGAGAAATAAACACGTAACATGCGTTGCGCCAGAAAGGTTAAAAAAAAAAAACAAACAAACAAATGCTTTAAAATGTATATATTTTTTAATTTCCTCTTTATGTGTGCTGAAGTTCTTGACACACAAAGCGGTGCGGGAAAAGTTTTGAGAAGAAAAGAAAATATATTTATGTCTATATATCTATATAAATACGGGATGTGTTTAAAGAAAACGGTGACTTTTTAAATTTCGTGGACTACGTATAGCCAGTTTCTCCTTATTATTTTCCCCAACATATGTTCACATAATCACCCGCTTTGTATTTTTACTTTGTTTGTGGCAGATATGAAAGTTAAACGTGTTTTGCCATGTCTGGCGATTTTTTGCCAAAAATATTGCCTGTGGCATTTGGCGAGTCGGCTTTGAGCCCAAAAAAAGTGCTTATAAGGGGTTGAAGCTCTCCTCAAGAGGCCGAGGAGATGGTGACGACGATGCGCGCCCTGGACGCCACAGCACGTGAAGAGCCGGTAAAAATGTTCGAACAGTGAAGAAAATTGCTATGGAGAATCGTCGAATCACTATTAGAGACGTCGCTGACGATGTCGGCATATCGGTTGGTTTATGCTATACAATTTTTTTCCAGCTAACCATTGTTTGTTCGTAATCCGTTTTCTTGCAAGCTAACACTGTAATCATGTCTTAGCCGCCGTACGCACCAGTCTTGGCTCACTGTGACTTTTCCCTATTCCCAAGACTGAAAAGACGCATGAAAGGACGTAGTTCTGCCACAATTAGGGAGATAAAGACCGCACGGCTGAAAGAGCTAAAGGCCAGAGCTAAAATCACATATCAGAAGTGCCTCGAGAATTAGAAGAAGAAGCTCTGACACAAATATGTTGTATCGTAGGGATTTGAAGGGACCAAAACAGATATTGATGATGCAATAAATATTTTTCGAGAAACCCAAAATGTCTTCTTTTTTTCTTTTGAAGAGATCTCGTATACGTAGATATATATATATACATGTATATATATATACATATATATATATATATATATATATATGTATATACAGACAAAAGCCATTCGAGAGATTTTCAACATTAATCCTGTAAATATTCTTTGACACTTTGTGAATATTTAAAATTATTTTGTTGATGTGCTTTGGATTTCGACTTTTAAACTCGTCATTACATTTGATGGCGATATACACATTTCATTATCCTGTTTGAAACACTTGATATGAACCCGCAAAGAGTTCGTGCAATAGATTCTTGGTTTGCCTCAAACTCTATCCACACACTCCCTGTCTAGCGACTTAAGATCGAATGCACAGTACATGTTAAAAAATTTGACAAATATATATAACGCGTTTTTTGTGGTGTTTATAATAAAAAATACGTACTTCGCCAGGTCGCATGTAGCGTTACGGGTACATGTCCCTTCCAGTGTTGTACAAAATACCACTATATCGCTCACAATGTCGATAGAAACAGTTGATTTTTCGCACTTTAATATTTTAATTTAAAAATTCTGGCCAACTGTTTAAAAGTATTTAAACGTGTACTGAATGTAGTACACGTGAAAGAGAACACGTGAAATCGATTCATTCGTTTACGTCTCTTGGACTGTCCGCCGTTATAGGAATTTTCAAAACTAAACAAATGTGAGATTTATCGGCCGTCCGGATCGTCCGTGCTTGACCTTTGGAAATCGTCAAGAAAACTTGCAAGTTAAGATTTCAATATAAATATATATCAAAGAAATGTTTGCAGCCTGTCCATAAATTTGAAATGAATAATCCATAAGTTCATAATCAAAATCCCACTACTTTAACCTTTCAATGTCTCGCAAATAGTATCGAAACCCTTGATCGATTAAGATTGGGATCCAATGTCCGATATCTTTAGTCCTCAAGTTGGTCGAACTTGAATTTAAACTTAACTTAATTGTGAGGAGAGCTCGATGGCTATTCAAGATTCGTCTTGAGACGAATATGAAGCTTTCTTTCCTTTTTTCTCTTTCTCTCACCCTTCGTTTCATTTTATTTGACTTCATGGCGGCACGTTAGCAAGCAATTAATTTATATTTCGATCTTCGTGTGTAGTTTTCTTTCCACGTTTGTTAAACTGTCAAATTTTGATTTAGGCTTTTAATAAACAATAATTTTGTTATTGTTGTACTGGTTTCTTTTCTTGTATCTGTACGTTTTTCATTTTTTCTTTTCTTTTCTTTCCTTTTTGGTTTTTTTTTTTTTTTTTAATCTTAACATGTATTCTTAATAAAATTGTTAAACGTTTGTTACTGAAGCTTGAAACTATTTTACGATCGTTTATCTGTCTGTTTCTCTGTTGTATTGAGTTTTAATACTATGTCAGAGTTGGGATCGCTATTCTGGCAGGCACTTAAAACAAGTAATGACTCATTTCAATTTGAGCTGCGGCCAAAAACGATTTCAATATCAAAGTACTGAGCATTATTTAAAAACTAGTTTGTGCGAAACACTAACAGACAGCAGTAAAGTTATAGGGATTTAGCAAAAAAATCTTTAGAATATAATTTATGTGCTGGTTTATATAAATAAAATTTATGGCCGAATATGTAAAACCGTTTTTAAAGTCATTTTTATGTATTTATTCACATCCCACCATTAATCAATCGAAATTCCTTTTTTTAGTTAAGAAGAATGAAAATTTCAAGCAAAAGAAATCAATTTGTTTTTTATTAACTTTCTACTAAGTACGCTTTTAGTTGTCATTAGATTCTAAGTCAAAAAATCTGGATGCATGTGTGTATGCATGTGTATATGTTTCGCTTTTTACGGACGTAGTGGCCGCATGCCAGAAACTAGTGGCCCAACACTGGAGTCAAAGAGATCCTGCATTACCTCGAGTTGGACCCTTCAGAATTCTTGATCCTCATTATATCGGCCGCCATTCGCCATTCCGCCTCCCCGCTTGAAATTAGTCGTTCAGATATATATATATGTATGTATATGAACATATGCACCTATGTATGCATGTATGCGTATTAGTTCATAGAAAATCTATGGTAAATAATTAATAGAAATTTCAAATAATTCTCTTATATTCCTAAACAGGTTAAGCTTTAAAAATATTTAAGACAAGTAATCGTTTCGATGCAATCAGTGGTAGAATACGAAAAGGTCGAGAAGGAGGAAATAAGGAAGTTGTGAGGTATAAAATAGAAGAAAGAGTTATTTGTCTTGGAGTGAACTTTTCAAAGCCGATCTCTATCTCAATGTTTGATGCCGGTATATGGCGTAGATTCATTCATCCGATATATCAGTAGTATCGTGTATCTTTTTCCTCTCTATCACATAATAGTTTTATAAAATTCGGTAGGATCAAAAAGCTAACTAAAAAAGATATTTGCATGCTACGTCCTACTTATTTATGGTTTTTCGGCAATTGTAGGCGACCCCTTCGGTCTAGAAGCGTAGAAAACAGCAAGTAAAACCATTGTAGTCAGTCCACGAACGCTTGCGAATACTTTCAAAGTAGAAAGAAGTGTATTAGTGAAATACACCCGAGTTTTTCCTATCACTATGAGTGCTTGGTATTTTTATTTGCATAGGAAAGTCAAAACGCAATAATGCGTTACGGCTCACCGTTAAATAACCCACACCACCTCTTATATATATGGTTTTGTATACGTAACTTTTGTAGAAAATTGTCGAAAAAGTGATCAGGTTCGAACTATTTTGGGTTTTTTCGTCTTTGAGTCGAAACACGTCAGGGTAGCAAATTATATTATATCTGAAAAATTGCGATCTGTGCGTCGGACATGAAAAAACTATAGGCAGACGGAGAGATAAACTTAGATCAATTTGGAAAGTTGTTCCGAATCCATGGGTTGAATACATTTCAAGCCTTTCCGGGTGCTTCATAAATTTGCGCGAGCTTATTATAACTGCACATCGCCAGTGTTGTAAAGTACAAGCATCCAATTTCTTTAAATCAAAGGCTACACACGCTACTACGCAGTTTAGACGTAAGAAATAGAAAAATTTTCAAATTTCTCATAATTGTGAACGGGCCGGGCCCATGGATCGATTTTCGAATGCATCTGTTCACAAACCTAAGGTTACCCAAGTGAAATCAAAATGTGCTAAGAATTGGGAAGTTTGTTCTTCTAGACTAAGATCGAGATCGTATCCGTAATCTGAACAAGTTAAGTGTCAAACGTACAAGCGAACAGACGAAGTTTAACAGATTGCGCGCTGCGTTTACGCTTATTAGCGTTGGATGATGTGTAAGATATTAGATGGAAAAATCCGTAATACCATAAAATTATCAATCTGTGAGACCACTTTTAATGCGCGACGGGGTTATTGATGGGAAGAAAACAAAAAAAAACAAACGGAATAAGATTAGGCCTCACGTGACTGCAGTTAACCTATTTACAATAATTTATTTGTTTTTTCGCCATTTGCTTTTTTCATAATCTATGTAAGATGCATTACGTCAAAAAATAGAAAAAAACCAAAAAAAATGAAACGAGAAAAATCCAAAATTTTTCCCATCTATTTTTTCTCTTCTCGAAAACATCATCATTCTGGTTGTCAATGGCATGAAAAGTTTACGTGATGATTTCGACGATGCCGAGGAGGATGACAACAAAACGCCATGCCATAATCTTAACAAGTGACAACTGTTGTTAGTTTTTGGAACGTTCAGCAAAAAATGCAAAGCATTTCAACGTGAATACACATAAATGCCTGATATGCATAAAATTTTAGCCGATGTATGCTTAGGTAATTGTCTCTTTTTCTATCTCTCGCTTTGTGTTTGCGTGTGCATGTGTGTATATATGTAACTATATCAAATTGTCACAAGATTTGTCGTTGAAGTTAGACGCAGTTAAATTTGATTTAAATTGAGTTTAGCTGAAAATCACAATCATGCAATGAATTGTTGTTGATGTTGTTGTTGCCTGTTGTCTCTATTGCTATTATAGTAGATGACGATGATGCTGCTGCACCGCAACGTTATGCTGTACGCAGTCAGCGACAGCAACACCAAAACAAGACCATAAATAAAAATGTGAGAAGAAATAAAAAAGTTTTTAAACCGTACACTACGTACATATAATACTTATGTGTCTGTAACTACTTCAAAAACAAAGACAACAATGAAATGATTTGTAAGAAAGATGCAAAGGCGAGAAAAAACAAAACAAATTTTTTTATTTCTTTTATTTTTCTTTTTTCTTTTCCGTTGTTTTTTTGTCGTTTTTTCCTCCTTAACAATATCTTTAAGTTAGAAAATTGCTTTTTATTCCTGCCTGCATAACTGCCGCACTACGCTACCGTATACGTATTTTGGGTTTTAACAACATCTGGGCATACCCAAGAGTTTAAAAGATCTTCGCATACAAGCACATAGACATATTCACCACGCAGGCACACACGTACACGATTCGAAACTTTATTCGTAGTCTGCTTAATGCATTTAGGTATACGGTAACCCTCTTAAGAGACGGAAAGAGCAGAGTTTAGCGGATAAGTGGAAGAATTTTTGATATTAGGAGTGTGAATAAGTTTCCGCTGATTTTTTAATGAAAACAGACTGTCTTTATAACAAAAATCTAACCTGCGATATATTATTCAAAATATTGTCCATCGCTTTCATCATTATTGAAATGGTAGTTGGATTCCGTGCGGAACGATCAACTAACTGGCCTTGTGAATCCATTTGTGAGAGAACTTTTTTGTGGTTATCGCCGCAAGAAACGTACGACTGCTCGGACTAAACGCTACATTAATTGTTTAAAGCTCAGTACCGTTCATATTTCATAAAACGGTTTTAAAATGTGAGCGGCACCAATTGCTGTTGACAGCGCTACTCAGCTTCGCCAGGTTAGAACAGATGCAGGTGATCTTTCCATGTGGCGGCGTCGTGGACGTTTTGTTTAACCTGCCATTTTCTTTTTTTTTTGTTTCGATTATCCATCATTCGTCACGAATGAGTAACGCTTTCTTTCGCAATTGGCACAAAGCGCGTGTTGAAAGCTCAAAAACTTACACTGTTACGTAAAACTTAAGGGTGCTGCTTTCGATTGCACAGGTCATCGTTTCATTGAGTATTCCGTTTTAGTCGTTACATTTTGACGTTAGAAGAATCGGCAGGAACTTATTCACACTCCTAGTAGAAATACAAGAGAAAAAAGTCTGCATCTTAAGCGGATTTCAATTTCGATTGAGAAATCTTTTGTTTTTTATTTTTATAAAACTTCATGGTGTCGTCAGTCGTTTTTAGAAAAAAAAGAAAAATTAATTTTACGTTTATTTTGGTATTCCTTTATTTATTGTTTCTAGGTGTGTTTTGTCGTGTCTGAGAAATTTATTATCAAAAACGATGTATACGGAAAAACTACTTAAAACCCTTTCGATTTCAAAATTTAATCCGTTGAACTGAACAATTCAATGTTCAATTTTACTAAACTTTTATAGTCAGCATTAAAAATGCTTGACTTTTGATCGTAAGGCTATTACGTATGCTAAGGTATGTTAAGAATGATTGGCATCATAGACTTAACTTTAATTTAATTGTCTAACCAACTGTCCCTTGTTGTAGGGGATAAGGTCTCTAGAACTTACACTCGAACAGCGAATTTTAAGTCAGATAATATAAGCCTTCTGTCGCATCAGAATAAACATGAGAGTGAAAGAAATCAATATATAGTGATTTCGAATCTTAACCTTTGGTTGGCGGCGAAATGGGCGATCTTTCTCCAGGTCGTTCCGGACAACATGAACAATGAACGACGGAATGATGACAACATTATGTAGCAAGTGAGGGATCCGTTTATTTTTCAATATATTTTCAGCCAATTCGTTTGCCCTGGCGCTGAAAACTGTATTATTGCCATCTTTCATTTAATTAACGACGCTTTAAACATTGAATAATTTTCGTTACACATAGTTAGGCAAATAACAAGACTCCAAGGGGGTCAAAGGCTACGATAAAACTCGACGATCTGCATATGATGTGTGTGTAAATGTGTACCACTTTCGGTACGCGAAATGCAAGCCGTGTGATTTTGGTAAAATGCTTCAATTTTCTGTTCACATGTCACAGGCTTTATTGTAAGCATTACAAACGGCGCATGAAACATTCATTTTTAAGTGTGAACAGTCGATCAGAGGATGTTTTCTAGACCTGTAATACGGCATTGGCCAGAAAGAAGCGAGAAAGGGAGAAATAGGAACCGATCGCAACCTGGAAGGTGTCCGCCCGGTTGGTAAGTGGTTACCGACCTAGCATGCCAACTTCTTAACGGCTTGACCATGAGGTAGCAGTAGAGAGATTAGATTTTATTCTCTTAATAAAAAAATTAGCTTGCAATTGCATTTTAGCACGTACTTGAAACAGAACAGCTGGCAGGGAATGTGTTACTAGGGCTATGACTTTAGTTGCGAGAACACCTTTGCGAATCGATATGTAGTCTCAAGCTCAAATTAACTCGACTGGAAGTCCACATATGTCAAATTTATCGATTCAGAAGTAGGTTAGAACAATTCGTTTTACATCCGCAAACTCGTTAAACAAAGTGTCAGCATTGATGCTTAGAAGCTCAGCTAAATCAAGTAAAATTAATTGAAACTGTTTCAAAAGCTAGTATCACGCGCATAATCAATCATCATAGCGTCACTAAAATGTTTCCATATTGTAAGAAAGCGAACGAAGTAACAGGAAATTCTGCGACTTATGTAGGAATAATACGAGTTTTTTTTTTTTTTTTTTTGAAGACGACATCAGCAGTATCCAGGTCAGGTTTACGGAATGAGAAGCACTTTGGATGATAAAGATTTGCTAGATATGAAAAATAAAGAACTACTTGAAGATCTGCATTTATTAGCAGCTCATCGGTTTTATTGTACGTAGACTTGACTTAATAAGCGATCATTTATAATAGATTTTGTAAGATGATTCGTGTCATGTAACATTCATTGCAACCACCCATTTGATCTCGTTAAAATGTAATCAGTTTCTCATGCGTACATGCTATGCATTAAGAAATACAAATTTAAAAACTATAACTAGTGTAGCCGTCAGAATCTACTTCGAAACCTAAACGCAGTCCGGTGTCTTTATTTTTTAAAAAATTCATATAAAAAAGAGAACATTTTTTTTTTGTTTTTACTTAAAAAACCATAGATAACAGGAAAATAAACAACATTTACATTGTTAGCAATTTATTAAGTTACAACATGAATAACAGCAACAAAATCAACAGCACAACACAACAACCATAACAACAAAACAAGAAAATGAAATTAATGCAAAACACTTGCAAAACATATCGAACATGAGGAAAATACAATAAAATCACAAAAACGAAATGAAAAGCCAAGCAAAAAAAACCAAAACAAAAACAAACAACAAAAAATAAAATGAAATAAAAATACAAACAATCGAAGATATAAAGAAGATTAGTTGTTGAGGGAGAGTTAAAAAAAAATACATACTAAAGATGCATGCTTGTAGATGTAGCAATGATGACAATGGCACAATCAAATGAAAACAATAAAATTCTAGTTGCTTTGAAAGGTGAACACGCATCCAAACAAAATACAACAAGAACGTCATGAACACGACATAGCCATAGCATCGGAATAGTAAACGAGACAATAAACACCTTGTACGTTTCACACTTTTCTTATTCCTTTACCATATCCACACACGACCAGTGTACGCATACAACATAGACGGAGTGCAGAGCCTTTGTAGGCAGCCTTTTATGGAAAACTTGTCTTATATTTGTGCAGAGGACGCGACAATGCCTAAAAAGGAGCTAACGTAACATGTAAAGATGATACAATACATCTTTCGTATATTCCTTAATAATATACATATATATAGAATTTCTTTTTTTTTGGTTTCTTCTCCTCTACTTGCACATACATGCATACATATGTATATGTATACAACTCTTTAGTGTCAATAATTTATATAAAAACAAATCACAAAACCTAAAAGTACACGGACACATTTTGTGTGTGCCTCCTGCTGGACCGTTGTGTATGCTACTATTCAGTTTCTTAAAGTCGGGGCTAAGGTTCAAATACACACATACTCTATATATTTGTATAAACACATATAAGATGAAAATTGTGTTAGGTTTGTGTTCAGTATCTCGAAAAAGGAAGAGGTGGCAATGTCATACCTTTTACGATGTGAATTGTCGTCTACAACAACTTTGGTTATGGATGTGATTTTTAATGGATTTTTGTTGTTAGGAAAAGATTTTTATTGCTCAGCTAGGAATTCGGGTTTGTTCTTTCCATCAGTTCCTGGCTTCTGTCTTAGTCAGTGCAATAGTTTACCGGTAAAATGTTTAGTTGATTTAAAGTAAACCTAACTAAAGGAAATGTTGTCAATACTTTTTAGCGTACGTTTGAAACGATTTTTTTGCTTCCTGAAAGGACCACGCTCCTCTCCTTTTCCACTTTTCATTTGTGCTAAGCTTAAGAGTGGACTAAGAAATCACATTTTCATTTCTTCGAATGATGTAAGAAGAAGAGCTACATTACTATCTGAAAAAGGAAAAGAAACCCGTTATTTCCATTTACTTGCATTATTTATTATTACAATTTATAATTATTCTGAACACATTTTTGACGTTGCGAGTTATTTTGAAAAAAAGAACGCGATAATAATAAACCAAGCGTCAACTTAAACTAAGTCTTTTGCCTAGAGTTTGCCATTGTACCGGTTCAAAAGACCTAAAAGTAAGACCCTTCTAATATGATTATTGTTTAAACCCTAGACAGCTTGTGGTACATAGGTATATTAAGCTTGCGCTGATGTACAACACCCAGAAGGGCTTGAGATAAACCCACCTTTTATTATACCGATCGACCAAGGATCATTTTCTGAATCAATTTAAGCTTACCTGTCCGTATGATGTCTGCTCCTGCGTATTTGTGTCCAGATGTCCGAGATATTTAGATGAAATGTTGTACACCGACATGCTTTTGCCCGACGCTATTGAAGATGGAACGGATTGGGCCAGTTCATTAACCATGTCCCTATACAAAACCTTATTTTGAAAAGTCGTTATATGAGTAACCGTATTAAGCGAAGTGCTTTAGGGTATTTAATAGTGAACTGTGACCCACTCTAGTGTTTTCACTTGTTTTTTTTGTTTCCTTGTCTACACTTTCACGCCCAATCGTGAATAATTGGAGTTTTGAGAAGTCTACGAGATCGCTTATTTCTAGCAATTTTACGTTTCGCTTATCGAGAACAAGTTTCATGTTCAACTACTACTTTAAGGCATCCACTGTGTTCAGTGTCGTCGTTCTCGACTTTACCTAAGATTAACAACCCAATGACAAATTGTCTTGTTTTTAACCCATCCCGTTTCAACGGTACTCTTTCCTGTGAAATTCGCAATTTGGATTTCTTTGTTGTTTTGAAAATAACAAAAATGCCATCACTAATCCCATTGTAACTCGAAAACCAAGGATTAAAATGGCACGAAAATGACAAATGTCATTTCATGAGTGCCATGTTCGAAAAATATTACAGATATATGGATATAAAAGAGTATATCTATTTGTCACTCACGGAACTTGTTAAGCGATATATTAATGTTATAGCTGTCCAGGAACAACTTCCGAACACTTAACGAAAATCGGTATAAAGAAATGTGGCTTAATTTCTTCACTCATATTGTTTCATAGTTGGGCTACGAGATTTCTAAGCATTTTTCCCCGACTATTAAGTCTGACTGGGTTCCCAAAACTGGTTCACTTATTTTAATGTACAATTGAAAAATTCTTACTTATCCTTAAAGAGATTCTGAACTATTTTCAAAAACTTCCTTTTTTTATAAACGAATTTTATGGACATTAAGCTACGCCATACGTTGATAGATAA
The DNA here is from genome assembly GCA_000688715.1 of Glossina pallidipes. Lineage (NCBI taxonomy): Eukaryota > Metazoa > Arthropoda > Insecta > Diptera > Glossinidae > Glossina > Glossina pallidipes. The sequence goes on along the minus strand of KK499771.1, from coordinate 2,441,983 downwards.
TCAGGAGGTTTTGAGTTCCAGGTTCCAGGTTCCAGGTTGCAAATATCATAAGTGAGGAGAACACAAACCATTTGTAAAGTTAGTCTCATCCCACTTTTCCATTATTTTTCTAACACTTTAATTATATTTATATATAATTTGAAAAAAAAGAAAAAAAATTATTTTTACTCGATTTTTGATGTTTTTTTTTGTTTTTACTCTTTCTTTGCTTTCTTTCGTGCAACCCAATCTTTGAAACTATAAAATTGCAATTTGAATCAATTTAAAATGTTATTTTTGCTTGTTCTTCAAAAGGAAAAAAGAACTATATATATGTATATTTGTGTGTGTATGTGTGTATAAAATAAATAGAAAAAAATCAAAGTGTAGGTGAAGTAAAAGAAAGGGGGAAACGAAAGAATCTTTAACCAAAGCTTTTGACAATGGCAACAATGTGTGTAACAAATCATTTGCAATTACTTTTCCAATAAAAATCATTGAATTTTATTTGCTCTGACTTCCCCAAGGGATTGAGTGAGTAAAAGAGGTAAAAAACAAGATTCGAATGCAAAAACTATCAGGCACACAGACAGGCAGAACAGGCAGTTAAGCAAAACAAAAAAATAAATAAATAAATAAATAAATAAATGTTGTTTTCTATACATGCATGCATGAGTGCGCGCATGTATGTATATTTTCTCATTATTTTACTACACTATTGTAAAATAAGGCCATATGGAAAAGCCATCATCTTCATCTGCACTGTCATCGTCATTTTACCAGCTGTTGTTGTTGTCGTTGTTGTTGCTCTTGCTTTCTTCTTCTTCAAGTTGTTTTCTTTTTCTTTCTCCTCTCCAGAATGCAATGCATAAATCCCAATAGTCGCAGCAACAATGTCGAATTTTTCTCATACACGTTAAATGATAATAATGAAAAGGATGATAATGATAAAAACGATGATCTTATTGATGACGTTGTGCAAACCAATTGCAAGCGTGTACGTATATTGTTTGCCATACTTTCAATACTTCAATTTGACTTATCAATATAAATATAATAGAAGAAGAAGCATTTCTCACAACCACAAGGATAAGAACATCAACATATGTTATACAATATTTACGTACATATGTCTATTTATATTCAACTATAAAATAGTGTTCGCCCATGTGTTTGACTGTGGATGTGTGTGTGTGTGTGTGTGTGTGTGTGTGTGTGTGTGTGTGTGTGTGTGTGTGTATGTGTGAAAAAAAGAGAAAAGTTTATTTATGAATTTCCGATTCCAATAGCATGTACTTTACTGACGTACGTTTAACAATGATGATCATGATGACGATCATGATGATGTTGATGATAAAGATGGTTTTGAAAGCAAAAATTTTTTTATTCTTTCTCCCTACTTAGCCACGATGTATATACCATGTGCGTATAGGTATTAAACTTGTTCATAAATCCGCAGCTCGTGTATTCAGCAAGCTTTTGCTGATTGAGCAATACTAAGACCAAGTTCATTTGCTGACAAACGCCCATCGATACCGGTTAGACCGATCAGCAACATTGATACTAACAACTCGAACGATTGGGGCGGGATTCATTCTGGAGATTCAAAATCTATTCAATAAAATTTTTCTTCCATCATATTTTTTGGCTTATGACCATCTCTTCGCATAAATCATCCATCGTTTCATAAGTATTTCTTTGCATCACATATTAAAGTATCTATAGACATTTTACTTTTCATCTGATCGACTATGCTCTATATGTTTGATGGGTAAGCTATTGGGAATACAAGTTAAAGGTAAGTTAAAGAATTATGCATAGACGCAATATATGAATGCATATATAGTTAGTTATATTCGTGCTTCTGAGCCATCATCACATCATGCTAAGCTAAGCTAAGTAAAGGCATAAAGATGTAAACCATTTCATGCGCTTGGCGTTGCTTTTATTTATTTCTTGTTGTTCAATGTAAAATTCAATTCAAATGTAATATTTCAATTCACCACATATGTGAAATTACTAACACAGTTGTATCCATATATCCATGTATATCCATATGTATAAGATAACTCTAAATAACAACTGCTCTGACTAAATTGAATTAAACTGTAATATTATTTGAGAATAGAAAAAACGAAAATAAAAAAATGAATCCAATAACTATGCAAGTTATTTGCTACCGTTGGTGACGATAATTATGTAGACGATGATGATAATGATGATGATGACGATGATGATGATATTGATTATGGCCGCATATTGTTCTTAAAATTTTCTCAGTCAACAGGTTATATTCCTAAATTTATTCTACGTTCGTTTCTTTTATTATAACCTTTTAAGCATGATCCATAAAATCTATGACGGTCATAAAAATGTAACAACAACTAGTTACAATTGTAATTGTAGCTTTATCATGCGCTAACTTTCAATGTATTTGCGCTTTTATACAATAAATCATTCCTTCATAAATCTCGATACCAGGAAACGACCATCCAAAGATCCCTCAGATCACTGTCTTACGCTGAGCTGCACGCTCGTTCTTGGGGTCGAAAGTTCAGACACTTAACATGCTTGAACACGAGACGGATAATACTTTGCTATGTAGCATAAATTGAAACCTTTATCAACTTTAGTTTTAACAAATGTGTTATGAAAATCGTTTTAAAACACACACACAGACACACGCACACGTCTACCCACCCTTTTCACACTATCTTCTACCAATTTTCTTCAAACCTTCGGAGCAATTCTCTTTATCTTTGTTCAATTCACCTTACTTCACAAACTTTGTTTATAATCTTCTCGTTATCCAAGTAATGAATTTCTATATTTAAAGCATAAAAAAATATTTCGTTCAACATTTTTTTTGCGTTAAGAAATTCTTTGCTTTTCATTTAAATTCATTTCCATTTAATTTGTAAAAACCACAAAAATAAATACGAAAAAAAACACCCTTTGGGTAATAAACTAATTTCAATTAATTAAATATTTCTCTGAATGAAAAAATAAAAATCAAAACAAAAAGATGTACTTTACATACCAATAACACTTCTATAAATATTGATAGCAATCAATTTGAAGTTGAAAAAAAAAGAAAAACAACTTTTATTGGAAAAAAATGAAAGCTATTTTATTTGTTATTTCTCTTTCTGTGTAACTCAAAAATCATTTGTTGTGGGAAAAAGAGTTCGCATCGTTTGCAGTGTATATAATATAAATATTAAAACCCAATAAATCTGCAAAAGGGAAGTCAAAGCGAAGCTTGCGAAAAAGCAAACAAACGAATCTTGGAGTGACTGCAGCACTTTGAATCAACACACGTACAATTAGTAAAAGGACTCTACTCCCTTTCGGCCGAATTTTCGATACGCATCACTTAATAATAAAGATGTTTGCAGGTCTATAAAGCACAATATCGCAGGGAAATGATTAACTTGATTCCGAAACTCAAGCTTGTTAAGATAGTATGTATATATCTATATATGTACGCGTTCTGTGCGTTTCAAGACAGACAAGACAGACAAGAAGTCTTGAAGTGTATAGTTGAGCCGAAAAAGTGAAATAGTAAGTTTTTGTGGGTTGTACAATTGAACGATAGCGACTCATCATAGAATATCAAATAAGACTGCATGCGCCAAGTTTCACGTGTTCCTTCCTAACATTGAATTGACGAATGGAGGAACAAAGAGACGCAACTACACCGAGTAGTAATAGATAAAAAGCGTATTGACGTTATGGACACTCGATGAATATTATTTTTGGTTCTTACAAATGGCAGAACAAATCGCCCTTACTTTCACTATTTGGCGAGTGTAAAAAAATGAATCCCTTAGTATTTGTTCTTGTTTTCTTCTTTTTTCTGAAATGTAATGTTAAAACTGTCTGTAACATGGTTATTTTCGGTCAGTTCGACTTATGCCAAAATATCTATCTTAAAATATCTTGTTTTATCATTTTGAAAGCGACCATTAGTTTGAAGGGAACTTTGTTTTTATAAAAATTCGCTTCAACTATAAATAAACGATTATAGATTGATTTTTTCCATCATTAACCATTACTTTTTCCCATTTTCTTAGCGTAGAATTCAATGCAAAAAAAAAGATCTTTTTTATCAAGTATACCGCTCTCCAGTAAGAACAAGCAATATAGTTATATTGATGCGAGTCTTTTATGCCCACCATACTTCATTTAAGGGAATTGGAAGAAGCATAAGTATTGGATATTGTGTAACGTTGGATAGACGTAGCGGTCGTTTTTCATTTCTGTGGAGTAGTTACCGGATCACCTATCAGAATATATCCTCTGGATTAGTGCCAAACCCTGATTCGATTTAAATGTGTCCGTTTGTCCATTGGTGGTAAACATTCTCTTAGTTGCAAAACTTAAGATATTGACTTATAAAATTGTCAATAATATTTGGCACATTTTGGCACGTAGATTAGGACTAATCGACCGAAGGACACGTCTGCAACATAACGTAAACTGGAAACATCAGCGATTTGCGAGGCATCTGCCTATTACGCGTTGTTAAATATATATAACAAAAATAGAATCCTATCCTATGGTTGATCCCACAATACCTGCAAAGAAATGAAAAGCATCGTCCTATTACTACTCCTATTACATCTACTACTACTAAAAATGCACGTACGCCTATATACATATACATATGTCATATTTCAACCGTGGAAATCTCTCAAATATTAATCAACCCTTTTCGATGAAATGGTTTACACTGTGGCCTAAAGTTTGGAGTGCGTTCTTTGAATTCATATTTGCAATATCTATTATCGCACAAGTAGTATCATTAATTTTTGAGGTAATTTAAAAAAAAAAAATCCTTAACATCTCCCATAAACTGATATCCTCTGTTTACTATCTTGAACGGTTACTATAATCGGATTAATTAAAAAAAAAAAAAAAGCTATAGATTTTCTTTACTTGGGTTTTATTCTAACTCTTTTTCTTGTTCTGCACATTCGTTTGACATAAATCCTGTTATCTATAATGCGGCGCTATATTAAATTAAAAATCTTTAGCATACTTTTCGAGCAAATACTGTTAATTACACGTGTAACCCGGCATCATAAGCCTAATTATTATTAAATAGCGGAAGTATTAAAATCTATTCGATTTGTTGCTTTAATGGTTTGCAGCGTGTTTTCGGAGAGAATGAGAAATGCTTTCAATTTGAAATTCAGTAAATAATAGGTTTTAAATATAACGGTTTAAGATAGCAAATGAACATGAGAAATAGCTTTTTTTTAGTATCATTTCATACGTAATTCTCTTCTCTTTTCATTGAAACATGTTTTACTCTGTTTAAATAAATTCAAAATTTGGTATCGCATTCTTTAATTACTCCAGTGTGCGATGGTTCCATTACTGCAATCTTGTACATTTTTCTTTCTTCTCTTTTTAATGCGCACGTCTGCATCCTGAAACAAAATCCTGCGTTTTTTGTTCTGTATGATATCATATTTCTTTTAAAATCCAATATTTCTTCCTTCGTGCACATATACTAACGCGCACAATAGTTTTTAAGGAAAAGGATTGCTTTGAATAAATTTCTCAACTTTATTTATTAATGCGAACTCGTGCAGCTATCTGGCAGACCTCTTGATTAGTGTCATTCTATTACAGTGCTCTCGCCACTTCAGTCTGGGACGCACGTCGCTTGCTAATAGAATAGGTAAAGTTAAGGTAGCGTCATATATAAGAATTCGTCAAAAAGGCATACCATGCGTACTTTGTCATCACTTTGGCAGCGAGACCAAACCGAATCGCAGGCAGCTCCGCCAATTTTGTAGGATTTATAGAGAACAGTTTCGGACGAATAATGAGCGAATAGCTCTGTAAAGGGTTTTGACAGCAGGCAGGGAAATAAAATTATATATAAGAAAATTATGTATCTAACAATACAATAATATCTGCTCTTCTGAAGGTGGATTAGAAATGACTATGATTTCTTATCACTGACTCTTTGTGTGATAAGGAGAAATGGTTCAAACTTTTCGAGCAATGTGTGTGAAAAACCTTAGTTCAAGATCTTCGGTGTTCCGCGGGCCTGAAATGTAAATGATTACTACCTGATTACTACTGTATGGCATAATGATCAGAAAGTTGAATCCCTCTAAATAATGTGTGTTGTTGGTTTATAACCTCTATAATTTTTATCCTACGTCACTTGCAGTACAACGGTATAGCAAGCTTGCGTGGACACCCAAAATGACTAGCAATAGACCAACTTTTCTTTATAATATGGATCGATTCGGATAGTGACTTTAAGCTTGTCTGTCCGTCTGCCTATGTTGTTTTCTTGTCGCAATTCAGGTCGCAATTTTCGAGATATTTTGTAAAAATTTAGAACACCGACGTTTTTTAGCTCGAGGACAGACATTATTGAAACCATCTTGGATCAGATCACTTCTTCGTCTACTTTCAATATAAAGCATTTAAAGGTCGTTGCATGAATTACAGAAGGGTGCAGTAAGAGGTTTATTGGTGGCTAAAAATATTATTTTTAAATATTAAAGTAGTATTGCGGTTACCCTCAATGCAGAACGCTGCAGAAACGTGGTCACTGATTTTTTGTGGCACAAGCAGGTGATTTCGACTTGAGCGATATGTGGCTTTAAGACAATGGTGCAACAAGCCACACATTTCGTGACAAAGTCAATTTTTTGGGAGAAAGGTTCAATGATCGCGTAATCTTCAAAAATGCCCACTTCATTCACTTTTCATTACAAATTAAAAAAAAGATACTTATTTGATGCCCCTACATTTTAAATTTATGTTTTTGCATAAAGTGCTTGCCTAAAGAGTAAAGCTGCTTGGAGAGTAACAATCAGTTTCTCATATCCTTACATTAGTTTCACAATGTTTCATTTGTGAGTTATAAGTGTGTAGATGCGAATGTTTTTATTATTTCGGTCAACAAGTGAACAAATTGAAAGAAATATGAAGAGGAAATTTTACGTTAAACTCCACGTTAAACACCAGTCTTGCAAAAGAAAGTTCATTTACCTTAAGCTAAGCTTAGTAAGATTTTCATTTACGCGGCACTTCGAGTGTTGCAATTAACTGATGACTAACAGGTTAGTATGTAGGGTAGAAGGCGACAAGGTCAACTTATATATAGATCTCAAATCCTATCATGGTATAGGCAAATTCATTATACGAGGCAAATGGCATAAACCTAATTACGAATGAATTTTGTTTAGCTTTTTGCTCTTCCTTTTTGTGTTTAATGCATAAATGGAACATCAAAGGTGCTTTAGGTTATAAAATCAACATTGAAAGGGTACCCTTACCGTTCGGTAATAAATGCTCACACGCAGAGTGAAATGGAAAAATTTTTAAATGTATATATGATGTATGCTGAATGTGTAAGAGAACCTGTACACAATTTCATTACTTCGGCCATAGGTGGTAATTTTAGCTTCCTTTTCATATCTCAAACCTGAATAAAACATACGTTAGGGTAGGCACACCATGGACGATATACAATCAAGTGTAGTACAAAGAAAAAGCAAAGCAAAAAAAAAAGAGCCTCTGAACTCTCAAATTAATTGTTGGGAGTGCAAAGACGCATATGCCATACAACAATGATGACGACGACAGCAACAAAATCAACAACAACATCAACAACAACAATTACAGTAACAGCTAAGGTAGCAAACGGAAGGTGGTGTTGTGAGAGCATATTTAATAAACTAAGGCTGCGGTAAACTGCACAGCAGGAAATCGCAACATGAAGCCAAACCCCACCCTGGCCATCCCGATCTCTGTAATGCATGTACACAGTTAACCCTTTGATTGCAATTAATCAGTAGCGCAGCGCCAAGATGTATGCAAAGGAAATATCAAAATGTCGAATGAAGTGAGTGGAAGGGAGTCTATAGACACATAAAGCATTTATTTTCATATACAATATTTCTGCGATATGAGTTGTCTTTTGTATCGAGAGCGTCAAGTGAGTATAAATAAATTACGTCACAGGAAGTGGCAAATTTTTGCTCATTCGTTTAATTCTTCTTGCAACGTTCTGTCTTAAGCAAAGGTCTTTCGAAGAATTTTTGCCCTCACATTTCCACCTATGTGTAAATTTGTTTTGGTGTGGTCGACTATCGACGGTCGTTGCCGCTGCCGCTGTCGTTGTCGTCGATGCCGTTACTATTAACATTATCGGTGCTATTGTTGTTGTTCTCGTTGTGTTATTATTGCTTTATTGCCATTTCCTTTCTCCCAAATCTTTTATGCAATTGCATTTTGCGCAGCGTTAATTTATTTTACATTTTCCTTCATATAAAATATCGCCACTGCAATGCATAAACTCCTGAATGCAATTATCAGATATTGCATGTATTTCCTTATTGTATGGAAAATATAGCAATAGTTCTGCTCCGGGGATTGGTTGCTCCGTGCACTACCGAATGCAATTGTTTTTGTTGAGCTAAATTAACTTAAGACAAGTTGGATGTTGGGTGGGGGTAAAGCGACGACGGCGGTCAGAAAATACACGTTGCAAGCGTAGATTTAATAAAATCAAAACAAACGAGGGAGGAAAGCCATGACAATCAGTATCGAATGGTAATGTTTGAAAAGGGATAAGTTAATTAAAATAAGGAAATATTTAGATTCAGATTCAGACAGATGCCACATCATCCTCACAAATATAAATATACATTTCGTAGATATTTTTTTTATGTTTTATTATTTTTCTGTTTTATAATTACCCTGAAAACACCATTAATTTGAAAGGATTTGCAAAGGAACAATTTGTTTGAGAGTCAAAGAACCCAATCGCTATTCATTGTATTTGTTTACACTCTACCAGGTGACCGTATTCGAATAGCTTTGTTCAGGGCAGAATTTTCAACTTCAAGAGAACTCAGTACACTACCGGCAATAGAAACAAGCCCTCCTTGGTGTTTTCAAGTTAAGGCTTTACGCGTGTATAAGGATTTGTTAAATACAATATTTGTGTTCATTTAACAGTAATGTTACAAACGCCTCAAACGTTTGTATAGAAGAAGGTCGGAAAGTAACAGCGTGATTTTTCCTATGCCTAACAACAAGCACTTGCCACATGTATCGCTTTTCTTATGTATTGAAATATTTAATGGAAAGAAAAAAACAAAATATATAGTGAGCTTTTTACTCTAAGTGAAGAATGCAAAAAGCCCACAAAATGCCTATTGAGTTAAATGAAAGACAGCTGTACGTTTGAATGGTACCATTACGCAGGGCGAAAAATGAATTTATTTCGGAAAACTCTTATCATAAAAGATCACATGTTGGTTATCCTCGACGAAAAAAAATCGCTTCAGAAAGTTATGGTCCATTATGGGTCGCTCTTACTCGACGAGCTCATTTCTGTGAGAGCTAGGAATTAATAATAAATCGAGTTTAGGCGCAAAATTGGCCTCTACACACCAAAGAGCAGTATGAAGTAATTTTTCAGCATAGCAAAGCGCTACAAAGCAATGCAAAGCACGCCGAGTAAATGGTAACAATCCGGATCCTCTCTCGATGATCGTATTTATTATACATACTCACTTACGTACTTATTGATATATTGTCCCTCCATTCCAATTCTCTTACTATAAAGCTTTGCAGATTACCTTCAGCTATTAAAACTGCCTGTGACCGTAGATTTCAGTTAAAAATGAAGTGAAAGTAAATTAGAGTCACTTTTTATGCCTTGAACATGCAGGACCTAGTGGAGCCTTCGATTTTCCTGACAGTTACGTATCTTAACATTTACAAATCCTCCTAATTTAATAATTCAATTTTTTGGCAAACTACTTACTAGGTTGGCGCGGAAGTACCCTCGTATTTTACCACATTTGAATGTGAAGATGTTTGATATCTTTCTCAGCAGTTGAATGGTGGCTGCCGAGTTCCTTTGCAATTGCAAACTGGTTAGATATGGATTACTCTCCAACGATGGACCACAAAACGTCACTACCCCAGATCGACAATATCCATAGAGATTAAATTCTCCGGATTCAAATTTGACAAACCATCTTTAGCAGATCAAAACATTTACAAGTTCAGTTCCTGCCGTTTCGTATAAGCGCCCGACGCGTTGCTTCTTTTCTAAAAGTCGTACCAGAGTCCATGACTTAAATGCATACCACATTCCCACTCCTCTCTCCCTTTCGCTTTCTTTCTCTCTGTTTCTCTCTCTATCTATCTATCTCTGTTTTCATCGTTTTCTCTCGCTCTCTATCTTTTTTGCTTTCGCATCTTCACCCTGTCACTATGTTCAATGCCTTTGATATACATATATTTAAAAAAAAAGGGAAAAATTTCATTAAAAATTTTGTTTAAAATAGGTTTTGCTGGCAATACGGTCGCCAATGTAAAAGGGAGGCTTTTTCTGGTCATTTCCGTACTAAATTAATTTTTGTTTTATGTACTTTAACAATGTTGATGGTTGTTGTTGTTGTTACTGTTCTTGTTGTTGATATTGTCGATGTTGTGCGTTAGTGTCGTTTACATACACATCCATATAGTCATTTAAGCAACGCATACAACATATAAACTTGCATGCATTTGCAATCAGGCCTGTAGATGTATTTTAGATGCATTTATTTGTATATAAGTAGATGTACGTTCATGTGCATTTATGTATGTATGTGTATATTCCTATGTATATGTATGGGCTCGTTTGTACGAATGTTTATATATTGGTATACGTCTACACTGCATAATTTATATTTGACATTTTTGACTGATTTATGGTTATGGGCCACATATCTATATGTATAAGTTTGAATATGTATGTGTGCGTTCGGCTGTGTATATTGGTAAAATTTACATAAATATACACACATATATAACTAAACAATTTATTGCATTAACATAGACAAATATATATACGTACACACACACACACACACACACACACACACACACACACACACACACACACACACACACACACACAAACAAACAAACAAACAAACAAACAACAACAACACACACAACACACACACACACAACACACACACAAACGCACACACACACACACAAACACACACGCAAACATACACGCAAAGATATTTGTCTATATATATATATACATATACTAACACACTAACACAAACACGCACAACCACACACATATGCTAACATTCAAACAAAATTGTAACAACATAAAAACACCGCCACGTGCATACGTTGACTATTGTTAGAAAATTCAGAATCTAACCAAAAATAACACAGAAACCCCAACAAATGACCTTTTCGTACTCTATATAAGGGACAATAGCAGACAAAGTGACCAAGTGGTGACTGGCGAACAGAGACTCCAAGCCTTTTTAGTTCACTACTTAGGTCACATTGAAGTTTCATGTTTAATATTTGTTGTAGCTAAAGTATCTAAAAATTAAAAATGCATATTTACGTGCAATGAAACATAGGCAGAATCAATGTTTGTCGGCTATTATATTACAGTGGTGTATGTAAACGCCCTCTATGTTGGTTATATTTGTGCGGCAGTTTTTTGTGGTACTTACTTTAATATGCATACATCCATCCATACATGCACACGTATGTTTATTCCCACACATATTTTTTTTCGTCTCCCTCTCTCTCTCTCTCTCTCTTTCTCTCTCTCTCTCTCTCTCTCTCTCTCTCTCTCTCTCTCTCTCACTTGTTATCTCTTTCTTTTTCTGTCAATGATTTGTAACTACGTTGGTTTAATACCCTGTTGTGTTTTTGATTTAACAGAAAAGAACAGCAACGGCGACGGCGACGGCAATAACGACACTACGCAGGCGCAGAATGTATTTTTATGTGTGCTTTTCAAGATTTATTATATTATGTTTCAAGTCTGAAAACTAGAAAGCTACATAAAGGCGATATAAAAATTTGAAATAAAAACACTACACATAGCAACGATAACACTAACATCGTAACTATTAGTCGTTGCTGCTGTTGTTTGTGAACATAACAGGAATTTAAAATTTTGCAAATGACACATTTGATGTGGTGACAATTGACATACACGCTCCCCGTGTTTTTCTGTCTATGAGTGTGACTGTGAATGGCTGTACCACACAGACCCACATACATATATATGTATATATACACACGTATATATATATATGACTCATAGTTGGTTAGCATACAGTAAACAAATATAATACACAAATCTCTAAAAAATATCAGTCTATCATGATATGCAACTGAATGAAAAATTATTAAAAAATGAACACTTGTTTTTAAAGTTAATCCTTGACTCTTCATAGAGAATTTTTAAAGAAGTTAATTCCTGAAAACTTAGAGATATCAGACTTATTACTTACTATATCCACAAAGTAAGATTAATTTAAATTTGAATTCTCTTTCCACAATTCTGGCTTCTCTTTTTACGAACAGCTTCACGCAAACGACGCACAACACCCAAACAATGATCCTTGTTAACAGTTAGACCTGTCGGAAAGAATCCTTACTGCACGACTCCACGATAATCGAAGAGAACTATTAACATCACCTTGATTTTGAGCGACTTTGGGGCGGTTTTGTCGATATTGGCGCACCTTTCGCAAAGTATTCGCTCAATTGATCATTTGTATCCGAGTTGTATGCGTAGATCCAAGGCTCATCTCCCTAATAGTGCGTTTCATGACCGATTGATAATTAGAAAGCAATCTTTCACAAACGTAGTAAAAGTCGGAAATAAAACTTCTTGTGTCGTCCAAAACAAGAAATTGAATTTATACCTCTTCAAATATACCCGACTTGTCAGACAGCAAATACGGTACACCGAAGTTATATTACACAGAAACACATGAATATATTTCGGGCTTACATGCTGTGATATTCGAAACCATATAAGTCCTTTAATAATGTCGTAGTCTTATAGTAACGCTTTTTCTTTCTTAAATTTTAAAGATCGTCTCACCTTTTCTTTTTTTAAATACAATTATCACCTCTCTGAGAAGATTTGACTTAAATCGCTAAAATAATTTCTCGGTGCTATTGCTTGCTTGCTTGCAGGGACATTATCTTTAGATTTAAAATATATTTTATTGTTTGACAAAAAGTCAGAGGCTTTAGAAGGAGTCAAAAAATCCGGTGATTGGGCTAAGTACAAGGAAGCGCTCACCATATATAACGCCGAGCTGAGGCGGTCAGAGTAGGCTGGAGGCAGCACTACGAAGACATAAATAGTCCGACCTAAATAGCCCTACCTAAAGGCCACAGGAATGGAGTGTGCACTCTAAAAAAACCAAGCGTAAATTGCATAGAAAGTCTCGAGGAAGCTGATCATTTCTTAATAGCGACTCACTTTCTGGGATTCCTAAGCGATGCGAAACCTGTGCACCGGGCGTGTCCAAGAGAAACATACATTCCGAGTTCTAGGGACCGTAGTCCCGCCACCAAAATCTTTTGCGTCGAACTGTTTCACTGGCCCGTGTCAACTTTCGGCTCATACAAATTGCTGGAAGTGGGAGGGGGAGTGCTCTTTACTCTTATTTGCATCGTAATCATAGATAAGCTGCTAATAAAACTAATTGACCTGGGATTCGAAACACTGGGTTACGCAGACGATTTGGCAATTTCCGCGAAATGCTGGAATGAAAAAACGCTTACTAAACGAATACATAACCCAAGCATAACCCACAAATAGCGCCAGGATAAATAATTACACATTAATTCACCAAAAACGGTCCTGCTGCGTTTCTTGAAAAGGAGGAAATTAACATTGAACAACGTTCACTTACAGGTTGTTGTCCTTCAGTATTCAAATGAGGTGACATATTTGGATGTTCGTTTTAAGAAAAACCTTCACCTGAAATTCTCATTTAAGATCGTTAATCGAAAAGGTGACCAGAGAACTTTTTGCCTACCAACGCCTATACGATAAAACGTAGGCCCATTAAGTGGAAGGGAAACATGTTTGCTTGTCCTAAAAGCTTTCCATGAAGAAGGATACGGAAACATTTTTGCATTCTGAGAGCATTTAACTCACTCCACTAAACCACGAACTGTCAAGATTATTCGTACCATTAGTGAGATAAGAGTAAATTTATTTGGGAAAGTTGCAAAGATTGGTGTTCCAGGGTTGAATTTTTACAGTAGTCCAGAGGCGGTCATTTATATGAAATCACTTTTGACCGAAAGTGGCATAAAGCAACGGCTAAAAATCTCACCAATTAGTTTAAATTAAAAAGAAAAACCTTTTATTTGATGACTCCGTACCTAGATCTTTGAATGCGTATATACGAGCTGCTTCCTTAAGGGGTAACATCACGTTGTCTTCACTAAAAAGCGAATCAATTTTCTAAACTTACATAAAAATACTGAAAATATCTGTTAGTATTAGGACTTCACATTCGTCTTAACGTACGTAAGGAAATTTGGTTTAGATCTTTTGAAAAAAATATGAGGACGCAGCAGCTTCTGCAATACAATAATTTTGCTTGAGTCTTTAAGAAAACGCTTAAACCAGTAAATAAAAGGAGAAACCTAAAAAGAAAAAGAGATTAAGCTTCTCCTTTATATTTACTTAAAGTAGTTAGCGATAGAATCGCAAAATATTTACTAAAATGTTTTGGAGTCCAATGTAAAATAATGAAGCGTGGAGGTAGGCAATCAAGTCAATTGATACGGTGCAATATGTCAAACATTTTAGCATTCGATAATTTTTGGACCGTCAGAACTAACCACTAACGTGTCCAAGTGACCAGAGAGTGACCTTGCAAGTCTTTTATAACTTATTTATCATTTCATTTCACAGTTTTAGACGAAAATGTAAGCATTTCATCGAAGGTGAGCACAAAATGAGGCAATGCTTTCCGTCATTTTCTTTTTAACTTTTTTTTTCTTATGTTATATCCATAGCTTGACAATGTCACATTGCTTTCAATGCTCTATAATTAACGCTAATTGCGGCAATTTGTACATGAGCACAAACATATGCATATACGTACACAAGTATACATAAACACAAAAAAAAAAAAACACAAATACGTACGCATATATCATACGTAGACAGATACATACACATTTGTACGTACAATTGTACCGTAATATCGATAAAGAACCGGGCACGCATGCACATAAGAAGTATTTACGAAGGCATTCGTCTTCTGCTTTCGCTTTGTACGCATGCATGAATATACATGCAATCATGCAGATATGTATGTATATATGTATTTTGAGATATAACGTAACTGTGTGACTAAGGCTTTTAACGAAATTACTCACACGAAAACAAAGAAGCACATACACGTACCGCACACACACGCACACATGTTCACATATGCAGTAAAGAAACTAATGATTTTGATAAATGCTCAGACGTGCCCTAAAAGTAATTTTCGTTTTTTTTTTCTTTTTTTTTACTTGCTTTATACACATGCGTAAGCAAAAGTATTGTTAGTTTTCCATTTATGTACAAGTTAAAATATACCGATCTATATATGCACCTATATACATGTACACGTAAGTATTTGTGGTGGATTATATGCGTTTCTCATACATAACATTATCCGTGACATTCCTGTAAAATCTAATGTACAATATTAGAGAAACACTTACATATATCACATGTACGAAGCGATAGACTCTGAAACTCATGTATCTTGTATATATATATACATATATAAAAGTTAACAGTAAACTACTTTATAAACTGACGCTTAAGAAATTTAAACAACAATAGAAAGACAAAGAGGAACACATTCGAAAACGAAACCACACCGAGAAAATCTTCCATTGTGGCCAAATATAATGAACTAATATTTGTTTGCGGGCAGGAAGTGGAATTTATTCAAAATTATAATTACGAAAGGTTCATGTACATGCATCGATATCGATCGTTAGATGAAGGCTCATAATAATTAACAATGTAATGGCACTCTATAGGATCCATGAAACCTCTTTCTGAGTATTGCAAACGTGTTAATGAAATGTATTAACTCACAAACTCCGATAATGAATGTTAAAGTATGTCCCTTTCTTTACTCTCAGTTGCTTTTTCCCTTTTGTCGTGAAAGAAACAAAACTACGAAGAAAAACTAAAGCAAAGGGAAACCAAAAACAATCCACAAATGAAATGTTGACAAGAAACTGCAATTATCTTTACCTACATAGACAAATACGTGAAACTAATTGATTTA
Organism: Glossina pallidipes; assembly: GCA_000688715.1. Taxonomy (NCBI): domain Eukaryota; kingdom Metazoa; phylum Arthropoda; class Insecta; order Diptera; family Glossinidae; genus Glossina; species Glossina pallidipes. The sequence goes on along the minus strand of KK499771.1, from coordinate 2,425,862 downwards.
ATACGACTAAGTGACAAGAACTATAAAAAGTAAGTCATTTTATTTCTTCTACTTTGCCATGCAATAAACAAAAAAAAAAACAAAAAAAAAAAAATAAATAAATAAATAGATAACAAGAACGGCAGATATTTTGTAGTTGGACATTAGTGTGATAAATTAAAAGGAAAACTTTTTAATCCATTAAATTAAATAAATGGAAAATTTTGGCAACAACTTTTCCTTTTTTTATTTGCTTGCTTAAGATGAAGCTTAAAATTTTTAGATTAGTTTTGTGTTTTTAGGTATTACGTTAATAATGATTTAGTAATCACCTCATTCATTTGGAACGTACCAGCTTTCTAAGAAATTCGCCAATATCTTTTTTTTAATACCCATGACCGAAGGATGAGCGTGAACACGCTTACAACAAGTAAAAGGAAGCTTCAGAGACCCTACAAAGTATATATATCCTTGATCAGCATCAAATTGTGAATCGATTTAAAAATGTCCGTCTGCCTGTCCGCCCGTCTGTGTAATGTCTGTTGTAAACATTCCTTTCGCCATAGAAATGAAGCCACTGACATCAAATTTGGTGAAAACTTTGGAAGCTCTTGCACCCAAGTTGGTACTGCAAATGAGTTGACGAACACGCCTACAGTACCAAATAAACTAAAAGCACCTCTGTTTTTCAAAAGGATAAAAATTGGTTTGTTATTTATAAAAATTTTAACGTATGTTGTATGGGTGATGCTGCAGTATCGGTACAAAAATAGGAAAAATTGACCACGCCTACCCAATATTATAGCGTATTAAAATATAATTTTTCTTTCAAAAAGCTCCTAAAGTATAAAAATTCTTGACCAATTTCAAATTCGAAATGCGCCTAATCGTGCCCGCCTGGTCTTCTGTTCATATGTCCGTCTGCTAGTCCGTATGCCCAATTGAGTAGTATTTGTAGTAAACAACAAAACTGAGAACAACATTATTATTATATTTCTCTTCTTTTTCCTTGTTTGCAATCTTTGATAGGAAACATTCGCTTACGATCGAATATGAATTTTCTTCTTTGATGAAATTGGCCGTAAGGCAAACGTGTAAGAAGATCACAGTGAGAAGGTGTTATGATTGGTGTGGCATATATCGAAAACTGAGAATTTTTCAATTGAGAATTTTTTCATCTCTGGTCTGCTAACTAGCGCCGATGATTACTCAACTCCGTTCCGGTATTTTGGAAGTAGAACAAGAAAGCAGACGTAATTTCCTTATGAACGAATCGAATACCTTGCGAATTTTATGCAAACTTCTTGGAAATTTCCGCTATTCGTATACAAACACAATAAATAATTGCAAATATCTTATAGATTCCAATGATGACTGCAAAATTGCAAACCCATTAATTTCCTAACTTTTCTTTCTCTTTCTAACGGCATTGTCATTTTTTGTTCCTCATAAGTACTTTTTTTCTCATATTTTTTATTACAATCTTTCAAAAGATCTCAAAGAAAAGGACCTCGTCATTCTCCAAATCATTACCATATTCACCTTAACGTTATACATATATTGTGTGGAGCAGAAATCAACGCATATGCAAATTAGTATTGCTAGTTGAAGATGTCAAGACAATGATAAATTTGAGAAGAAAAGAAATTCTTGAAAAATGAAAAACAAGCAAGCAACACGAAAGAGGAAGAAGAAGCGAAAAACGTTTTCATAAACCAAAGCGTACCCAATAACTAATACTGTTATCTGCGTAGTGCTGTTTGGTGGGTTATTTAACTACATTTTAAGATTGAAATATCTCTCTCTTTCTCTCTCTCTCTCTCTCTCTTGAGTACCGTAAGTCATCACCAGGCAGTTCACCGCCAGCAAATGGGCAAATGCCAAAAGCCCACAAAAGCAAAACAATAAAACAATTCACATATTATCATCACCATGTTTGGGCAATTTAGGTTGGAGTGCATTCATTCAACGGTGTGAGACAATGCGGACCCTTTTCTTATCCACTAAGGCAATTTATAAAAATAATAAGTTAAAGCTTTTGTACATTTTTTTAAGCAGATAGATAGTTACGTAGATAGGTAGGTAGGTAGTTAGGTAGGTAGGTAGCTAGATAGGTAGGTGAGTTAGCAGTAGCAGTAGCAGCAGCAGCAGTAGCATTTTTAACCACAATGACAGTTAAGTGCTTGAAATCACTAAACAATACAAACTGCCTTCTCGAGAAAACAAAGATCGTGACTTTATAGGAAAAACACAAACGCATAAATATTTTGATTTCAATTATTTACTAGCTTCATGGGGTATTCAAAACACGTCTGCTTACCTATCGAAGGTGTGTGCTATTATGAGCGGTTAGAAAATCTAATTGATAAAAAGAAGGAAATCTACAAAAATAAATAAAAAATTATTTAATTACGAATAATTTATTTATTGTAAAACTGGAAAAAGACAAAAAAAGTTGAACTTAAAAACTCTTATTTATCAGAAGGTTAATCTAGCGCGAAACGCGATTCGAAGGTGAAACTGAAATAAACAAAATTTATGCTTCAACCGAACTAAAGTAATATGTGCAGTTCTGCTGGCCTCCGGAAACATGCTTTGATCGATCGTTAATTAAAATTCTTTATCCATAGCAATCAAATGAAAACTCAAATTATTCTATGTATGTGATGATGCTCATAAATATGATAGAAAAACATTTCAAAGGCTGTGCATTCACAGAGTCTGTCGAGGAGCGTTACGATACACATTTGTGAAGAAGGCCACCCCTCTCCACTTCATTTCTTTGTAATGCGCTGTTCTATGTATTAGAGGTTCCGTCAAACATAGAGATTCTCGATCAGGGTCAATTTGGTACCAACTTAATTCTAACGATCTATCTGTTCACTCGTCCGTCCGTCCGTCCGTATTCACGCTGCTCTTAGTATTATTCTTAACGATTTCAAGTAAACCTCGTATAGGTTTCTCAATTGAAAGAGCATTCGGCCATTTGGCGTTAAGCGAAATTGCTGAACGCATGAATCATATTTCAGCAATCTATGGTAAGGCATGCCGTGTTAAGCCGAAATGCTACTCGACTCATAAGGCTCAAATGAAATATGCTAACGCTGCGAAGTACTCAGCTAAAAAAGAATTTTACCATTCGTTGTTTAATCGAGATGATGTTAGCCACAATCTCTTTATTTGAACGTTCGATCAGCTGATGTTGTATAGCTCATAAATGTTTAAACAGAATGAATATTCCCGCAATTGCTAAAGCAAAGAAGTTCTCAATTGAACGGGTCTCTTAAGTGAGGAGTGAAGTTAGAGCCATAAGCGTTTTGGCATCAAACAGGTTTAAATGGCATTGCCAAAACGATAGATTTTAATTTCGTCATAAGCACTGAACACCTATTCAAGTGAAATTATTGGTACAAAAAGAAAATGCATTAGAGAGAGTTAGTCGCAAAATTTCGGTTTTCAAATAAACTTTTATACCTCTGAAATAGATTTGAAATATTACTCTTTACGAAGAAAAAAAACATCAGTAGTTCGAAAGTCTCGGCTAGATGACGGTATCCAAATCTGAATAGTATTAAGTAGATGTCAGGAGAATCAACCGTCATGAACACCTGATTGCCGCATATAATAGACATTAGCCTGTGTGTGTGTGTGTGTGTGCGTGTATGTGTGTGAGTAGGTGTGCGTACGTATTGCGTATGTGTGTGTGTGTGTAAGGGTATATATATATACATACGCTCGTAGCATTATTTAACTTTTCCAACTTGTCGAATTCCAAAATTTGATTTACTTTGGATTTAAAAGGTTACTTAATAATAAATCTAATTAAATACTTGCACATTTTTTTGCTTCTTGGACTGAGATTTTAAAATTTTCCTTAAACCATCAAATATATACTAAACTTGATTTTTTTCTTATAAAATCTTCCTAATTAGGGGCAGAAATCCCTAATATTAGCTCCAGAGTTCTACTGTAATTACAAAAAGACCATATTTACATACGTTCATAGGGGGACCCATAAGCAATCAATTATTTTGAAATCGAAGAAAACTTTGTATTGAATTCAAGGGTTAATTTCTTAATTTATTACATTATTACTTTTCATCATCAAAGACAGTTTGCCATCTCTTTTGCAAATTTTCAATCATCCTCCCGTAGGAATCGGGTTCGGCCCGTGAAGCAGAATATGATTTAAGAGACCTCTTTGATAAGTTAATTTCAGGGGTTAATGTCGCAGTTTATTTAACTTTATGTTCTCATAAAGAATTAATTTCTCATCTCCGGTAACGATTATGTTAAGAAGAGAACCTCTAAGAAATCTGGATACGAAATGAAGCGTAAATTGATCGATGAATGTTGTTGTTCTTGCCCCATATTCCTTGCCTAGTCAATTGCCTTTTCAGTTTCATGCGGTTATATACTGTTTAATTGTGTAATCATCCATACGGACCCAAGGCTCCTCGACAATTCTTGAGTACTTAATTTTTGATCGGAATGCGTCATTATAAGATTCAACCGTTCGTCTGTTTTGACGCCTTTCATAAAGAACGAGCTGGTGGTCGTCATAAAAATTAATACAACGCCAAACGATTTGTGCACACAAGAGAAAACAATTTGATTAAGATGAGGTGTTAGTCAAGGTAAAAATCATCAAACGATTTATAGAATTACTGTGCAAACTAAGACAGTAAAAATATTAGTTACTATCGACTTGCATTCAATTTGTCACATCGTGGTCTTCTATCAAAATGATTAACTTTGTAGATGAGCTGCTAAATAGGTTGCATATGATTACCAACGATTTCATTTCCCACATACCTTTTTTTTCTCCTCCTTTTTTCTTTTTTGCTTTTTCTTGTATTCTACTCAATATTGCAGTATGCGTTGCCTATGCATTTATATGCATTTAATGAAGGTCATAAAATAAAAAAATTAAACGTTTTCTTAGGAAGGACTAACAAAAAAACACATCGAAGAAGAGTAAGAAAAATGAAAAAAGCAAAATATCACGTTTATGAAGTAGTAAAACACGACTATGCATATTTAATTGTTCATTATAGCGGTTATAATGATTATGATGATGACAATAATGATGATAATGATAATGATTACGTTTATATTGATGGTTGCATATAAAGCACCGAGGCATAATATCCAAACCATGTCTTACCATCAGAGGAGACCACAGGCAGTCTGCTAATGCAGTATAAAAATGTATTTCTTTATAATATTTTGACAGTTGTTTAAAAGAGAGGTACAACAGCACAACACCGCAACTCACATACAGACAGATAGACATACATACATGCATACATGGTTAGTGACGTAGTAGCGGAGAAAGAATATACTCCGATAATTTATGTTAAGTATTCAATATGTAATGCGCCAGAAAAGCCGCTATTTACATATAACCGTTATGTTACTTTTTTCATTTTTTTTAAAGTAAATTGTCGTGCGTCCACACAAACACACAAACACACACGCACACATACACAAACGCGTAAATTGTGAGATATATGTGCATTTCTACAATTTCTACATATAAGTTAGAAAGATTTTCCATAAAAAGTAACAACTCACCTACACATTCCGTTGATTGTTTGGCATGCGTGCTAGAGGTTTTTGTGTCAAGCATGCTTTGCTTGGTTGCTTGCTTGCTTGCTTGCTTGCCTTACATGCTTATACCTGTGCATTAGATACTTTTTTTTCTACACATGCAGATATATATTTATTTGGATGCATACATCAACATATTTACCTCAGGCCGTTTCCGTACCACTCTTTAGCCCTCGCTCTCTCTCTCTCTCTCTCTCTCTCTCTCTCTCTCTCTCTCTCTCTCTCTCCGTTAACTTGCTTTTAAATATTTTGAAATACTCTTTTCTTACGATTCATGTTTACTGCCAGTGATGCATATTCGACGTAAAACGTAGAAAAAACAGAAAAGCAGAAGGAAAAATGCTTGTTTTGACAATCAAATTTCGTGGCCTACCATTTGTACCTTAGTGCATGTTTGCCTTTACGTATGTATGCATGTGCGCAGCATAAGCATACAATCCATTATTTATTGCGCTTTCATTTCAATTTGCAAATTCTGTGACCGTTCATATCGTGACCTTTTATTATTGCTTTTTTTTCCTTCCTCTCATTTGTTTGGTATTTCTGTACGTACACCCATCAGCACAGGATAGATTTGATTTGTCCTATTGTTTGTACCACTCACGAGAATGCCGTCCATCACATATCCACCAGATGTGTACATTCATTCCGATTCACGAACGGGGAATATGCAAGTTGCACGATATGTCTCGGTTAATGGCCACAGATAGAATTCGAGAATAAGGCAAACGTAAGTAAGGACAAGAACTGAAAAACGCGAAATTTTTCGCATATATTGCAAATAAATAAACATTTTATGTATATTATGAATGAATAATAAACAAAATCATACCCCCGTAAGCATAAATATGGTTAACATTGGAATTCCGACAATTAATCAGTTGTCAATCTTGACTTGTTCCGCCAAATATAACGAAAATTGGAAAGACAAGCGGGCACAGTTGACATGCAGACTCCTAACTGACGTCCACATATCAAGGTTGCCAGAATGCGTCGTGCATTCGCAAACGCGCTTCTACTGGTGGGTATCAAACGGTCGCCCTAAAGGCAAATAGAGCTTTCTTACTTATTGTTGTTGCTGTTGTTGTCGTTATTCGTTTGTTTGTTTTCTTCTTTTTTGTTTTCTTTTTCGTCTTTTATATTTTTGAGGTTTTTCGGTTATACTATTTGTCTTTCTGACTGTGACTCTTTCAATCTCTCACTTTTTCTCTTTCTTTCTATTGTTTTTAGTGTTTACTTGTATGTGTCACAATGCAAGGCCCAGTGACACTGTTTTGTTTGCCGAAAACGAAATGTTGACAGTGGAAAAAAATTCATAAATAATTTTTACCGCAAAGTGCACAATGCATCGTGCACGCTTCACAAAACAAAAAGGTCAAAGACAAAAACCACTGACAGTCTAGCAAACACACGAATGCTTCGCAAAGCAAGTTCATGGTTAAACAAGAAAAAATATATACAGAAAAATTGTATTTTTCTTAAACTTAGTTTATATAAATTTTATTTAAAATAATTTATTTTGGCAAAAACCAAAATTTTTGCCATCTGATAACCTGGAAGGCCTTTGTTTGTCACGAAGATGCGGTAAAATCTAATTAAGGTTGACAGTGAAGTATACAATGACTCGGTAAAAGGTTTACAAGAACAGTTATAAGTTTGTGTGAAAATGTTGGTCTCCAAGAAAATTTGATGTCCCGATCTGAATGATATCATCTTTCCGATCTTTTCGAACAGAAAAGTTGTCACGTTCCATAAGGCCAACAGGCAACCGCGGGTCTTTTTGTTACACTTCTACAACAAACCATGTCTCACATTTTATGCACTTTGTTTTATTATCAATCAACAAATGAAAACGGGAATAAATTTCTTTCCTCTTCAGTTATAAAATTTCCATTAATTCAAATTCTTTGCTCATTAGTAAAACCGAAGTTTTCTCACAGTCCTGCATCTTCTAACTAATATTTGCGCCCAACTTTTTAGACTAATTTGAGCAATAAAACTTTTAACCCTTTGCATCCGAACTGCGCTTAAGAGGAATCATCATTAATTATGATCCTATATATAGATATATCTTATGTTGTGCCCGCATTGCAAAGTTTCCATTTCCGAGCTGGAGGTAGAAAATCGTCAAAAGATATTGCTGGTTCTTAGTAGCAGCATGCACGATTCGCCATCCATGGCGCTTACGTACTAAAACCCCCCCACACGCTTCTTCAGGCCCCACACGGGACCACCGTTAGGTATTACTTCATGGAGGCTGGTTGTCATTAGCACGCTTCCGATGGTGGGACCTCAGTGGAATACACTATTGGCTTCCACTCCCTCTGCTCTCCACCCGCTGTCTTTCAAGCCGCCGTAGTTCTTTGAGCACTCTGCTTACAAAGTTGCCCACTGTGCTCCAGACCTTTTTACTGGCTGTTAACCCTTCCAATATCTCACTCGGCTTTATTTGGGATATGCCATTGTCGAACCTTCTGCAGCGAAAGATGCTACGAAAGCAGCCATGGCCAGTCAGGAACTGGGTGAGGTAATAATTCACTCCACCGTGTGGCCTTTTGATCCATTGCGTTATATTTGGGATAAGAACGAACGTCCATCTTCCTTTCGTTGTTTTTTCTCAACGCGATTGCTAAGTCTTAATCGGCGCTAGCCGCTCTTCCTTTTTGATGGCCTCATGGGATGGGGCGTTGATGCGGCGCCTTTCGTGAATGCGCCTCATTTCGTCTGCCAAGATGTCGATTGGCATGGCGACAGTAATCATCAGGGCAGCATCCTCCGACACTGTCCGGAATCCGCATATCTGCCTTAGCGCGCTAAGACGATATATTGCCGCCAGCTTTCGGAACACTGCCTTCACTGTGAGTGCACCGGCCCAAACTGGGCTTCCGTACATTATGACCGAAGTTATCACCGTGGATATTACTTTTTGATTGGTGAATTTCGGGCCTTCGATACTTGGCATAATTTTTGCTAACGACGCGTGGATGCCGGCAGCTTTCTCATCCGCGGTGCTTAAAATTGAGTCGATGGTCGAGCATCACTCCAAGGTATTTCAGGGCAAGAGATGACTGCACCGTGTGCTGCCCGACTCGTACGGAGCATGTTTCCACGCGCTTCCGGTTGCTTATTAGTACCGCCTCAGATTTATGCTCGGCTAGCTCTAGCCACATCTCATCTAGCCACGCTTTCACTTTAACGATAGTCTCCTTAGCCCTCGTTTCTACTTACGTAACAAATTTTGCAATAACTACGATTTCTATATCGTCGGCAAAGCCGATAATCGTTACCTCGGCAGGAAGGTTCTGCTCAAGAACACCGTTGTACATTATGTGCCACAAGAGAGGACCAAGGACCTATCCCTGTGGGACACCCGCCGTTATTTTATGCGACTCTTTTCTGTCATCGCTATCACACACTAGCATGTGGTTCGGAAGGTAACTTGTTGTTATCTCAAACATATACCACGAACCTGCGTTCTTATGAGGGCTTTACGAATAATCCCCCATTCCGCCGACTTGAAGGCGTTGTTAACGTCTAGCGTAACAACGGCGCAGTACTCTTTATCACCACCTCTCCATCGGTCCCCGGGTATAGTATCGGAAGCAAGCGCCACGACATGGTTTATGGCATCTATCGTAGACCGTGCTCTTCTGAATCTGTACTGGTTATCCGAGAGTGCACGCATTTCTTTGACCACGACCAGCAGGCGTTCGTATACGACCCTCTACAATACCTTGCCCATTGTATCTAAAAGGCACATGGGTAGGTATGACGATGGCTAGTTCAGTGGCTTATTGGCCTTCGAAATGTCCTTTCGTCCAGACACCTTTGTAGCATCATCATGAAGACGTCTGGCCGTCTGACGGCGACCTCTGCTGAAAAAGAGTTACTACTATCCGCCGGAGCGTGTGCGGGCACGTGATTTGCGTCGTTCTCTGTTCTCTGCCCTTTGACCTTCTTCTCTCTATAGAGACTTGCGCAGTGACGTAAAGGAAGCCATAAAGAGCAGCAAAAGGGAAAGCTCTGATGATATATGCCAGGATGCCAATACTTATCCGTGGGGAACGGTATATAAAGTCGTCCTGTTTTTTTTTTTTTTTGTGAGGGGGAAAATCATCAACAGGCGTCCCTGAGGGCAGTGCGAGACTTTAGCCCGCTAAAAACCACCCCTCCTATTCCCTACTCTATGGCACGATCATTTAGGTATACCTTCACAGGGAGGGTAGACGTTTAGGCACTACATAAAAGTTTACGTTGACGCTCTTCGTTTCTTTGTTTTCTCATTATGTTTGCGGCGAACACTCCTACCACCGTCCATATTTTCCGGTCGTGCAACATAGTTGTCGCAAGATTGTCGGGGAGAGGTATAAAGTCGTCCTGTGTGTATGTGTGTGTGTGAGCGTGTGTAAATTCTTCGTTTGAGCTCCGTTTCTTTTATGACATGTACGTAAAGTAAAAAAAGTTATGGAATACTAGTGGGGTTGGTGCATGAGTTCTTGAAATATGTTTGAATGGCAAGCAATGGTAAAAGAAAAATAAAAAAAATTCTCAAGTATGTTCTGACCGGGCAAAGAAAAGCTGCACACTTTTGTGATATTTTAGTTATCGACAAAAAGTCAGGCTATACCTTGAATAGTGTGTCCTCAAACATCAAGCCAACTAAAGTTGTAACATTTAATGTACAAATAGTATGTTTGCAGTACGTGTGTATCTAACCAAAATATTAGATCTACAATCAACAACAAATTCTCGACTTTTGTTAACAAAAATTCAATTTTATTTAAAACATACTTGTTACAAACCTTATAATAGTCGAGGTAGACGCCAACATTATCGGTAGTCTTTTGTCTTTTATCGGGCAGGTTTCGAATGTCCTCGTGATAGAAACTTTGTGATTCCGAAGTGGCCTAGACCACTGAGCTGCTGTCGCAGAGAGCTGCCACTCTGATAAAAGTATGACTGCCCTGATCTTATTCAATGATAATCAGAAAGAAGATTAGATTAGAATAATTTGCTTGCTGGGTGAAGTTCCCAGTCTTAGTTGAAGATCTCTTTCTAGCTTGCTTTTATTGAAGACGAACGGAGCTATGCGTTTTTCATCGTATCCAAGATAACAATTTTTTCGCCAAAATTGCATAAACCATTTTCTAACCGCTTCGTAGGATTCCGCATTTTCATCCCCAGTCCACTTAATCATTTTCGTAGGTTCAGCTGCATTTTGTTATTATCTTAACCCACATAAAACGCATTGACTTAAATTTTGCGGTTTACGACGGTAAACAACTGCATCTTTTACCGTACAAGCACCGAAGTCCTGCTTACCTATACGCAAAACTTCGGGAGAATTGAATGCAACAGGTAGATCTAATAAAATAACAAACTTTAAGGCAGAGCATTTAATTGTGGACCTAATATTTATGTCTAAAATTCCTATAATTGATTTTTTCAAGCTTCCATTAAAACTTCTCCCGGGCAGCTGATGTTTTTAAAGATATTTTTGGAAGAGAACCAACTGAATTCTTTGCTGCTTCTTATTCTTCCTATGTCTTTTCTTTTCCTCTTTTTTCCAAGCGATAAAGATGATAAAAGAAAGTCATTGAATGCAATCGAATATATTCAGAAATTTAAAAATCATTCCTATTGTTAAACATTTGCGAATTTATTCCATTCTCACTAAGAACGAACGCTCAAAGCTTTTGCGAGAAGAACTAGGAGATAAACATCCTAAATTCATCATTAATTGCTAATCTATTTATAACGAATCTAATCAACAATATTTGTTTTGTCCTAATAATAATATCGAGTAAGTATTCGTCCGTGTATATTATCCGTTATACAAACGAAACTAATTTAGAACATTACGTAAGCATTCATGCTGTAAATGAAGGCATTGTTGTGCTTCTCTGACAGAAGTTATATTATTTTTGCACAAAGCAAAGTAGGCAACAAAATGGAAAAAAACCTAAAAGCTTAACTAAGCAATTACTGGTGTTTTACTAGATACTTCTTTATATACCCACTATCGCAGGCTGGGAAAAGTTGGAGGTATATTCATTTTGTCAAGACATTTGCAACGTCCGGAAGAACGCTTCATAGACTCAATATACTATATATGCGTATAGAAATTGAGCTGCGACAATAGCCTTTTTCTTTTTTTTCTATTTGCCTAATAGCTGAAGTATCGAAATTTCATTTTCTTTCCAATATTTTTTTTTTTTTGTTTTTCTTTTTAAGACAGTGGTGGTGGATATACAACCGAATATACTTGCTTTTTTCAATATTGCACAAAAAGGTCGATTTAACACCAAGGCATCGGTGTTTGTGTGACAGACATTTAACTTTGAATAAGGATATCATGTTTAGACAATTCTATATACACATAGGTTTACCGTCGAAAATCTTAAGTGGCGGCGAAAATTTGTGTGTGAGATAAACCTAATATTAAGCATCGCAATAGAAGGTAACAATATTCATATATAACATGGAAATGTGTACAAGTTCATCAAAACAAAAGAGGGAAGAAGGAATACTGAGCAGCCATTCCAGCAAGAAACGGTAGCATATACAAAAAAGATTGAAATACAGCTGCTAGTAGTTCGAAACGTTCAGAAGCTCCTTTAATGTCCATAATTTTGTGTATAAGTAAGAACTTCGTAAGCAGAACACTTTTGCTAACACGGTTTCTACAAATCTTAAAATAGTTCGCATTAATGCAATTAATTGAAGATATGAATGGAAGATATGATTTTCAGCTATTCTTGCACAAACGTGATCCGAGTATTTTTGTTTTTTGTTTTTTGAATGAAACGAAAGTCAAACCAACCACGTGCCGTGCTTAGGCACCACGTCAAATCGTGACGGCTAGGCATGACAAAGAGCTTGCTAAAGAACAAAATCTTCACAACAGAAGGCGTCTCCGAAACACTTGTTCGTTTATGCATTAATTATATGCGTCTTGCATACGATGCTGAATTGTTCATGATGTAGTTCGTAAGAGAAATGCGTCGCAAAACGCCTGCGAGAAAATTCTAATTTTGCAAAAACCTTTAATTTTTTCTTCCTCTTAGCATACATTGGTCGACACATTACCACGCAATTCAATAAGCCTCTGGTCTGATTTATATATAGCCACAGTGTTGGCAGACCCATATAATATCTGAATAGAACTAAACTTCAAGCTTCAACAATTTCATGACATTCTGACAATTAGTTTACAAGTTACAATGATTTTCGTGACGCTGCTTTTATTATTTTCAATACAGTGGAAAATTCGGAAGTTCTTTCGTTGATGAAATGGTGCGTTTTGACGAAAAAAATACCGTTAAGAATCAGCATCAGGTTGGAAGATGATATAGCGACTGTTGGTTGTCGAAACAAACAAATTTGTAGACGGTTCACTAGTTTTAAACAAAGTCGTATGGACACCGGTGATCCTGAGCAGTCTGAACGCCCAAAAAAAAAACAAAAAAAAGATGCATAAAGTCGTTTTGAAAGACCGGAAAGTGAAGTTGTGCCAGATAGCTGGCACGATAGAGATATCAAACGGCAGCTGATCCATACTTTTGCACGAATATTGATCCACTCTGTTGTCTGCTTGCAGTGTATGCCACGTATAATCGGTTTTGGCCAAACGCAACAATGTATTCGGTCCGCTCAGGCCAAATAAATAGAGTTAAATCGGCAATCACCCAAGCGCCCAGAAAGGCAAAAATCGACAGGGAAGGTCACAGCGTCCGTATGGGGTAGTGTTTATTGATTATCTTGAAAAAGGACAAAGGATCAATAGCGAATATTATGTAGCATTATAAACGCGTTTGAATGACAAAATTGCAAAAAAACAGCAAGCTAGACCGGACACTTATTGAGTGATGCGATACTTACTGAAGACATGTCGGGAAAGCTTAATATAAGGTCGTATATGTTATCACAGATATTGTGGACTTTTTTTTAAAACATTAACATCTTTTCACGACGACATCTGCCGAAATTTTATTACAAATATCTGTGATTATTGACCAGCGTGCGTAATCATTCGACCACTGGACCACCCGAAGTTTGCCAAAATTAATTTAATTAGTTAAATAAGTCAAACAATTCGAACATTATACAATAATTTTTTTATCATTCAATGGCTTACAAACCATAGATTTTGAGTTATGGTTGTTATCATTCTAACATTTGCCACAAGCTTTTAACCAGCGCTGTCTAAGTTAGGCCGCAAGAGCGAGAATGTATTTTCATTTTCTTGTTTTTGTATCATCCAAGCTATGTTAACATAATTTCTCGCACGTTTTCGTTAAAATATAAAATCTTTACAATAAATATTTTCTTTTTTAATTATCCCAATTGCGTAAACATTTTGGATGCGGAGTACGAAACATGAGTGCATTATCTTGTCTATCTCATAGAGTCTTCAAGTATGAGTAACGATTTGTGTGCTAGAGAAATGCATTCAAACTCTTGAACAAACATTTACTTGTTATTTTTATTATTATTTCTATTGCCGTTGCTCTTGTTGTCGTTATTAGCATTGTTGCTATACCCAGTTGTTGTGGCTTTTATGGGATGCTGTTCAACAGAAATTTGTTAATTTACTTTATCAACATAATCGTAAAAGAACAAAAAAAAAAAAAACACAAAACAACAACAAAAGCGATATTTTGGAGGTTTTTCTGTCATTTATACTGCCGATGATTGCTTTGCTCTGCTCATACTTAGGGCTAATTTAAAATGCATGTATTCAGTAGAGGTTGTGAGTCTCCCACATGCTTGTACATGCGTAGAGCAATGCCTTATAGACTATAAGTTTTGTCCGATTCTGATCTATTATAATTGTTGTTGGGGTTGTCTGGCAATTGTATTAAATTTCATTAACGTCGCTCTTCCTAAGAGAGCGTCGAGCCATTTAAAATTTTCTACATCGTTTCTTCTTCGTTTCTTTTTTGTTTCTTTTATGCTTTTTTTATTGATCTATGTTTTGAAGAAGAGAAAAATAAAATGTTATAGATCGCAGAACATAGTTTGAGGTAATCAAATATGTCCGTCGCTTGGAACTTAAAGAGAACATGATCGCCGGTAAAATGTCGCTTTCGCCATGATCCAGCTTTGGCAGCCAATCGATATATAAAGGGGGATCGCAGAGGATCTCGTAGATGGAATTTTCGTGTTCTGTCCAATGAATTTTTAGAGCTGTCACAGATTTATGTAGCTTCGTATTATTTGAAGCACTCAACAATGCCCACTAAGAGAGAGAGGCCTTAATACGTTGCCCGTCAGTTGATCTATCCGCTTGTCCGATTATGAATTCTACTGACTAACTTTATTCCATTATTACAAAAACTGAACAGAAAGTCTGAATGCGAGAGATCAATTTCAAAAATGGGCGCGCCCTTTACGTAAACGCCTCCATTGTATGAAGCAAATTGTAGCTCACATCTAAGAGACGAAACTAATTTAAGCTTTAAAATAAATATTTCCCAAGGCACAAACCCCAACTTCCGGGCATTAAGTAAGGATGTTTCAAAGCAGCTTAGTCTGTCATTTTTATATATATTACATTGCAATCCTGGATAAAATAGAGTGGCTCTGATTGATGATTAACGATTAATGATTAATTTTGATCAAGGGCTTTTCCACATGGAACGCACACACATTAGTTGACCTAAATAAAGCTTCGCCAGCCTGACAAGGCGTGTCTGAATTTTAAATTGGTTCGACAACACTCTTACGCATTCTGGACCGACGTAAACAGATTTAGTAATATGCCTCGGTTTGTTCACCATTTGTAGAAGTCATGATAAGAATTTGTCTTTAGACATGCCTTCCGTACACTTTTCTTTCTTTTTATCAGTTAAGAATCGAAAGTCAGCTAAATTGTGATCTATAAGGTCGACTAATATAAAAAATCGAAAGTCGTTTCCATTTTACTAACATTATTATATTTAAAAAAATTTTTACTACGGTCTTATTTCTAAATGAAAACACGACAGACTGTTATGAGATCTATTTCGCAACAAATGGAAAATTTTGATAACATCTAGGGTTGCCTTTTTTTTAGGATTTACTTAAAATACGACAATTAAAGTACAAAAAAAAAACTTCAGGAAATTGATAGGCTTCAGACGATTCGATATAAATCGATATAATTTTTGTTTATTTTTTTGCCTTTTTTGCCCCCCTCTCGTTAGCCATCCGCTCACCAATTAAGAATCAAGTCTTTCTATTATCTAATATCTGTAATTTATATTTAGTCTTTCATTTTCTTATCTTCAAAGTAATGCTTTACTTGCAATCGTCTAGCGAGTTATGGAAGAAAGAAGTTTTCTTCATTCATTCAATAAGATACTCTTTGAATCGCTCTTCATATTCCACTCTTATCATACGCATTCACGAACAGTTGATTGTGCCAGTCGATTTAATTTAACTTTAGTTCAATTGTTAATCCAATAACGATTTGTTTCGTAAATGGTGCTAGTTTCGAAATGTCAAAACATTTCATTTTGTTAGTCTTTTTTTTGTTTTTTTTTTTTTTCCATAAAATAGAATTTCTTATAAATGAGCACAGAATTCATTAACTCAGATAGATAAGTGATATAAGCGAAATGACTGCCTGTGGAGAAAACTTGAAATGAAATTAATCTTTCGAATTAACTTTGAAAACAAATTGGGGAAAAATGATTGAAATGAAAAAGTTAAGTTTTACAAATCGAATCAGTTCATTATAAGCGTGAGGATGACAGAGTTTCATAGCTTGATGCCCATTGACATCTGAAGTCTGAACAAAGATATGCAAATGTGTGCAGTAGCGTTTAATTTCTTGATTGAATCATCATATAAGAAAAACTGTCATACAGAATATGTGCTCCTTCTCTATAAACAGTACAAAACAAACCAAATCTTTCATCTTTGCTGACGAAATTAATTAGTTTAGAATTTCCTAGGCATGTATGTTCAATCAATTCAGATCAATGCGAAACCGCAGAGAATATTTAAAAATATCGATTAAAGTGGTTTCGCTACAGAAATAACGGGCATATATCATAACCCTTTACATTGGCAGTTCCAAATATGTTTTATGTTCTTAGCTCTCGCTTATAAAGTTTGCCAATCTGCTTTTATTCTCTCAACATGCGTTTACCTTCCAGTTCCCCAGAATAATAAGCACTTACGTCTCAGTCCCAGTTAAATCAACTTCTCTTAGAGAGAGAGAGAGAGAGAGAGAGAGAGAGAGAGAGAGAGAAAGTTCAGTTCCGGGCAATTTCTCATTATTGTAAAACACCATTTTCTGTTTTACTTTGTAGCTTGCGAAAGGAATAGGCTTTCAGCTCCTATATAGCTCTGTCTCTGTTAGAAAATGATTTGCGAAACGATTTACACACAGTAACGGATAATTGTCATTTAACCGTTTAGGAGAATTGCTCAGTGTTCAATTGTACGAATACCTCATATGTGTTGGTTATGGTTGTAATTGAAGGTTTATTTCCTCCAAAGTTCTCTGGTGTCAGTAGTTCGTCGAGAACATTCTAGGCTGTTATTCCGACTGTGTTCCAATTTAAGTGAGTTTCAAAAGTAAGTCCAACAAATATTTTAGGAGACGTTTTCTTATAAACCAAGCTAGGTAATGTCTAGGTAATGTTTCAAAATAGTAATTTCGATTTTAACAACAGGACAGCCAGACAGATATCTTATCAAAAGTAGCAAAACTAAATTTCCTATTTCGATTTTCGCTAAACTGGATGCATCTGCTAAACTGGGTATTAGTTCATCATTAGGCATCGTGACGTTACGTGAAGCTATTTGTCAAAATTGCGGTTAGATAGTCCTTGGCCTTTGCAATATTGCTTTGGCTCTTCGAAAGGTTTCCTCCTGAAATTCATCTCATAACGTAACCACAAACGCCCTATTCCCCTCCATTAGCTCTGTCTTATCATTTTGCTTTGACTTAAATAAAGACATAAAGTCGAATCGTGTTCGAAGTAAAAAAAAAAAATTAAAAAAGGAATAGAACGAGAAAAAAATAATAGATGAATAAAAGAAAATAAAAATCCTTCCATAATTACTGCAGACACTTAACACATCTATACACACATCGCGAGTTAAGCGAAAAGAAAAGGAAGAAAAAAGCTGGTATTACGCACTTCTGGTATGTTTTGCGCTGCCTTACAAAAATTTATCCAATTTGATGTATACTTTATGAGGGGCACAAAAGCGTAAGAAATGTGTGAGATTAAAATTTTCCGCGTTGCAAAGGCTTCCGAAACAGGAACGTTTTCATTTTGTTTCTACAACTAGACACAAAGATTGGATCAAAATTAGAAATTTATGCAATTTTTAAACTTTCAATAATTATAACCGCATCTTCTCTTGAGATTTCTTCTCGCAGTTGTGCCTCTCCGTTGCCATTAAACTACCCCTCCACATTTCTATATAAAATGCATTCCTTAGCATAAAGTAAAGGCGGTTGCTTGAAAAGCCCGCATATCGGTGTAAGTTTACGCGACGCAACAACAAACGAATAAAAAACGTCTCGAAGGATACGTGTAATTTTTTTTTTTGCTCTACGCCTACACTCTTTAGAAGTACATGTAAAGTTGCTTAAGCCGTTTGCCACATCAAATAAAAAGAAAAACAAAAGAAAAAAATTTCTCACCTTGGGAAGCCACGATTCCATTTGCAATGTATTGACAGAATATAACCATATTAACAATACAATAACTTATTTTCGAAAATTGGCAAAATTGCTTTTCAGACACGTTGGACTTGTGAATAAGAAAGTAACGTTTTTTCTATTGCAAACTTCAAAAAGGATAAAATAAGAAGAGTATGTACGTAAGTTACATGTTTACTGCGTATTAATTTGGTGTGAAGCAAACGGAACCTAACCAAACACCGGCCGGCTTATGATTCTCGATGTCTGTGAAATATGGACTCGCTGCAACAAGTGGAGAGTTTAACAGCTGTTGAGAAAGCATGCATTTTTCTTACTTGTCGAACGAAAAACCTTTCGATCGTCGTAAGACTGCTGCCGAGTAACGGATTGGAATTTCAGTCATATTTACTCGATACGGAGAACCATAAACTGGATCCAGCATCAAATTGATTGGAAAGGTGCAATTATTCCGGCCAATAGTTATTCCTTTTCTTCTTTGGCAGCGATGTGTGTGTCTATGTAAATAAAATAGGAAAGCAAGAATTATTTAGGCCAAAGTTAGTTAAATATGTGCGATTTATTGTGTGGTTTTCCAATTCCCTTATATATAATTGTATGTGAGAGATGGATACAAATACAGGTCGTAGATCGAATCCTAAATTCGAAGGCGAACCATTTAAGGCAAATCTAATCAGAAAAGATCTAACCAAAAGCATTTCATTCTTTATTCTGGTTTTTATTTCTAACTTTCTTTCGCTCTTTTTTTTTGTTTCTTTCACATAGACATCAATGAAAAGTTTGTAAAGCGGCGTACGATCACTCGATTAACGATCGCCTGAGTGAAACAGAAGTAGAGCTAACTTAAGCAGAGAATCTTTACAGAGCTCACAGATGGACGTTGCAAACGAAATGACTAAATTATCATAACCTTATCCTTCGAGGGCAGTTGTAAAATATAATCGTACATACCAAGAGATAACGTGCGCTTTTTTAGTCTTTCTTTTCAAAAAATAAAAGTAAACATAAGAAACGTCGCGACAACAAAATAAATCAACGCTGACGAATAAGTACATGTGCATAAAAATGGTGCATTTCTCACAGACCGCACTACTCGACATACATATGTATATATACATAATAAGATTTTTCGAATTTTTTAGCTCTAAAAAGAAAAAAGAAACGATATGTAAACTTTGTTTATGAAAAAAAAGGAATGAAATGCACGATTACGTGTAGCTATGCTTTCCGTTGGCTTCTTCTCTGCTTGAATATAATAAATAAAAAAACATTTCATGGGGGCATATTGGCTTAATAAAAATCTTTTATTACAGATTCCAGGCTTAGTTAAATCTCTTCAGCAGCAATAATTTATAAACATATATTTAAAAGTGTTTTATTTATTCCTTTCCTTATCTAATAGAGTATTTGAAATTCTTCTCTACCTTATCCTTCATTCTCTCTCGGTAAGCATGTGCGACATGTTGTTAATCCTTAAGCAGCAAGCACAAGAGATTTCAACTCATATGGTTGGTTTCGTATCTCCTTTACAAAAAAAGAAAAAAAAACCTGCTATATATGCTCAAGTGCAGGCGTGCCTTAAGCACCCAGTAAAAATGAGTCCTGCTCAATAACAGCAGACAAACAACTGCCAGCCGGTTATGTTCCACTAGCAACACATAAGGTTTCAAAATTTTTTTAATATATCTTTTTTCCCCATATTTTAAATTCTCTCTAAACAAATAGGAAAAAAACATTAGCAGTTGTGCTATTTCGCGAACATGTTCGATATACGTAAGACGAAAGCAATAAACAAACATAAGGAATATCTGTTAAATTTCTCCTCATTGGAAATATAATTAATATGTGGCCCGTATAGGGCAACAAAAACAAGAGCTTGTCAGTGTCTCTCCTTACCACCGTCTGTGTAGCTTTGTCCCACATTTGGCCCACAATAGTCTCCAGTTGACGTTTTGTCATGAAACAAGATTAAGTTACGAAAAAAAAAAACAAAATGGAAAAAATCCTTCCAATTGACTCGTAACTTGTGAACTCTACGTGGTTTTCTGCTCAGAATGCGGTTGTTAGATGGTTTTCTTTTACCAAAGCCTATTCAATCGATTGATCTCTTGTCGGTATTTTAAAACTAATGAATATAGATTTAAAAGTTTGTGTATCTGCTTTAAGACTAAGTGTATTCTGATTCCAAGTTATTGATATTGATTGATCACTTTTCCATCAAGAATAGAACTTGCAGAATGTATCCGCACATACACAGCAGCTTATCGAATGTCCCTTTCATAATCCTCAAAACTATAGAAGTCATAGTGAAAATAAAAAAAAAAATTATTTATACCATGGCGTGAATTGTTTTATATCCACCACCAGCTTTTTTACTATACATACAGGATTGTATCCTGTTTATGATTTATATCATTTATATTTGAAAACATATATACCTTTTGTCTTTCAGATGTTGAAGGCATCTGAGAAAATGAAACTCAAATTCAAAACTAGTGACAGCCAGCTAGCCTGGCTTGTACATTAACATGGGTCATATCTAAAATGCGAAGAACCGCAGTAGGTCAGGTTTAGCGTAAGAAAGTATAGAATGGCTTTCAGAAATATAACGTCTGCGGTACCAAAAGCTGTTTCCAGAGAAGGGAAGCGGATCACATGAATCACTACCAAATTTTTTTTTAATCTTTAGCTGATTGTCAAACTAAGCGTATCTGTATTTACATCAGCCTCGAGAGACCCCGCTTGTCAGTTCATTGATGTATGAATGATTGGTAATTAAGCTTACATTTCAGTGTCGTTAACGTGGCTTTTGCATTTTCATCTTTACTGCTTCTTTTACACTCATCTCGGTAATATTTAATATCTTTTCATTTCTTTTTTTTTATTTTATTTTTCCTTTTACTTTATTATTTTTTTTTCTCGTTTAACCCAAACAGTTGTGGTATTGTACTATTTTTTAATATCATATCTGTTACGTATATGAAAACACTGTGGAATTCATAAACTATAGTCTAAGAAAAATTCAAGTCATAGTTTGTCTGTTAGGTAGGAAAAAAGAAAATTTCATTTCCATCTAAGCGATCAGGCGCTGTGCGGGGCTTGTCTTTGGCAGACAGTTTTCGCCAAAACAAGACAACATTTACTATTTAACTGCCAAATATCAAGTCAACCATGATGAAAGCTTTAGACTGAGTGCGTGTAGAATTTTACTTTTCGATGCAAAAAAATGTAAGATGTGTAATCACTACAGATAGGTTTACACATGTAAGTGTGTTTGTTTGTGTGTTTGTGTGTGTGTGTGTGTGTGTGTGTGTGTGTGTGTGTGTGTGTGTGTGTGTGTGTGTGTGTGTGTGTGTACGTAGTCGTATATATACTTGTTATATAGTATATTAGCTGCAACTTTATTATCGTAACAGCCACCCCAAAAAGTCAACTGCCCAGGGAAAATCTACACATGTTCCAGACAAAGGAAAACGTGGAGAAAAAAAAGAAAAGGAAAACATACTTATGGTAGTTGCTTCTAGAATTTGTTTTTTCTGCTTTCTCTTTTTTCTTTTGCGGAGAAAGTGATTTATTACTGCGAATTGCAGTTTGTAGTTTAATGTATTTAGAAACTGCTCACCCATTCCCTCGACCATAAACTAGAAAATTGATTCTTTTTCTCTATTTTAGCATAATTTAATCATAAGCACATTTATCACCAGAAGTATTAGTGCTTTGTCTTAAAATATAGATAATTGTGCAAACTGTCTATCTGTCTGGCTGGCTGATTTCTTTGAACGGTACCATCAACGATTTAAATGGAAATTCAATTTCGTTCATTTCGAAGCTGATTCACATAAAAACTCACTGACGCCACTGCAAGCATTTACATTTCCTAAGTGCTGATATTGGTTGAAATGCTTAAAAGCCTTTTCAATATTATGGTATATTTGTCTTAAATTCTATATAATAAAATAACAGCAACAACTGTCAAGTACCATAGAAAAAACTTTTCTAAAAAAGTCTTTTTTTAAGCGTCCCTATCCGAACATGTATTTCAAACGTTCCACTAATTGCAATCACTTTGTCTTGTTTAGACGAAAAAAAAAATCGGCCCATTCACAATAACTTAACATGATGGATGACATTGACAAACACAACTAATAGGGAGTCGGAAAAAGTTTATCCGCATAAATCATATGCTACGTAGATAAGAGGCGGATTTAACGAAGTGCATTAAACGTAGTATGATCTTCTAACCACATAAACTAATAAAGCCGTAACCGAGACACAATGCATGTATAACTATGAATCCTTATAGAACCATAGGCCGTCACAAGGCGTAAATTCGATTTCCAAATATTTGTGCAAGTTAAATATAGTAAAGAGAGATATTGCTTAAAATATATTTTTCTTCCCGCCAGAAGTGACGATGACACGATCATAAAACTTATTTAGAAAAAAACAAGTTTGGTTTTACAATATTTCTTAATTTTCTCATGACATTAAATTCGAAACATCTTCCAATGAACTAATAATTTTGCACTTTCTACCTAAATTAGGGTCATGAATTGCAAAACTAATCGGACCAAGTTTGTTATAACAAATCATATCACGATGGGCCTCGCAGGCTCACAGTTCGAAAGGGCTCTCTTATCTTGGACAGAAAGAACTCAATCGATCGATAATTTGGGACTTTAAGAGGCCTAATGTCTTGCCTGTGTTGTTCTCTAAGTTCGTTGTATGTCTATGTTGTGTGTCTACTCGCAGCCATTAAAACCTTTTGATCGTTCCAATCGAGAGCCATACTTATATGTTATACGTTATGTTATATTAATTTCGCATTATTCGCCATTTCAATGGTTATGAGGTTAAATAATCATCGATCTGCTAATGATGACTGAATCAATCTGACCCATTTCTAATCAGAAAGGGCCAGGGCTAGACAACACCGCAAGACCGCAAACGTAAAGTGGTCCCAAATCAAATTGAAGATCACTCCCTGGGTTGCTTCTGTCGGAGAAGAATGGATTTATTCGAATTTTCCTCGATTTGAGAACTAAAATTTTATGTAAAGCACTTTGTAGCTGTGTACCGTGTTTACCGCGTTTTTTTTTAATCAACATAACCAACAACGCCGTAAATGATATCCATCTCTTTACATCTTGTAATATGCTGAACGGCAACATGTACGCAACTGGCACTTACCATACCACACAACCAATGTCCACCAATGTCCAAGTTATGAATACCGAAAACATTGTTATTGAGGTAACATGTATCTAACATTTAAAAATCAATTAAGTAACTTTGGTTTTTTCCCTGCAATCTTGCCTATTATGTATTAGCTTTCGCTTAAGAAAAAGAATCCAGATCGGCATGGCATCTATATACAAAATTTAATACGATCGCAAAAACTAAATACAGTACGAGATGTGTCTTTATAAACTGATTTCAGCTAATTCCAAACAAAGATACGCTAGTGTGGTATGAACAGTTACCGGCAATTATCAGGAAGTCAGGCTGAAACAGATTCGAAAGGAATTAGTGCTTCGGCCAAGAAATTTAAAGTATCTTATGAGGAGATTCCAATGCTATTTAAGGCTTCGGCTGTAGTATTTATAAATATATATATGTATGTCTCTTGGTAATGTGATTAATCACTCAGAGGGTGTCCTCTATACGTGCAACACAATGACTGTCGCAAAGAAGAGATGAAAGAGAAAGAAATGGGAACGTGGTAGCCGAAACCTAGTGGGTATGTGCCAAATCAATAATCGATGTTATACCTTTACCGACTGAGCACTCATTATACGAACTCCAACGAACACTGACTTGGCAGCCACTTTGTATCTATTAGCATAACATTTTTGGGGGAAGGGAAAAGATTCTTTTCGACCTGGGATTGCTTAATTAATCATAAAAGTTAATAAAATATTTATTACAATAAAAAGCGATATCTATAAGATCTCATTTTCAAAAGACTAAATGAAAAACTTCAACAATTCACTCACTCCTTCCTTCTAAAAGGACAAAAATATTTCGAAAAGAAACACGAAAATAAAAAGCAAAAGTCAGTTGAAAAAACACTCATTCGATTTTCCAAACTCGTCTTTTGACAAAACCTTCTTATAGTTGGTTCTATCGAACCCATCCTTTTTAAGTTCCACGTTAAAAGCTGATTGCCTGTATATGCTTGAAGTTCTTATTTCTATCTTAAAAAAAAACCCAAAGATACGCCTTTTGACGCCGTTACTACAGTGCACTTTCATCTTAAAGCGACAAGAAACCTATTCTACTCAACCCGACAGCAAATTTGCCCACCGAGGCTACTTGTTTGTTACTTACATTTTATAAAACGTTCAAGATTTTTCACATTTCGCTGCGAGGTTGATCATAAAGATTTGCTGATGCTTACCACTACGTTCAAGCTACAGCGACTCTTCACTCGTACCACTTACTGCGCTTTTTCGATGTAAGTCGTCCAATTTCGGCACCGGTATCGTCACAAAATACATTTACATGCATATAACAGAGTTTTTTGTGCTTCCCCGACTATGGGTAACAACTAGTGTGATTACCCTGTTCTTACTCTGCCTAAAAGTAATGCTTTTTCTTCCTCTTCTGATTTACTATTGTATTTCGTAAAAATTTTGAAATGCTCCTTTTTCTAACTTTCGGGCGTAAACTCAGCATTGGTCAGTCAACTGATTCAGAGAATTTCGCGTGCAGAATTCCCTCGCATTCTATTGCGGATTGTATTCACTTTCAAGCAAATTTTGTATACTTCTTCTCAACGTCCCAGTAAATGTAGGAATGCAAAAATGGCGGTTCTTCGTTAATCATACATGCAAAGTATGAGCGCAATATAAAAAACAAAAAATTGCAATTAAAAATACTCCGATGATTACGTAGCTACATATGTACACGCATTTGTGCATATTTTCAAAACGTTAACATGTAAAATGGATTCACATAAAAAACCAACTCTTGTCACATACAATTTATACTAATTGTCGCATTGAAACGAGCAAACTACCAAAAGTAACAAAAAAAAAGCAATAAAACAAATAAACAAAAAAATAAAAATAAATAACTCAACAAATTTCGTTGTACATTTGCTGCACGATGCAATTTGAAAACTTACTCTTTAATATGGTATTGCGGCTATGCAAAAGTTCATAGGGAAACTATGCCTTGATCAGTACTAGTTGGCGCTCAGAGCGATGACAACGAACTGAAAACTTACCTCGATGCACGTCGGTAGCGTATAGTTGATCAGAACAAGCATCAACTTAGCGATTAAATCCCATTTAAAGGGGTTTCTGAAAGCCTTTCCTACACATGTCCTTACTTCCGACATTGCCTTTAAGCAGAGTTCACACCTTCTCATCAGCTTGCAAAGGCCTTGAAACTTTTCCATAAAAGAAAGTAGAGAAAGTATACAGTTTTCCCTCCGGTTTTATGGTGCAGGCAGGCTTTATCAAAATCCTGGATTATGATGAATATTTCCGTAGAAAGGTGTGCTTAAAGTTTAGGTTCTATTTAACGCACAAGATTTGTTTTGCCGCTTTTTTTGTGCTTAGTTTATTCAAAAGCTGGCAAGAGCACGAGAATACAATCAATTTCAAACGAAATTTGTTAGGCTTTCAGCACGAAACTATATGTAAACGCAATATATTTATTTTGCTGTGGTAAGGAAAAACTTTAACTCATATAAAATGGTATGAGTAGACAGTTTTAATTTTACTCCTTTCATGCTCCGTATATGTGCAGGCTTCATGCATATTCCCCTTATGTATAATTTTACGCGTTATAAACGTTTTAGAGAAAAGTTGATCCTTTATCAGTGAGTTAACAAGCGTTAAGGACATGAAATCACATATGTAGTTTACGTACATATTAAAAATAGTAACCGCCGCACACTTATTCCGTCATAAAAAGAGAAAAAAACAAAAAGAAACAAGAAAGGAAACAAGCAAAACAAATCATCAAAATGTTACGACAACAACAAACACAAACAGGAACAAATGAACACATATGCATAAAATGTAAACGTTTTAATTTATTCTCCTTTCCTTTAATCAACGAAAAGTCACAGAAAGAGAGAGAAAGAGAGAGAGAGAGAGAGGGGATGAGAGATAGAATTGTAAAAACAATTTGATTGTATAGATGATGTACATATTCGGAATTATTTAGGTCTACTCCTGTTAACAGAGATCTTAAAATGTGGAGAATATCTATCATTGGCATTCTATAGCGTAGTCGGAGCTCGACGGTTTTCTTACCAATGAAAAGCACGCTTAAAGGGGTAGACCACTGCAACAGCCTAAGAAAGAAAAGTTCCTTTGCCGATTTCATTTGGATGAAAGCAAAAATAAGGGAACAATTAAAGTAAAACGAAACATTTTTTGGACGGTAAATGCGTTTATTAAAAATCCGTGGCAAAAATTCTAATGACAAGCGACCCCGTTTATTACAAACTGAATCAGAAATACTATCATCCATAGATATGACAGATAAATCTTGCATAACTGCTGCGTTTGATTCGAATGAAGAATTTCGTTCGTTATTAATGGCTAAGTTGCAGCAGAGAAAGTCACTCACATATGTGTGGGCACAAGCCGACTGACTTCTAACCACAGTATCTATTAATTGTATTTCGTGGCTGTATACAAAAGTTTTTGTGACACATCGCCAAAATTAGAATTAAAATATATCGTGTAAAAAATACCGTGCAAAAAAGTTGGATTTATTGGAAAAAAAGGTTATTTGTGAAAAATAGGCGAGAATGGCAACACCGCAGTCATTCTCTGTAGGCATCTTTACCTCAAGGGCCCTACGGCTAACATCATAACTGGTCCCAATTTGAATTAAGCAAAATAAAATGCTTCAATCTATTCTTCTCGTATCTAGTGAAATACGTAAAGATTCTTGAGAATATCGACATTTGTGCAATTGGTGGATGTATGAGTCAAAAAATTGCAACTTTCGACCAAAAAAATCACCCGCTTATTGACAAAATATATTTAAATTAAGTTACACTAGAGAAAGTTGTTTGGAAGATACAGTAAAAAATTCCAATAAAAAAAGTGAAAATTGTTTGAGTTATGCTGTTCGTCGGTTTCATAAACTATGTTTCGAGATAAACCCGTTTAAAGTTTTGACATGTGTCGTACACATGCTTTTTGTGCAATCACAATAAATTTTTTACTAATTTTTTCCATAAAACTGCCCTTCGATGTCCAAATGTCCCATGTCTTTTCGTTTTCGCAAAGATTTTACGTTACAACCTGCCAGTTTTGTAGCCATCTGTTGAAGACCGCCCAACTTTCTTGATCCCGTTAGCCTCGCCTTCAATGCGCAAATTGTACGATTGTGCACCAATTGTGCACGATCTGCAGAAGTGCAATAATTCTTAGAATACTCGTCATATACCGTCTCTAAAATTGCACACAGCGATATCAGTCACTGTGTCCAAGACACTTTGCTAACGGGAAATCCGCAAATTTCACGAAAACCATCTTTTGCAGGTAATGAATTTCTTTCCACGTGTTCTATAAAGTTCGTAGCACCTATTAAGCAAAATAAAAAAATTAAAATCGATTTTTTGAAAAATTTACAGTCGTCTCCCCCTCAACATATTATTTTTCAGTACATTCTCTCTTAAGCTTTAATGCATATTGAATAAGGAATTTTCTTATCATTTACTCCATCTCTAAAGAGACCCGCTTTGAGAAGAAATTCAATTTTACCTACGCCAGAAAAGCCTGAGTTCGAATTGCACCTATTAGAGGTGTGTTTGTGTATTAGTATATATATTCTTATCATACATACGTATATCCTCCTCTTATACGAAATGGTCAAAATGACTTGAGTCTTACCGATTTTCATTCTATAAGCACAGAATTGCGGCGAAATGGAATTGAATGTCGAAAATTTGCATTTAACGAAACCATGTATACGTTTAAAAGTTCTCACAAAAAAAAGAGGAATCAAACTGTTATACAGCAACGGGTAATTGGTAAACCACACGAATCTACGGATATAATAACTTGATTGTACTAAATTGATATCAAGTTGGCCTATTTTTCGGTCCCATGTATCATATAATGGTTCTTAGGCAAAGTAGATCTTTTAATGGCACCTCTAACCTCTTATTATTTCCGTATTCGATACACTCGATGGTAATCCACAGGACCGGGATATGTTTCTAATTGATCAATCGAATTAATGATCAAAGATTGCCTTCTATAATGAGAAGAAACAAAGAAGGTTTGCACATATCTAGATTGAGCAGAAAAGGAATAGTTTATGGAGACGTTACTCAGACAGAGAAGTTTTGTTAAAATTTTCTTTTTTCTTCTTTAACTCGAGTTCTGTTCAAGTACATTAAATCTTTGGTCGAGAAAATGGCACGGATCTGCCAAGTAACACTATCACAACTAGTACTCTTTACAATTACGTAAAACTTATTGGTATCGAAGGCTCGCTACTATGTCTCATTACTCCTTACGGTTGATAGGTATAAAAGAAAAAATTAAATAAATAAATAAAAAAATCAGTCTAAACTGAATTTAACCCTTTTTACAGCGTTCTTCTCTTGTTTTTCGATTACGTTATTTTGTTTATTGTTTGGTATAAAATGTCATTTTGTTTATATAACAATTAACTAAATTTAATTTATTTTGTGCGACAACACTAAAAATTCACAAAAAAATAAAAGAAAATGAAAATAAAAATTTTTTACATTTTATTAAGCCAAGCATAGCAACAATTTAACCCAATTTTCTCTCTCAGCACAAAAGAAGCTGAATACAAAAAAACTCGGGATGCTGTAGTCGGCCATTGAGAGCCTTAAAAAACATTTATTTCCTTACTCTCATTATATTAGATGTTTCATAAGATGATTGAAATAAAAAAGGCTACCTTCTGACCAGTAGCAAGATCTGTGTGATCCGAGAGATCTGGGAGTTGAAAATTGTTACCATAAAATCAAGCATTCCAAAAAGTTATTCCGAAAATAGTTTTCCGAACATGTTTTTTTTTTTTTTGGAAATAAGCCCGGGAAATAAGACTCTTGCTATTAGTGATATAGGATATAGAAGGTGACCGAAGAAATAGATTAGGGATGAAAGGTTTTAATCCCACTTGACGGGTACATCTAGTTTCGACCAGCCTGGCAAATGGGGGGAAGTAAAGCAGAAGATGTGAAGAGAACAACACTAAAAACAGTGTAAACTGACAAAAAAGAAGAAGAAGAAATAAAAAATAAAAAACAAAAGAAAAAATGAAATAATAGAATTTAAAACAATTTTTAAATAAACAATCAGAAGAAGAAAAAAGAAAAAAACTAAAACAATTGCAAAATTAAAGAAATTTCTTTCATTGCTGTTGTAATTTTAATAGAGAGAGAATAAAAGGACAGTTTTTGTTTTTTGTTTTTTGTTTTTTATTTTCTTCTCTTTCTTTTTCTATACGTATAAAAAAGAATGATATGTGTAGTGCGCGGGCGAAGGTATCACAGATACCCTCAAATATACGAAAATGATGAGTAGAACGGAAAGGGAGTCAAAGAAATTGCATTGAATGCTGCTGCTCGTTGTATTGGGTGCATGGATGTAAGTGTATGTACATGAATGAATGCACGAATAAAGTAGTGAATGGCATTGGCTGAGTGAACAAAGGATTTGCTCTATAACACACAAGTACGAGTTAAAGAGTTTAAGTGGCAGAAATAAGTAGAAAACCGACATCACTCTGTAGAGTAATTGTAAGAGCAAAAAAAAAAAAAAAAAAAAAATGCAGAAAGCGAAACTAAGTTTACAAGTTAATTATTTTATCAACTAACGTTTGTGTTTAGTTGAATTATTTATAACTGCAGCAAGCATCTAAGCCAATTTATTTTTAATAATTTTTACAATTTACTTAACTGAATGGCAATTTGATAAAAATAAAAAATAAGGGAAAAACAATTAAGAAAATTGCATTCTACGTAAAGTAACTCTTTGATACCTGCGGTATCTGTGAGAAACCTTAAAAAAAAAAACTGCAAACCCACAGCCTGACTAAATTTTCTGGCAATATTACCTATAGATTGTAAATTACACTCAAGTGGATTTTTGCGAGCACGCGCCTCTTGTTTCTATGTTTAACACTTTTGGCAACATTGAACGCTTCAATGACGAATGGCCGACGATGGGACGGGGTTGATAAGTTTCCATTTCTTGCATTGGGAATGCATCATTGGGATATCTTACACGTATTTCTGAATATTACAAAGGAAAAGATAAACTCAATATACAAGCATTCTTCGGCGAAGCAAAAAAAAATGAACTTAAGTTTGATTTTTTGCGTTATAAAGGTGCCCCACTCTAAAAAGCTTTAGAAAGAACCTGGTTAGTTAACTGTGTGCCGTCTCTAGTTGAAATCGCTTTATTCGCAACATAGCTATACCGTGTAGAGCCTTTATGCAACTAATATCAATGCGAAGGGATTTGTCAGCAAAGCGTAAGTAGAGTCAGAAGAGCGTGTCAAGTCAAGAGCGTGTTACTCACATGTTACCTTGTCCCAGAATCACTGATATCAATTGGGAAGGCATGGTCACAAGTAGAACACTAAGTGAAAATCTCATACTTTTTTTCGATTAGTCGAAAAACCCTTAAGATCATTCAAAACGGTACGAAATAATTAGGAATTGATTTTTTAAACGAAGTCAAGACACAAGGATTTCGTCACTTAAAGACACTACGTCGCACTCGCTTAGAGTGGACTTATTTCAATTACCATGCAACCGGTGATCAGGATTTGCAACGACTATTGTTTCACCAGACGCTTGTATATGTTTCGGTAGCCAGCTATACAAGATTCAACGTCATTTCGGAATTTTCAAGTTCTTTCAGAATTGGCATCCATTGAAAGAAAATGGCATTCTAATTTATGGCGAAGTTGGAGTCATGTCAGATAGAATTTGCCTGCTGTCATACAACCGAGTTCTTCTTGCCCATCAGTAACATCTCTTATGCAATTTACAATGTCATCCTTTACGCTTTCATCCTGCATCAATTCGGCAGGATGATTTTCATCAAAAGAGTCAAACCCGATGCCATGAGCTAGCGCAACGATTTCTGTTGTTATATTGGTGTGCTTGCGGCTGCACTTCTATTAATGATACATTCCGTTCAGGCTGCTCTTATAATGGATTCACCTGAACGTAGTCTTAGTTTGTGAGACTACGATTTCTCTCCTTTCTTGGGCCGTATGCATTCTCAGGGATTATCTTAAATCACTTTATTTAGCGGACTTCACTGTCACTTGCGCAGATCAGAGACGAATAAAAAAACACGACATTTTGCTTCGTTTAAGTAACCTATTCGCTAGAACAAACAAAACAAACCATGAGACTAGTCGCCAACTATCTCATTAGTGAAAAACCAATAAACAAAATAACGCGTTGCATGGAAAATGGTCGAAAATGTGGTCTGATCCGAATCATTCCGAATAGCATATGCGCTTGGGATGAAACACACCAGTGTACCAAATTTCACCAATCATTAGGGCTTGTAAGTAGACCGTAAAAAAACAAACAGGCATGCATACATCTGCAGTTAATTAACAAAAGAAAAATTAAAAAAGGAAAGAAGAAAAATAATGTAAAAGAGTATTTAGAATGAAATCGAAGAATATTCAACAGTTCATCAATATCGATATCGAAATGAAAGGGAGAGAAGGTTTAAAAGCATACATGCCGAAGGGATATTTCGTTCTTTTGTCGCAAGCGACTAGTCTTCGGTTCACTTCTCTTTCAGTTGTTTTTCTTTTCATGCAAAACTATAATATATTAATAAATACCCTTATAACACTTCACAATGTTATCGAACATTTTCATTTGAATTAGACGAGGTTGCGCAATTTTGAACGAAAGCATTCGTATTAAAACACTTTACCTTACATTTGCTTAAACACCTTTGAAGTAAAATCTTTGGTCAACTGAGAAAAAAAGATCAAACTACTTGGTTAAGTAGACATGCAAGTGTATGTAACACATGTGAGTATATCGAGATGTATATCTTTACAAACCAATTCGTACGTGTACATATACATACACATATACACACACACACATGTATATATATATATATATATATATAGATAAGTAGATATATAATATATTTTTTATATATTTTTCCTTATTTTATTTTTTGCAGTGAACTTCAAATTGTTTCTTTGTTTCGCTTAGTTTTAGGTAAAATTCTGATATGATTTAATTCATTTACACATTTCGAATTCTTTGAATACTTTGATGTTTTATTACCCACAAGTAAAGGCAAAAGTGTTAAGTAAAAATTTTTGCATTTATTTTGAAGTCAATGAAATCATATAAATTAAAATTAAATTGAAAACCGATCACTTTTTTTATATTTTTGAAAGAAAGAACAAAAAAAATATGAAAAAAATTATATTCGACTGTGACTGTGAATTTTTTATACCACCCAAAGACGCGCCCATATCTTAAACGACTACAAAACATTATAATCGGACAATCCCAATCATTAAATATCCTTGTAGGGTAGCCCTTAGATGAAAGACGGAGCATAACATGAACGAATATGATCCACATTTAGGGAAATTAATCTGCTTTCTAGAGACCTTATATGAATAATAACTCATCTATTTTCGTCACAAAATACTGAAACTTACAATTTGTTGTTGTATTTAGAGCCTCACACGAGGCTCTAAATAGACCCTAAAGGCCCTAAATAGATCGATGTAGTCGAAATTTGCAGTGGATTTCTATGTCAAATTTCTATTACGAACCAATTTCCACCACAAAACATTGCAAGATAGACGATTTTGTCAATTAAACACTCAATACTGTATGAATACCCTCGTACGAGATTGGGCACAAAAAATAGACGCACTTGTCCCAAATCTGGTCCAGTTGGTTTTTATAGCAAACTATTGTTCTGAACCAGTTGTTATTGCGAGTAATTAATACTCAGAGCTTTTCCCCTATATGCGGTTAACTTCTCTTGGAAACGCTCACCAAAGGAGGATGTTCAAAACATCATCTCATCCGATGTAGATTTTTCACGTCCGCTCAATATTCCAAAGTACAGTTACTTATTGATTTTTGTCGGAAAATTTTGAAAATTGCAATTTCGTTTCATTTGCTGATTGTTTCAAAAAATTCGGTTATATAGGCAGCGATTACAAAACTAATCGGATCCAACCTGCCTCAAAACATGTTAATGTGCCAACTTTTGGTAATATGCCGATCGGTGTAATATAAGATACGTCCATCTTAAGCTCTTCGGGGTATTACATACATCCCAGCAAACTTGATACACTCTATGCGGCAGGTGGACGAAAAACAAAACGAATAAATTTAATGTCTATACTTTATAATATTGAGTGGGTTTGGCTGATCTTTATCGCTGAGAAATTTTTCGTACTATATTTGTCGTAGTTTATAAGTAATCAGCAAAAATTCCAGAAAGCTGAAGTGTTCTCTATTTGTGTTGCACTGTAGACGTGTTCCTCAACTGACTTGGCTTATTTTTAACACCAGCTTGCGTGGAAGAACTTTCAATGAAGGACAGACGAAATTATTTAAATCGATTCAGATTTTGGTTTTGCTTAGAAATACGCATTATTTATGGCGCCACTGAAGTTTTCTTCTAGGTGTTGACAAAACGAATCATCACCGTTTCTCGATGTTGGATGTATGTGTATATGCATAAGAATCTCTGTTATGTCTGGAATAGTTTTTGCTTAGATCGAATATGTTTACATATGCATATATATATATATATATAGATATATATAGATAATATATATAATATAACTATTCCAGACGTAGCACAGGTGCTTATGAACTTTTGATTAAGAATTCGAGGTTTTTATAGCCAAACTCTGAATGCGTATGGACATCTTCTTTACGCCTCTTTCTAAATAAATCGATAAGTACTCATATTTTACAAAAAAATAAACTAGAAATATATATATTATTATATATATTTTACATTAATCAGTTCACTTTTGCAATAAAAGTCGAACGACATCGTGATATTTGAAGTCCATGCACAAACGTTAAACGTTAAAACGTTATAATTACGGTGTCTATTCTCGGCTTTATGGTTGTTACCTACTCAGCTAAAGCTAGGTTAGAATTGAGTTTAATAACTCAAGAAAAAGAATAACAAACCCATTTAAACTCTAGGACCAAAAACGGGTATTAATTGCTTGTAAACTTGGCACACATGGACGAACCCAAAGTGAATATATTTGTTGTTTTCATTTCTAAGAGAATTCTAATATAAGATACGATAATCTACATAATAAGAATGCATCGTTTAATGAATTCGTCGTCTCCAACGAAAATCCATCTTATTTTTGGAAAATCCTAAAATTTTAAACGACCTCTGTCACAGCTCTGTCAAGTCATTTCGATCATTTCTGTATGATATGTGAAGGGATTTGGCGATATTACTTTTCTTACGTTCAAAACGATCGGGGGATCTGAATTTTCCTTGATGATTAAACGCCATTTTTTGATGAAAGGAAATACCTTCCAAAGTCAGCGTTCGCTTGAAGAGTACCACACGACGATTTTTCGGTGTTTTATTGCTTTTAAAAGAAATTGTGCGGACACCGACGATGGTGAACACCAGAGGAGGTTAGAAAGAGGTGGTTACGTCGGTAACTATCAGAAATATCGTAAAAATACCGTTCTAAAGATATCGAAAGGCAGAGTACGTTTTAAATGCGTAAGGCAATGAGAACGGAAAGATTATCGTGTTAGGAACTAGCAGCACTGATAAAATTTCATGAATTGACGTTCGAATTGCTGCTCTAGAACCCTTGCTTTCAAGGGAACAGATTTAGCTTAAATAATGACCTCATTGAGGAAACTGAAGGGTATTTTGGAGATCTCAACAAATCGTTTCATAAGGAAGACCTCGAAGTCTTAGAAAAGAGTTGGATTGATTGTATTACTGTTAACGAGTATTTTGCAAAACAAAAAAGTTTTCTTCAACTTCGTGTCGAGATGCATGTGCGGATGACACACCTTTAAGTCAATATTAGAAAATCTCACTGATCACTTCTTTGATATACTTCCGTTATTTCTGCGATAGCTGTTTGCAAAGAAAGGCAAATATTGTTAAGATGATTCCACTTAGAGGAAAGAAAATAGAAAACAACGATGGCGCAAAGTTATAAAAACGAATCTGGAGCTGAGAAAGTTTGTTGTTTTTTAGCTTTTGTGTTACAATCGCTTGAAATCATTTATTCTGAATTGTTTCTTTTCCTTGTGTCTACGTTAAGGCCTAAACACTTTAATTTGACATTTTTTGAAAATTTTCCCATTGTTTAACTTCCTTTTTTTCCATTGCCAATTTTTCACCACTTTTCCGCACGATTTGTTTAAAAGTTATATGTTTAGTGAATTTCTAACAAATCGTCACAATGGCAATCATCAACGAAAAACTGTATGTATGTATGTATGGAAAATCAAGACTGTCATGCAAGAGTAGCAGTAGCAAACAGTCATTTAAGAGCAACATCAACATTAACATTAGCGTATGGCATCATTGTCTTTCAATCAAACGTTAACGAGTATAGAAATGTTTTATAAAAATTTGTTTTACGTGTATTTGTGTGTTGCCCTCTTATTCCTTTTGCGTGAGTATGTGTGTGTTTGCGTACGTATGTTTGCAATGTTTGACAATGCGGCATTTTTACAATTGAATTATGCGACGTTAGCGTATTTTCAAATAGAGAGGAAACTAAAGACTTTTCTTTCACTCTTTTTGTTTTAAGATTTTATTTGAATCATTTGCTCCCGCCACCCGATTGTTTATTGTTGGGGGTATAAGCAAAAAAAAAAAATTTAAAAAAAATGGAATCTACCATCGACATTGAAGGCATAACTATAACTGCGATAGTGAGAAGATATGGGTGGCGGGCTTGCAACGACATTGAACGAACGGATGCTGTAGGCGCTCGGCATAGGAACACAGCAATATTGTATGTTTAACTTTGGCTGCTGTTGGCTTATATGTGTGTGCATGTGCGTGCGTATATATGCTGTTTCCGTTTTACAATTTCTCTGCTATGCTATGAATGTAGGTAACGCCCTCATCGTCACTATTTCATGATCATTTCCATCGTCATCCATGATTGCTGATGGTGTTGTGCTGGTATTTACTCTGGAACTCTCTCTATTCGCTATGTTGCTATCATTTTTGCAAACTTTCAATACTATATATATTTATATATATATATATATATATATATATATATATATATATATATATATATATATATATATATACTTTAGTATTAGTGCTATATATACGTAGAGAAATATATATATATATAGATGTTTTTCTACTCTTATTATTCTTCACACACACACGTTTACTGGCTTTTAGATATACCAATGCGGAGAGACAACCATGTTTGGTACAGCAGCTGCTTCCGTTTGTCGTTGACAACAGACAGCACCGAACCCAAAGCACTCTCGCTACGCTTCGCCTGAATTCAAATACCAAACTTAAGCTTTTGCACAATATATGTGTGTGTGCTTGTTATATATAAACAAAAATGCCTTACTAAGGGCTAAAATAAAATAAAAAGCCAACAGAGCCTACATACACATAATGTCTATTTGTTTACATCAACATCTTGTTGTATATGCCCGTCTGCATGTCTGTCTTACCAATATTATTATGTTTTTCTCTCTGGCTCAAATGCAACGTTAACTTTTTTTCCACTTCATTGCAGTTTCAACTGTTCCCAATTGTCTAGCTTTTGATGATTGTATGCACATATATACAAGCGTTGGTCTGCGATTTTTCCGTTATATGTGCTTATATATGTATTATATGAATTTATGTATTTGCGTGTGTGTGCCTTTGTTTGTAAGCTTGTGAGTGGGTGTGCTTTGTACTTATTTCGTATCACAAAATTTCGCTTTCGTTAGTAACATATATATACATATACATATATTTTTGTTTTACTTTAATTTTTGTGATTCATTTTTACTTTAAAAAAAAATGTATAATGCCTTTAAACAAAAAAAAAAAACAGCAAAAAAATTAATAATAAAACCAATTTTTTACATTTTTCTTTCAGTTCCAATAAAATCTATGTCATGATTATGATTAAAATTGTAAATAATACATAATTTTTCTTAAACTGTAGCACTTTGTTGCAAATGTTTCTTACTCGCTTCTCGTAAGGTAAACATTAAGCCAAGATCTTAAATATGGCTGTAGTCTAAACGTAAGCGCGTCTTCCAAAACGCTGGGTTAGTCAATATTGTGGTTATGCCCCATGTCGATGTCAGTAGTCATCAAATTGCAATCGGAGTCGATGTAAGCTTTGATATAATCGTCATCGTTACTTGAGTTGGCCACATCTGTGACCAACAATAATACATACGCGAAGATTCTTTGTTCAGTGATCAATTATTATTAACCTTAAGATATAAAAGAGGAATAGATCCATATTGATTTAATGATTCTCAAAAAATAATAAATTATATATTATATGTTATATACGTTATATATGTTATATACACAGCGGGTCTGTGCACGTTGTGCAATTAAAACATATGACGAAAATCCGTTTACGTGTTTATACTTGAATCACACGCAATGTCCATGTCCACATTCCAATACCCCGCCTTTCTATACCGTGCATGCGCTACTTGTGATGCAAGAGGCTTTCGCCCAAGGCCGAACGCTATTGAAAATGATTCGAGTCGACTCACTTTTTCGAACATTTTTTCTAGCATTTCTCAAATAATACATCGTTTTGAGAAGTCGTTATATGCGCAACTGTGTTAAGTGAAGCTATACAGAGGATTTAATGGTCGAATGCAGTGCACTACAGTGCTTTTACTTGTTTTGAGTGCACACTTTTTTACCCATCACTGAAGAACAGTGCTATACTAATTCTGCGTTTTCTCGTAATGTACGGAACACTCAAAAGGAAACTTCTGAGACCCTATATAGCATATATATTCTTGATCAGCATGAAATTCTGAATTGATTAAGCCATGTCTGTTCGCCTACGTGTCTGTGTGGTGTTTGTTGCTGGCACTTTCCTCGTCGAAAAATGAAGTGATCAAGTGAAAATTTGGTGGAAACATTAGAATTTTTTGCACGCAGGTTGGTGTTGAAAATCGTCCAAATTGGTCAGAGCAGAAACCCGCAATGGAGCGAAGCAGAACGCAGCTCCGTTTTTCTTAACAACAATTTGTTCGTTACCCAGAAAT
This sequence comes from Glossina pallidipes, assembly GCA_000688715.1. Taxonomy (NCBI): domain Eukaryota; kingdom Metazoa; phylum Arthropoda; class Insecta; order Diptera; family Glossinidae; genus Glossina; species Glossina pallidipes. The sequence goes on along the minus strand of KK499771.1, from coordinate 2,387,334 downwards.
TGTAAAACCTAGAAGGTTGAAATTTTCCATTTTTACTTCACGAAGCAATCTATTGCTTACGTGGAAAAATGGATGAAATGAATTTTCTCTTAAGATTTTTAGATTTTTTCAAATTCCTCACACATAACCAGCTGAGAATTATTGTAAAAGTATTGAGTTCACGACCCGATTTAGTGGATTGCTGCTTTCACGCAATCACGTCAGATAAGTAAAAGGTGTATAAAATAAAAGGCAAAACGGACACAAACTAAACGAAATCTTTGTTGTCCGGACGAATACCTGAATGTAAAATTGAAAAATTATGAGTATGAGTAAACGTTCTTTTATATTAACAACACAATGGTGAATAGGATTCGTTCCCTCCCGCTAAGCATTTTAGCAAAGTAATTCATCTCACAGATCGATATAAAGGTTTAGGCAGAAATTTAAATTTAAGAAACTTGAGTTTTTACTTCTTTTCACTCTGATTTTGAAAATCAGCCCAGATCCGGCTGTATGCGCGGCTCATATGAGCCAGTATTCAATTCGTTGCTTAGTATTGTTTATCTATTTCGCAACGCGAAACATCACTGCTTTAACGTGAAGTTAAACGAGCGAACAACAACAAAGTACAGGGCAAAATATCAGTTTTTCATTCCTTTCTCCTTATTTTTTCTTCTTTTCTTTACTTTTCTTTCCTTTTCTTTTCTCTTCTTTTCTTTTCTGACTTCAATGGCTTTGATTGAAGACAATCAGTTTCATTTTCATTCAACGAGTTTCTTACTCTATTGTTTAGCTTACGGTTCCATTTAATTGTGGGAAGCTGTTATATTTTTCATTTCATTTGCCAAATACCGAAGTCTGGATTAAAGGTTTCATCAACTTGAAATTGTCATTCTGCTTATAATCGTGTTTGTAATTCTTAGGAAGAAGAAATAAAAAATAGAGTTCTTGAGTTAACCATAAAAGAAAATTCGTAAAATAGTTGTGAGTGCTAGTTGCGAGTGTATATGAAATCGGCACTCGATGTTTTTTGTTAATGGAATTTGAATTTTTTACATGTTTTTGTTTTTATGCTTCTTATAGGCGCATACGTGAACAGATTATATTCATAAGGAGCTGAACCAGTAAATGGCTTCAAAAAGAATTTACGAGCACAGTTATTCTACGATCAGACTCTGCTACGGGCAGTAATTTACAGTCTCTTGCCCATTTTAAGTGCGTTCGTTAGTCGATCGGATTTGCTTTAACAAATTTCATTCGACAATTAGATAAGAGCACACATCTGAAGCATCAGCTCAGTTCTAGTTCAGTTTTTTAAAAACAGGATCATTCTAACAAGCATCACCAAAGGGACAGATAAAGGACGCACAGACAGAAATTGGAAATTTATGCAAAAATGTAGACTTGCATTCCTTAATGCTCACTAGGCCGGTGCTTGCAAATCTAACGATTGTCATTATAATTTATTTAATCCAAAGAAATAAATTCTTGGACGTTGCCGGTGAGAAAAAATCGAGTATAGATCCGAGCAAAAAATTTGCAAAAAATATACCACGAATTTAAAAGGGGCCAAAAAGGAATTGAGGTTTAAAAGTATATCCTTATGTGGCTTATAAATGCATCCCTATGTACATTTGCGAAAACAATTATCAAAAAGCAAAAAGCGAGGAAAAAATGAGAAGAAAATTGGGTTCGTTTTTATCTATTACTTGTTATCGTTTCTCTTGTTAAACTTCTATTTGCTGAAGAGTAAAAAGCAAAATCTTGTAAGTTAAATGGTTACTCGCAGTGTAATCATTTCTTTCACATGGTGATGATAATACATGAGACACTTGATATATCCATTTATTTACCATTTACTTGATTCAAAAAGAAAAAACAAAAAACTAAGAATTTGATCCGTTTCCATTTGAATTTTTATTTATACATATATGTGTTTTCTCTTTTTTTCTATTTTCAGGTACGTACTTCACGAGACGTTTTTCTTGTTCAAATAGAAATCAAAGTAAGTTCAACTTAAGCTATACGTAAGAATAAGAGAACACATTGAGAAATAAATTGTCTCTGTAATAAGAATTTTTTTTTTTATTCTACAGGTCTCTTAAGATTCAAGAAACGTTTCTTTTATGGTTTTAAATTATTACTCGAAAATTCTAGAGACAGTTACTATCTGGTACTACTTTAGTCTAGAAATGCAGCACTTTTCAATGAAGTCATTGAAAATCGAAAGAACCCAATTTAAAAAATCGTTACCTCAAAGTCTTGTCAATAATCTACGAGGCATTGTCTAACCCGATCAGAACATTTTTACACTAAACTGTCAGGGGAATCGAGTTAAGCATATGTCTAAGCATATGTCTAAGCGAAATCAATTGAAATCCAAACTGAAAACATATCGAAATTACTACAAATGTCTCTCTCTGGAAGACACGATTGTGTGAAGGTGAAATTTTACTTTAATGAAAATTATTCATAATCTTTACAGTGTCTTTGTTATTGTATTTTTATGGGGGCGCGACAAAATTAAGGAACTCTGCTTCACAAAAGATTTTCAACCAAATTCGTTGTTAACTTACTCGTTAAAGGAAGAAGAACTAGACTATTATTATTTTCAAGTCGATGCAGTATTTGATGCTGATCCGAGAATATATATACTTTAGACAGCCCCTAGAGCTTTCCTTCGGATTTTGCAAACGTTTTAGAATATATATATATATGAATATATCCCGAACAAAGAAATTGATTTCTTATATAAGGTAAAAAGTATACAAGTAGAAGTAAAGTTTGTTAAATATTCGTCATAACCAGCAGAGGCTTTGTCAAAAATAAATGCGAATGTATTTCTAATATAATCGCAAAAGAATAAAACGCCTTCGAATGTTATAACGAAAAGCAAAATAATAGCAACAACAATATGATACGATGATACAGAAAGTGCGAGAGACGGTGAAAAATCGTAAAACGAAACCGAGAGAAATTTGATGAGCAACTTTAGCCCTGAACGGAAAGGTTAAACTTTAAACGAAGTATCCTGTCGTTTCTGATCTGCTCGAACACTACCAACGTTAAAGAAAAACAATGCAAAAACAACAAAAGCAATACCTCTAACTGACCTTTACCAATACAACCAACTGATTGCCATTATCACAATCAGTGTCACCATTACCAACGTCATCGTCATCATCAATAACATTACAGAATAGCAGTCAGAGTAGCAGCCATTGTGATAGCGACAATATTAGTATTAGTCACTTTCAAGTTTTTATCTATCATCTAAATGTATGTTCATTTTATCGTATCGTGTGTTGGTTGTCATTTTCAATCTGCTTTTTACACCACGGTGGCTCGACATAGTCGTTAATTCGCTCTTAGGTATCTTTTTGCTATTCTCTGCAACTTTTCTTGACTGCGGTCTTCTTCTTTGCTTTATGGAAATGGAAAAAGTGGAGTGCAAAGAATCACGAAAAGGGGAAATGGTACCCACGTCTCCTCACTACATAAGTTCTTGCTAGTCTCCACAAATAAAAAACAAGCAAATATTAGACATATAGACATGTTTCTCCGTATAGGGCTCGTTCAAGAAGAGTTTTTGGTCACCTTAAATCTCTGTTATGATCAATCGCTCTGGAATGATCAACGATGTCTGAAATGACGGTGATGGTCAGAAAGAAGTGAGGAAAGACAAAAATGTAGAGAGGTGACGGCAAGTCTAGTGGGTGTATGTCCAATTGGGTAGGCTGGAGCCTTTACTGTTTGAGGATTCATTATACACGTGACCAAAGTAAACTCTACCGTAAACTTTACTCTCTCTCTCTGAAATTTGAACCTGCGATCACCCACTTGGTAGTCGCGATTCTTTCCTACACGACCACTCGTGCAGAGTCGCTTAAAGTATTTTAGTTCAACCTAATAGAGTGCGTGACTTTAGATAGAGATTTTTCTTGCATGTTTCGTCTGCAATGTTTTAGAAAAATGCCCATAATCTTGTCTATTTCCTAAAACTGTTAAGCTCCATCATGGATAGAAAAATATTAGTCGACTCCACAATAGGACTGAAGTCTAAAGTTTAATTTGTCTGTAAATCCGCTGGAACTTTGCAATTTTACCAAACCATCAGCTCAAGTGGCAGACAGCAGTAAAGATAATTCATCTTTAGATGGATTAGCACCTCACTGCACATTAGTACTTGCATGTTGTTATATTTCCGACAACTGCAAATCGGTCAAGCTTGACTGACTTGACACTTTTCTTTTAGGTTTAGTCGATAGAATGCAAAGCATTCTGCTTGTTTCATGGCTTATTGAAAATTACAAATCTTCAAGAAATGGATTACGGAATAGAAAATCATTTCAGGCTTGATTGGCCTTGACAGGTTTCTTGATTCCAGGCATACAACTTGTTTTAAGCAATTAATTCGTCAAGCAGACTATCATCATAAAATCACAAAGAGATGACCGTTAGAAGGCCGCTACTACTTTGCTTATCAGCTCTCAGCGCAGTCGATATTGGGACTGTAGATAAAATAAGCGTTGAAGCAAAACCCCAATCCCGTCAAAGATAAGTGAGGAACCTACAAGTGTGCGGGCTGCACTAATGAAGCATATCTTCTCTACTCTTGTTTTCCTTTCAACCGGTATAGGATGCACACTCTTTCATTTTCAGGTCTCAATAGATATTAAAGGTATCAATAAGTTTGTAAGGCAAGCGCGATAGTTGCACTTTCCCCGCTTTTCTTTCAACTAAGGGTAGCCATGCCAAACTGAAGTATGTTTGTCTTTAGTGAAATGGGCACAAAGCCCTTTGCCGAGCTATATGGCTCACCTACAAAGCGTCTTGATTCGTCTTAAGCCAAACATAATTTCTTTTTCTTTTTTTCTCGTTCAGCTTCAATCCTTTAGGGTATTTGCTATAATGGTAAAAAGAAAAGCATAATAATATATGGACATCAGTAAAGAGGAACGCAACGTCACCAACAATGAAAGCGACAAACAGAAGAAGACACTTTTGATTATGTTCTTGGGATACTCGGCTTCAAACAGCTAACCGATTTAGCGTTAGTGTGCTGTTTGCTCATATGCTGAACCTGACAAAATGCATAACGCGTAGCAAAAAAATAATACCCGCACCAGAAATGTTAGTTATTTTAACTGTACGTAAATGGCTTGTGTCGTGAAAATTAAAAGGCGTAACAGTATAGAAATATTTTATTAATGAAAAATTTTCTATCCTACAATCGTTTTCATTGTAAAGGCGACTGATCGTAAAGTTCCAAATATTGACTGATCATCGAAATATTCAAAGAGGATGTTATTTCTTAAGTTGACGCCATTTTTACCCACCTACTAAAACTTTATGTTTTTGAGAATTCAAATTTGTGCATGTGTATGTGTGTACTTTAACTCGATTTGTGTTGTTATGCGTGTTAGCCGCAAAATATATACTTATGTGCGGCTGCCTATACACTGCAGTAAACACTTTTCCGTTTGTATTGTAACTAAACTTACGCGAGCTTTGTTCCGCTTTGCTTTTCTTTGTTTTTCGTTCTTTTTACTGTTTGTTGATCTATCTCTGTGTTAATGTGTGTATGTCTGTGTATGTGTTTGCGTGTGCAAATGCATGAAGCATTTTTTTAATATTTCTTTGGTATTTCAAAATTACTTTTTTCGTGTCGTGCTTCTTTTATCTCTATGCGCCCTTGTTTCACAGAGCACCCTCTCCCAGACTATATAATAATTTTACTTACAGTTTTTCGACTTTTGACTTTTTTACTGTGAACAACATCGGTTGCCTACATAACCTTTTGCTTTTGTACACTTATTCACGTGGCTTTCTTTTCTAAAGTTTATAGATTTTTTTTGGCCCATCATACACACGCACATATACTCTCCGAGTAGTATATGTGCGAGTAAATCTATTGATATATTTCCGTTTTTGAATGTCTAGTAAGCGTGTGCGCATATACATCCACATAGCCGCAAGTATACCTTAATAGACGTTATGGCACTTAGATCCAAGCAGTTCTCTTCCTACTCATCTGCCTTTTGCCACAAATAAAGTTCTAACATTTACGAATAATATATTTCATCTTCTTTTCTTTTTTTTCTTTTATTCATTTCTCGCGTAATTGAAATTTTCGAATTCTTATATCCCTCCTCTGCTGTGCTGTTTCTTCTTCTTCGTTCTTTTTTTTACATATGTTGTTTTTTTTACACTTGTTGTTTCACTTATCTCGGCCTTTATTATCCTTTTTTTGGTTTTTGGCCACTTCGTCCCGTTGTGCAGAAGAGCAGGGAATAAAGAATTCCGGAATTTATATCATCTCTCCCAATTTAAAATTTAAAAGATGAAGAAATAAGAGCTCACCTCACACGAGCCCGTAAGGCTTGTTGGTATTACGTGGCCAACTCATATAGCTTTAATATATCTTTCGATTTTCATACATGTGCATGCATATGTGCGTACCTGTATGTATGTATGTATGTATGTATGTATGTATGTATGTATGTATACATGCATGCATGTATGCATGTATGCATGTATGCATGTATGCATGTATTGTTACTCTTCTACTTTCATTCTTTGCATCGATAATTTATTGAAATTGAAATAATACCATGAGAATGCTTTTATTATCACGATCAACAATGAAACGATAAATTCGAAATAATTTAACCGTAAAAAAAATATAAAGATTTGATAAAATTATTGCTGCTCTTATAAAGTTTCCAGGGCAAAAGTTATGCAATCTAGGTATTCGCTTGTTGTACGACTTACATATAAGTACTTGAATAATACGTTGGTCAATTGGCCGGCATCGGAGCTGAGACGTAGATAACGGCTCTGCCAACAAATTCATATTAAATTTAAAATCCTATTGACCCTTGGAAAAATTTCACGCTATTAAAAAGATTTAAGTGAAGTTGGTTTCCCCCTTAACTTTGCCTTGAAAAATGTTACGACAAACCACAAATTATTGGTGATTTGAGGTCTTTAAAGGAGACTTAGATGATCGCGGACCCGGACTTTGATGTTCAGCAAAGGTGGTTGCACCAGTGAACATCAAAAAATTTTTGAAACTTATTCTCGACAGTCGAAAAGGTAAGGTGCAAGTGATAACTGAGGTTTTAAAGATACCCAAAGGTAGAGCGTTTGCCATTTTCAATGAAAATTTTTGTGCGAGGAAGCTGTTTTCGGGCATTGAAATTCTCATCGTGTTTCGTGTTTCCTGAATTTTTTTTCCTTTTTAACTTAGTTCCGAGACATATAAACCGATGTATTAGTACGGGACCTTCGTGTACACTTAACTAAAGGTTTCATTAGAAGACGAATCTGTAACTTGATAGAACAAATACACCGTGTAGCCGAGTCCATGGCTATGCAACGACAAAATTTCCTGAATTGAAGTTTGAATTTCAGCCACTGTACTGTTGAGATCTGCAAAAAAAAAAAAAACGGAAAGGAAAAGAAAATCATAGAGGAAAAGTGTTAGTTTAAATGATGACCTCGATTCCGCAAGATCATTGACAAATCGTTTCATACCAAAGGCATCGAAATGCAGGAGCCGCATTCCACTGATTGCATTACTCTTGAAAGAGGGCACGCTGATGAATAAGCGCGAAGTGTTTTTTACTTCCTCCTCGGACTTATTGATGATTGTGTTACGTATCGTTTAAGAAATTTAAATAGCGTGATCTATGTTTAATTAAATATTTTCTTAGTATTATATTAATTAAATGAAATTTCGATTATCATATCAAGCAGTTAGTCGACCTAAAGCATTGGATAAAATATTTGCATTAATCATTTAACTGTTGCAACACATCACAATTTTCGCTATACACATATGCATAGAATCAGTGAGACACTTCACCGTTAATTGCCCGCTTTATTGTTGTGCTTCAATAGTGAGATGTATCTACGCAAACACATTAACATTACAATTGCATTTTAGTTGAAGCGCTGCCGTTGATTCGATTACTTGCCTTTGTAATAATGCGCTTATGCTCCGAGAATGTTACACAAACCCAAATAGCGCGAAAAGTAAATCGAATTAAGTCTGACCTAACGCTGAACTCCAACGCTCATTAGAATTCGCACATGTGCAAATGCAAAGAAACAATTCCTAATGCCGGGTGTCGAAAGTTTGCGAGCGACTTACGCATGGATGCAATATTTCTAAAAGTTGTTTTTCGCAGCGAAAATTTAGAAAAAATAAATAAATAAATAAATAAAATTAGTGAAAGAAAGAAAAGAAAGAGTTTAAAACCATAATTAAGTAAAGCTTACCGTTATCTCGCAGAATTATCTGAGAATGGACATGAGTTTTTTTTACTGAGCATTTAGAAATAAATAAATAGCTGTCCGCAGGAAATTACTTAAATAAAATAAATGACACATTAAATACCTCATTATCTGTCGGTTATCGTTATATAGAATCTCGTCTTTGTGTATAGCTAAACGAGAGGTTTTTTCACAAAATAAATAACAAATACGTATATATATATATATATATATATTGCTTATATATATTGTTTTGTTATAAACGCTGAACTCTAACGCATTTGGAGACAAGATGGCGATGATGGCTAACATTAGATAATTGTGGGTAAAAGGCAGCAAATGAGACAATATTATATGACACAATACGGTAATAATAACAGCAGTTTATAAAGGAGAGAACAGAAACGAAAAAAAAAAATGAAAAATTGAAAAAACGAAAAAACGAAAAAAGAAAACCACTTCATTTCACTTGGCTAACATAGCCAAGTAGACAGTCTGAAAATGGCAGTTTATGGCATGCACGAGTACATGCTTATAATGGTAAATAATTTTTTTTAAATTTTCTATTTTTTTGTTTTTGTTTTTGATTTCACTGCAGCTTGGGTTGGACCGGACAGGAGTATCGACACATTTAGAAGCGAGGAGGAGGTGGGTGGGAAGCATAATTCGAAATACACAAATTTGCTATATATGGTTAAGCGAAGCTTGGTAATTGAAAACTCTTTCGAAAAAACAAAACAAAAAACGAAACAAAAAGAAAAAAAGAAATAGAAATAAATAAATGAAAACACACACAAAAACCAAACAACTTAAATTGTTGGCAATTATACATAAATGGTTGGTTGCTTGTTTGGTCGGTGTGGAAACCGATCATGTTTATTGGAAAATGCCAGCAAAAAGACAACACACAGCACACAGAAAAGTATAAACCGAGAAACCAAAAACCAGAATTCTGTGTTCAAATATGCATTCACACATGCACACATAAACATATTCGTATATTAAGTATGTTGACCCTTTAGCATAAATGTCACATTTAACCAACAACAAGCAACAACAACATGTTGCACATACTTAAATATTTGCTTATAATCAAAAAAGCAACAAAATTAAGGTTGGGTACGCTTAGGCTTACTAGCCGCATAACTAGCTGCTAAGAACATTTCCAAACGTTTTGCTACCACCACCGCCAACGTTTACATCATTTTGAGAAACTGAAACTGAAACTAAAACTGAAACCTAAGGCAACTTAATGTTTCCTTCTTTGTTTCTTTTTCCTTAATACTGGTGACCAATTATAACTCCTACTCACTTTTATATGATTTTTGATTTCTGCTTCCCCAAGCCAAACAGACAGACATTCAATTCAAACGAAAAACGAAATGCCCAATTTAAACCAACTTATATCTATCTGTCTATCCGCAATGCTGCGAGTGTGTGAGTATTTTTGTTTCTCTTTTTTGGCTTTACAAAAAGAAACAGAAAGAAAAAATAAATAAATAAACAAACAGGTATAAATGTTTTCATTTCCATAATAATCGATTTGAAGTCAGAAAAAATCTCCATTAGTTGCGAGCGCCAGCGAGCGTTTGCAATCCGCCGTTTACTTTTCAAGATAAGATTATAGCCTTAATGCCTCTGTGTAGTTATGAAAAATATATAATTTTTATTTCAGAAAAATGTTCAATTAAGCTCGTATCTATCGAAAGTTGCATTTCGTGAGTTACGATGACGATTACGAATTTAATTTGTTAATCAATAAGAAAGATACATGCAAACACTAACTCTATGCATAATTTAGGTAACGTAAGAGCTTTCATCAAAAAAATGATAGTTTGCAGTTAACTTGTTCATCTGTGTTTCAAATGTATCGTCGGATCGATTGTATTTATATTGGGCGAAGAAATTTTTGCCGACATTTTGAAAAGCTGTTCAGAAAAGCATACGATCCGCTATGCATACGGATTTGAGTTACATTTTAATGCTTTATTCTTCCGAAAAAGTTGAATCCGCCATATAATGATGGACAACAGCATTCTACGCCATATTGAAGCAATTACCCACATCTGCGTAAATAATGCCAATGTTTCGATTTACAGGTAAAACCAATGAAGCCAATGGTACCAATGATGCAAGAACCAAACTTGTGCCATAATAAAAGAACGAGCGAGCTCTTTAGAAGCGATGTAGAATTTGTAAATTCTCTCAAGTTTCCGCTTTGTGGATAAAAATAATCGCGCCAATTGTGAATGAAAAACATATGTTATTGTGAAAGGACGAGAGGTGGAAAAAATAAAACTAAGTTGAAAGAAATAAGAACATCACAATGGGGCAAGACCGGCCAGTAGATACTGTACATCATTTCGCCCAGCACAGTTGTGCACTCGTTTTGGTGATAATATTTTACATTATTTCAATACACAGGTACACTTTCATGAAAGCCTGTACACAGAAGGATTCCACAAGGATAACTTCTTTGCCAGTTTACTTTCATGAACTAATTTATACCATTAAATATTAGAAACTAGACGTTTTTACTAAATAACAATTAAGTTTTCGTACAACCAGTTATATGAGAAGGGTTTCAAAAACTTGTCCCACCCGAACCACACTTTCCATACCAATTTAGAATGTCGAACTACTATTACACAGCGAGTTTTATCGAAAAATGTTGAAAAGCGCAGCTTTTTTCCATATAACGACTTTTTAAAATAGGTCGTTATATGAGAAGTGGTCGAAACAGAGAGCCGATACGAACGATTTTCAAGAGCGTTCGTCCTTGGGTCAAAACATGTCGATGTACCAAATTTCATAAAAATATCTCAAAAATTGTCACTTGTAAGTTGAGCACACAAAATAAGGCAGATAGAAAGACTAGGGGACAGACAGGCAGACGAGCTTAACTCGAGTCAGAAATCCATCGGTATAATGAAGGGTTGATCTATTTAAGCCCCCGCGGATTTTACGTATGTGCGAACAAACTTAATATACCTTATAACACAAAATGTGTAGGGCAAATATATGAGACAACTTATGGAAAGAAAAAAAATATGCCTCACTGAAAAAATGTCCAGATTATAAAAAAAAGTACAGCAACGTTTACGCAGTGAATTAAATTTTTTTTTTTTAACAAAAGCGAAATTTACCTTAAAAAAATTTTTTTTTTTATTTTCCTTCAACAGAATATTTTTCATTGTTCGTAAGAAGCATTCTATTTCGAATAATTTAAATTTAGCTTCACGTCTGCTAGAGCATCGGGTTAAAGATATTAAGTTTGATCTTTCGATGGACTTACGCAAAAAGATAACAGAAAAAATGTTCCCCAGTATAAGAACTAGCCATACTGCAGACGCTGTAAAGGCTGTAGAAGGAAGTAAACATTTCTTGTGTGGGTGATTGACAAACGATTCCTTAGGTGACGATTCCATCGAAGAAAATTGTTTAGCAGCGCCTTTCGAATTTTATACTTAAAACTATAGTTTCAACGTAACCGAGACATAAGAACAACAGCAAAAAAAAAAAACTAAAATATTAACAAATAAACTCGTTGATTACTAAACGAAATATTTATACAACAAACCAAGACGCCCACACAGTTAAACGATAAAAGCAACATGCAAAAACGAACGAGTGAATGAATTACGTGAATACATAATGACAAACAATAAGCGATCTTGAAAACAATTGGAGGTAAACGCAAGCACATTGAATGATTAAATTGCTTAGCAAAACTCAGCTGTTGGTCGGTTTCGTTGTCTTTATACGTTTTGTAAGCTAAATTCCAAAAGGTGTATTAAACTTACAAGTTCTTTGTATTGCCTTTAAAATCATGAACCCAATCGTTATAAAGTCCATAGCGAATTAAATTTAGTCACGTCCGTCTGTGTTCTTAAAAAGAAAGCAAAACAAGGCTTCACTGAGCCCCGGTCTCGATCAGCATCGAATTCTAGGTCAATTTGATAATGTCCGTCGTTCCGTCTGTGTATTGTCTGTGGTAAATATAGCACGACCAGTCAAAGGACAGGTTCACCGTTCAACATAAGCTAAAAACATCTCTGTTGTCAATAGCAAAAGAATTGAGTTTTTGCTTATTACTCATATGCTACAACACGAATAAAGATGAGAATTTCCACGTATTCCCTACCTGCGCGCAAAAACATGTACACATGTACTCGTCCATCCAATATTATTGAATTTCGAAATATTATCTTATTTTTTTTGGGGGGGCTTTAATTTTTAAGAAAAAGGTCGTGAACTTAAAAGTTTCGGCCACAGCTGAATACAATTTTCTTCTACTTTTTTTTCACTTTCAAACGGCATTCAATGATGAATAAGGCAAATAAGCCAATGGTGGGTATCGAAAGATCCGGTCTACACTGAAAAACTTTTTTCTCGTTTCCCGTTGTATTGTTATTATTTTCGTAATATTTTTAGGTATGAGTCATTGTTCGCTTGTTAGCTTACCGCCACAATATTCAATTATAAAGGCAACCAAAAAAAAAAAAAGAATGTAAACATTTTGTGTAAAAAAATTAATACAAAAATGAAAATTTCTTAAAAATGAATACAGAACACAACAAAGGTTTCAAGGCATTATAATCTAAGAAAAAAAAAGTGACTACCACCAACCCACCCAAAGCTCAAAACTACTCTTACAACTTTAAGTTTTTAATTTGTCTACATGTAGGCTCTGTTAGCCCATTAAAAAAAAAAAAATAATAATAATATAAGAAATGAATAAATAAAAAAAGCACACACACACACATAGACGATCGCCAATGTCGTTATCTCAACACCAAGAGCCCATTCAATGGCACTAAGCTTAGTCATGCGATAGCGGAACCAAACATAGTCAGTGTCTCTGACAGCAAACAATATGTAGTTATAACGCCACTCAGCTTACATGCACTAAAATAAAATAGAAAATGTTTAAGAAGGAAAAACGAAAAAAAACAAAAATAATAATAAATAAATAAAATCAGTGCATGTAATGCGTGCTCATAAAAGCAGAAAAAAATATTTAATGCGTTTGACCCAAGAAATGCTATAAAACTGATAACCTATGGAAGAGAATAGGAGATAACACGATACTCTGTGCATGGAAGACCGTACAATGAAACATTCTCATTTCGTTCCTTTCATTTAATACTAAACTATATATTTTATATCAAAAAATTTAATAAGAGAACATTTACTGTTGACTGTAACTGCACTGCCTGTAGGTCTTTTTCATTTCGAAGACGAACGTAATCCCTTGTATATGGTACCATGTATGAAATATTTCCTATGCAGACGATACACGATAAACTTTTAACGGTTCGATTACACACTATTTCATATATTTATTCATTCTCTTTTCTCTTTTCTACGCAATGAGATGAACTTTGTTCACAGAACAAATGACAAAATCACGATGAGAAAAATCCATAACCAGAGCAGATTACTTATTAGTTATGGCCCCACGCACTGAGCGTAAGTGATCTTTTAAAATGAAAGACGCCCTTACTGTGCATTTTTCTTATCTTCGATGCTTTTCTAGACGCAATAAACGCATTTCTAAGCCTAACGGATCTCACGCTCTTCCCACCCAATTAAATAGCAAACATTTACTCATTTAGGTGCCGTCTAACAGTAGAATCAAGCCGAGATAATAATTCAGCATTTTGTTTTCATTGAACACCTCGCTTGCCAACCATATTCTAGTGGACCCATTCACTTTCTTAAACTGCAATGACTCTACACTCAACTCTTCAGTTCATTCTGATTCCGGTACCATGCTTTTAAAGCAATTAAATTCATAAAACCACATAATCACAAAAAGAAATGCTGCAAATTTCGCAAAATTACGTTTATGAATAGGAAATAGAAAATTCAAGTCCATTCAATTGGATAGCTATGCTTGTATAGCAGTCAGGTTACATTAGAAATGCCAAATATTTGTCGCATCCCGGAAGAGATATCGGAGTTTCAATGAAATATATAATAAAAATCTCCGCTTCAAGGATTATGCAATCACTGCAATGCTCTTTGAACATTTCGAGTCTTTGACTCATTTTTGCCAAGAATTTCAAAGTTTCCACAACGACCTCATATCGTCTAAATCTTTTTCCCTGTCCAGCAGAAAGAAGTTTTCTTCTTCTTGAGTTAAAAACCAAGAGACTCTATTGGGTAATTAGCTGAATCTCAACTTAATTAATATGTGAATCCTTTGATCCAGTTGAACCTGTGGCATGCAGCTGTGGAGGACATTCAGTAACTCTAATATTGGAATACGTCCAGAATGTCAATCTAAGACTCTTCTTCAAATTGTTAGTGCCCCATGGTTAGTTAGCAATAAAACTACTTGTGATGAGCGCTCGTTTAAAAACCTGGTTCAACGTCTGTCTCTAACATATCTCTCCAGGATGAGTAATCACATAAATCCTTTGACAATATCTCTTCTTGATAAATCCAATTGAATAAAAAGGTTGCAAAGTCATCGTCTATTGGATCTTTCAGCTAGCAATTACTTTATTTCCGTTCCCTAAACTATTTTAATGAATTTTCCAAGTATATATCGTACCTTTTTATTCATCTTTACAACATACACACAGTACATTTCGTATTAGCTTCTTATACCCTAAGACGCTTATGGCACAGGATATATTAAATTTGTGCAGACGTATGTCTCACTCAGGAGGAGTTAAAATAAACCCGCCTTTTATTGCATCGATCGCTTCAGAACCATTTTACTAAATCGATCCAAGGTTGTCTGTCCTGATGTTTGTCCACGTATTTTTGTTCAACGTACAGGTCGCAGTTTTTGAGATACTTTAATGAAGTTTACACACTGATGTGCTTTAACCGAAAGACGAACGCTGTTGAAAATGGTCCCGATCGGACCACTAATTTGGATCACATAAGTCTATTTTTTAGACCCCAGCATATGCAGGGGCTATACGAAGATGAAGTCTAATTTTTAATTTTTTGCGTCGTGAATTGAAAAATGATACAATTTTTTGAAGTATTTTGAAGTTTTTTGAAGTAAACTGTAAGCTGCAAAGTAAAGCAATTTCCAGAGTAAAAATTTTCACTAGGATCATTCACATATGCAGTTAATTGCATAGTTAAGATTTAATATGTTTCATCTATTAGTTTGTTCATTGAACATGAAAAGTTGGCGGGTTGAACGATCACCACTTTTTCACTTGTTTTTTTCTACTTTTAATTTGCTAATTGTCCTTAGTTTCCATGGAAGGTTCTTTTAACAAAAGCGAAACGAAAAAATCGACAAATGATCAATAATTTGGTTGCTAGGTGCTCGTTAAATTTTATGAATTATATCTAAAATAATGCAAAAACCTTGCTTCCGCAAGGAAGATGTCGACACGCATACATTGATTCACACAGATTGGAAAACGTAGATTCGTTTATCGATATATGCGCTCGTTTCGACCAAAGATTACGTTTTAATTTGCACATAGAGCTGTCTTTAAGTAAAGTCAGATCTGCCGCCTAAGAGGTAGTCCAAAGAATTTAAGGAGCCTTACGTTACAAAAGGCTATACATGTGCGCAGTTAGACCAATAGTTGCGTATGCCTCTATTGTGTGGTCTCCTTCCTATAGGTGTTACGTAGATTCAATTGAATCCGTTCAAAAGCAATTCTTGCTGTTTTCCCTTAGAATTTGGGGTGGAACGCACTTGTCCCTCTGCCTCCCTATGAAAATGGATTGTTCTGTTGTCCTTACTGTCATTTGAGAAACGTACATTTATTCTTTAGTTCCTTCCAAATTAAGTTAATTAATGATATCAATTAGCGCACATTACTTGGTGAGATAAGCTTTAAAAGCCCTAATCGCTTCTCTAGACACTTTATTTTCATTGAGGTTAGTCAATGTATGTATAATTGTGATCTGTTCAATCCTTTCAGAGTTGCTTGCAGAATCCTAAATGATGCCTACCACTTAATCTTAATATCGAATAAAGTCTATCAAAACAACGATGCTTAATACGCGCGATCTGCTTATGTCGCATTTAAATTAACTTGCAATCTCAACATCTCACGATGATTCGAAAATAAGTGGTGTTGTTTACTCTTATCGGTTGCCAGGCTTTTGCATGTTGGCAATGGCTTGGGGGTTCGCTTTTCAATTTGGTTCCGTACTGGTTGTGGGTGTGCCGCAGTGCTAGTTGTGTACATGCTTTTTTTCTTTTTTACTTATTTATCCATGAATTATTATTCAATTATTTATTTATTTATTTATCTTTTTTACTTCTCCTTATATACTTTATACTAGTTTTTAATAATAGCTGGCATAAGATTTACTTCCAAGAATCAATTGAATTCAGTTATTAATTTATTTTAGTTGAGTTTCATGTGTAAATAAATAAATAAATAAAAAACAGAAACCACTCCTAGATATTAGGAGATTCGATCTGAAGCAAATGTAAGGATTCCTTTGACTTATTTCTAAACTAAATAATACTTTGTCATAGTTGGTCGGTAAACAACTAGTGAAGTGTAGTGCATATATTGATCCACTTTCATTGTCACCTTCAATTACACATCTATATATATAAATATATATACATTTCAGTGTTAGATAAGTGAAAGTGTTTCCTTGGTAAAAATGTGTAAAGAAAACCATGGACCTTTTAATGTCAATAGTGTTGTTGTCACCATTGTTGCTGCTGCTGCCAGGTTTGCTTTATATAACTTGTGTTCGCGGTTGTTTAATGATAAACGATTTTATTTTTTCGATTTCTTTTTTTCTTATTTTATTTAGAAAAATTAAATTTCAAAGAAGCCGGAAATTATTTTTAATATAATTTTTTAAAATTTACATAATATTTGTTTCTTATGCTTTGCTTTTATTCCTATATTTGTTAAGTTTTTCCAAAGTTTCAATTCTTTCTCTTTCTCTATCATCATTTTCCTTTATTTTGTTCTGTGTTGTATGGTTGATTGTAGTTTTCTTTTTTCTTTTTTCTGCTTTTTGTTTTTTTTTTTGCTTCTTTTAATTTATTTATTTACAATATTATTTTTTTTTTACTTGCCTTTTTTCACAGTTTAATTAATTGATCAACCAAAGTGTCATGTTGTTGTTGTCCATTGTTGATGTGTTGTGTATTGCTGGCGCATTAGTAGTTGTAAGCAAAGCACTTACAGCACCACTACAGCATTAATAGAATATCCCTAGTAGAAGAACTACAGACATCCTGGCAGCCATTTTCGCGTTCGCTAAAGGAAGATAAGAAAATCTAGAGAAAAAAACGTAACATACTTTTTTCGTTTGATACCGTATAAAAAAGTGTCTATTGTTAGCTTATATATGCATATATATACACACATATATTATATATATATTCTTTATGTTTATGCTCCTTATCTTCTTCCAGACTTAACAGCGCACTTTACCACCATCAACGCTGCAGCTGCAACTTGGAATAAATAATTCTAGAGAAAAGGAAAAAAAAACATAATTGAATATTTATTAGTTGCTTTTGTTGCCGTTTTTAGCGGTGGTAGTGGTGGTAGTGATGGTAGTGATGGGGTGGCGATGTTAGTGCTGATGCTACTGATAAGTTTTCTCTTACCTCCTTTACTTGCATACAGATGAATTGGTCCGTTCTTTCTTTCTCTTTCGCAGCAATCAACGCAATATACATTTTTTATTTATATTGGTTTTTTTATAGTTTCGCGTTTTGTTGTTCTTTGTTTTGCGCGGTTTTTGTCTTCTTTTTTTTGTTTCTCTTTTTCTTCTTTTCTTAGAAGATTTCTTAAGAAATAAAAAATTCGATTTGTTTTTATCACCAACATTTTACCACATCTACACTTACAGTGAGGAGTCTTAAATCTAAAGCTTTCAATGCTATTATTTTAATGCGCTGACGGCTAAAATTTGCGCGTCATTTCATCTAAAGTTTTTATAAAGCTTCGTTTTCGTCTTTACACCGGCAATTCGGGTAAGAGGAATTGTTATTAAGAAGCACAAAAAAACTGTTTGAAGACAAAAGTTATAAGCTAACTGCATAAAGCGCCTCGCGAAGAAAACGCTTAATTTAGTTAAAAGTTTCAAATTTGAAACTAAATAAATGATAACAAATAAGACAGATACACACACACACACCTTTATTTTCATCTTAAGGCGAATCCTTTTCACTCTCAGTGCAAGCGTGAAAGCTTTCTGATTACTAAACATGTCGGATTGTTTTTATTGCCATTTGAAACCTGATCAATGATCGTGAACCAAGGTACAGCCTTCTACCTCAATGCCTTGCGAGTCATATTCTTACCCTAATCCCTAGTTCGTATTTCTATTAGGAGATCTCTAGAGCGTGTTTCTGATTGTTGCAATTCGATCATCGACAAAGTTATCACACTATCCTTCAGTTGTATAAGTTGCATAAGAGCGTATACCTATGAGTGCACCTATAAGAGTTATTGGTTTTATTTATAAGATGACAGAAGAAAGTATGAGTGTATATGTATATATGTATAAGCTATACATATATGCATAAGAACATTTAGAGTATTTATACTTTACCCTACTTGTAGTATATTAAGTTCGTTAACATATATTCAACACCCAGAAGTAATTGAAATGGGTCTACCTATTATTATGTAAGTTTTTCTGTCTATCTGTTCATCTGATGTCATCTAAGTCCATTCATTTTTGCTACACAAATTGTGCTATATTAAGTTTCTTACGATGTACTCAACACTCGGAAGGACTTGAGACGAGCCCATCTTTTATCTTTCATATCGTTTATTATCTAAGTTGTTCCTGTTCTCTCTGTCCGTCCGACTTCAGTCCATACATTTTTGTGTTTCAGATATTTTGATGAGATTTGATGCACCAGTATGTTTATTTCGAACCGCACCCGTTTTTCGACCGATTGCCATACAAAAACTAATTTTGAGAAAACCTTTTATAAATAAGTGTATGTATTAAACGAAGCAAAGATGGACTGTGGCCGACGTTGATATTTCTACTTGCTTTTTTGTAAAGACGAGTATTTGAAACTTTTATTATGCTTTCGTCGCTGGAAGGGTCTTTTGATTCGAATTTTTCTTAAAATATACAATACTTTTCTACATACGAAAAGACGACCGACCATTTTTTTTTTCTTCTATGTTCGACATGATGACGATTTTAATGTAAATATAACATTTGCTTAAAGCTTCATTGTCACTTTTCTTTTTTTTAATGCTAGTCCTAAATATAGAGCGTAAATTTTGATTTAGTTTTTTAACAAAGTGTAATAAATGTTTAAACTTTTTATCGATCACAACACAAATTCATGTATAATGACTGTGTATATATGTATTGCTCAAATTTATATAAAAGTCTTCAGCTGAATCTCGACGCAGACGACATACCAGATGATAGCATAGCGCAAATTTATCGTCTGCTTTAGTCTGAAAAAA
The DNA here is from genome assembly GCA_000688715.1 of Glossina pallidipes. Classification (NCBI taxonomy): domain Eukaryota; kingdom Metazoa; phylum Arthropoda; class Insecta; order Diptera; family Glossinidae; genus Glossina; species Glossina pallidipes. Next base: position 2,367,661 of record KK499771.1, on the reverse strand, counting down.
TTTTCTGAAGCATATCATTGCCCACTATGGCTAGGTATCCCTAACGTTAAATTAAGTGTCCCTTGAAATGTATATCATATTTTCGCTCATAGAATATTTATTTCGATGCACATCATACAACATAATGCAGAAAAAATAAAAAGTTACCTTTTCTTTTGAGCACACCTCGTATGTTCAATTTATAGAACGGAATCTATCTTAGTTAGAAATCTAACGCGTAACACATAATGCTTAATAAACGTTCTCTGAGCAACATCACAGAGACGTCAACTATTATGAGGTAGTCATAAGCATCTTGTCATTTGTGATTTTCTAATTTTTTTTACTAATTATTATTTTATAAGAAAATTGATATTGAAGAGCTTTATAGTGCGCGTGTGTTTGTGGAGCACAGAGAGAGAGAGAGAGAAAGAGAGAGAGAAAGAGAGAGAGCGAGAGAGAGAGAGAGAAAGAGAGAATATTTTTAGGATACTAAAGTCACAAAAATTGCGACAGCCTCTTCCTCGTGTGACTAATGGCCATTCTCAACGCCACAATACGACATGCGTTACACCGTTAGCACCCTAGCTTAATAAAACCAATAAAGTCTTTAAAGCTTTCGATTTTTTCTCTTTTTTTTTCTAATAATTAATTAATCGCTCGCGTTCTCTCTCTCGCTCTCTCTCTCTCTCTCTCTCTCTCTCTCTCTGTCTGGATTTGTCTCACGCTTTCTTTGCATGCTTATATTTGCCTTTATGCCACATTTCTTTTGCAACATTTATTGCTGTATAGGATAGCTGCGGATAGAATCAGCTAATGCCGTAAAATCGTTGTTTAAATCAAAAAAATATTATAGTGCACTAGACCACATACAGAAAAACGAAGATAAGCGTAAAACTTAATAAAAAGACAACTACTATATACCATAAGCAAAGGAATTTATTGTCTACTTTAACTCAGGATTATGTGTTGATGCACACAATACAATGTAATAATTGACCCCATTCTAGCTTATCAAACAACAAAGCATAAATAGAAGAACTAATAACAAAGCAATACAGATGGAATGTAATAGGAAACGGGACAATAAGAGAAAGAAAGAGAGATAGGAAGAGAAAGGCAGAAATTCTAGCAATTGCTAGAATTTGTTCAAAAATATTATAAATGCCGTACACTTAGTGAAAGCTGACTATTGTCTCTACATGTTCCGAAAGTCATCATTCATAGTCCGTGACATATATGAAGATATTTTGGACTTGGAGAACCATGTCTTTTCCTTTGGTACCGAAAACGCAATCACTGAGGAGCATTTTATACGTAGAGAAGGCAGCTCACGAAAGGTTAAATGAGAAATGGTTTGGATATTTTGGTTTTTAAAATCTACTCCTCGTTTCTCCTCGTCTTTCATCGTCTTTCATTTACTACGTTGTTCTATCAAATTAAAGCTTGAATACAGTTAGGCCCGTGTAAAGGCCCGTGTAGTAGTACGAGAATATAACCTTAACGTTAAACACTCTAAAGTTGCGTTGAAGGTGACTTGAGAAATATCATTAGAGAGGTTCGAAAATTATTTTCGCTTCGATCGGCCATATCGGACAAGATGTCAATGAAATCAAGAACGACGTTGGCATTTTAAAGTTATAGGTCAGACACAGCCTCAGAATTCATTCACTTTGAATCCAAGGCGTTCTTCGCTCTGGTTAACTTCAATCGAACTTAACTGATATATCGCAACAGAGTCAAGCCAAGGCAATGCTAACCGTTAACAAAGAAGAGTGAACAACTGCGAAACCTTTTACATATACTTTACAAAGGAAATTCTTTCAGTTTTATGCATAAAAGTTCAATATTTACAAGTTCAGATAATTAAAACATCATCGACATGAAATATTTCGTTACAGCATGAAAGTGCATCAATGGAATTTCTGTATTGCTTATTAAGTTGGCAGTCTATACGTCATTCGTAAATCTGTTTTCGCTAAGGACTAATAGAGTTTCTAGTAGAGAGTAGTATTTTGGAACACAGACTATCTATCGTGCTAACGTTGAGAGGCTATTAAAAAAATCTCATTTCTCTGAAAAACTGATAACTGATAGCAGGAACAGCCTACTTGGAGGTTAACGCCTACGAAATGCCATTCATTTCGTAGCGTATTGAAGCCGTGCTTGTGGCTGTTGTCCAAGCACTGAGAAAGTTAATATACCCTCAGAAATAACGCGTATACGAATAGTATATGTGCGCATAAATATGATATGCAAGTCAGATTGTGGGTGTTCTGTTATCAATAATTGAATTGCTGGTGCATTGTCAAAATGGAGAAAAGAGTAAGAGATGAGCAAGTTATATTAAATTAACAGAAAAATATAGCAAAAAATTAAATAATTAAAAGTAAAGGACAAAATAAAATTGATATATAAAACAGAAGAATTTCAGTTGATGTAGTTTAGTATGGGTACGAGAGCACCTCCTCCTATGACTGGCTAAGTAACGCGCAGTAGATGTATGTGCAAACATTTTATGGATATTTTTCCTTACTTTCTTTTGCATCTATTACTGCACTGTGCGGCATGGATAGATGTACGGCAAATATATATATAATTGAATTAAAAATTTGCATTTTTCAAGTTCCCCTGTTCGGGTTTTTTTTTCTGTTTTTCTTCTTCTTATCAAAAAAAGTAAAACCTAATAAACAAGTTGTTTTCAAAGTTTTGTAGAATCGATTCGCGTTGTTTTTCCTCTATATATATTCCTCTATGTGTGTGTGTGTGTATATATATATTTGTGTGCTTATATATCTTTTATATATCACATATAGCAGCTAAAATGTGGCTGATGGCTCTACATATACCGTCAAAGTTTTATTCTGCTCAAGCTTTTATTTTTTTATTTTCTGTGCTTTTGTCTGTCTATCTGTATGTCTGTCTGTCTTCAGCTGCTGACGCTGATGCTGGATGCCGGTAGTACGCTGCAAGGCTATTCGTTTCTTTGTTCGTTCACTTTGGTTGCTAGTAACATACACAAATTTAATTAGTGTGAAAAGTAACGCATACAAATAAAAAAAAAAAAAAATTTATTTGAATAATTCACTTTTACTTGTTCAAATATTCTCACGTTATTTATTTTTTTGTTTTTTGTTTTTGTTTTTCGTCTCTCGTTTTCGTTTGTCATTTTCCTTTTTACTTTTTCCAATTTTACAATTTCTCTTATATGTCTAATTAGTTTAAAACGCGATATTTTTTTCTTTTCTCTCTTTTCCTTCTTTTTCAAAAGCATTCGTTTATTCTTACACTTAACAACATTGATGATATCCTTTGTAATAACTGTACTATATATTAAGAGAGAATTGTTTTTTAAAGTGTTCTGTAAATCACTAGAGATTTTTAAACGAATAGTTGGGTGGTTATGCGATTAATTGGGGAGAACCATTGAACAAACAGAAACTGAAAACTGAAACGGGTTTCGATCTGCTCGCAATGAAATAAGTTAGAAATGTGAACGGACATCGTTCTACATATCAAAAATGCATTTAGACTTTCGTCAAAGAATTTGAAATGTCTTGGGCAAAAATGGCTTCGATCGGTCGGATAAGAAATTCAACGTTAAAAACGCGATGACATATTAGAATCCGTTAAGGAAAACCTTTGATTATCCTACACAACTTTGTCTAATATAATGCCTTTTCTAGTTCCATCCAAAAATTATACTCTATTGGCATATAAAGGTTTAGGTAACGAAGGATCAGTCTATGACATGGAATCCGCATAAGCTGCGGGAGTAGCCGAGTGGGACTTAAAGAACTTAATTGACGGAGAAATCTCCTCTATCTCTCCGGAACAATTGCCGTAGTTATACCTATACATGAGCACTGCACAGCGCACATTACGCCAACGCTCGAGGGTATCGAGAGGTTTGGAGACGTTTTCCTCGCCCATGAGCAACTAAGCCTTTCACTGTGTGCTGTCGAGTGTCTTCAAGCAAGATTCGGAGGCTCCTGTCTGTTGGATCTTGCCGCTCACTAAGCGCTTGAAACTCATCCGGGAAGCACATAAGCCATGCAAAATTCAACTTATTCAAGTTTCATTTCATTCAAAGACAGACTGGATGAAATTCCCATCCATTGTAGAAGATATAAATTCAATTAAAAAATGTATTCATTAACTATTGCTTTTTAATTCAACTAACATTTATTTAACAAAATTTCAAGAAGATTTATTAATTCACATAAACAATGCTTCAAAATCTATATTTACTTACAAAATTCATTTTACTGTTAAACATTTGGCGTGGCGCCCGAAAATTTGCATACACAGCAACAACGACAACAATAACACCAAAAATTATTGTTAATTAAGCTAAAACAATAGAAACGAAAAAAAAAGATAAAAGCGTGAAAATTTATAAACAAACTATAAGGTAAACACATAGTTGAAATAGTTTCACACATACAAACGCACGCGCACGCTGAATTACTAATAATGCTAAAATGTAAATTAAACAGAACACACCCACGAACATATACTCATCCGCAAACGTACCTAAATGCCGACATCCACACACACCCACGTACCCGCACACACACGCGCGCACACACACTATAGGCAAACAAAACAAAATTATAAATAAACCTCAACAAATTCATAGAATAACTCGCGATTTTTGTTAACAAATTTCGGCATGATCTGGTCAAACTCTTCACATAACCGAAAACACAATTTTCCTTTTAATCATCTCACCGGTTACATAAAATCATGATTTAAGCTTTCGAGAACCAAAGGACTAAATAAGGTTTCATTTCAATTAACGGCGTTAGTGAACAATAATTAGAAAAAAGCTTACTAATCATACCACACAACCAGTACTTGTTGGGTACAACAGAACAGTAGTAGTAGTAGTAGTAGTAGTAGTAGTAGTAGTAGTAGTAGTAGTAGTAGTAGTAGTAGTAGTAGCAGTAGTAGTAGTAGTAAGAGTAGCAGTAGCAGTAGTAGTAGCAGTAGTAGTAGCAGTAGTAGTAGTAACAAAGGGACACCGTTATGTAGCTGAACTCGTAATTTCAATTTAAATGCGCTTAATAATTGATGCAATAATGAGTAATGCAATGGGTTCCCATGCGCATCGAGTTATTTAAACAAAAAACAGATTTAAGCAGTTGCGTTTCCACTCTACAAATACTCGAAAACCCCTCTTATATTTTGTCCGAATTTATTGTTTGTATAAACTCATAGCCCAACACTACATATCCCAACAAGGATAAAACTCTTCAATGTTTATCATTCACATTGCTGCAAAGTTCCTTATAACTATTATGAGAGGTTATGACATCTCCAATGTGATCGCGGCTCGTATGCATTTACAGTTATTTCTCAAATGTGACGCTACCTACTCGAAGCCTGGAATAAGAAACATCTTGAATAACTCACAGCGTTCCGATTATATACGTGACTATAGGGAAACATTTGATTTGTTCTTTGCTGTACATAATATGTCGCCATCTATCTGACTAGTAATTAAACGAGTCAGTTTCGTTTTCTATATGCGAGCAACTCAAAATAAGCAATGTGTTTTTGAGCGCACCCATGCATGGGCATATGAACTAGCTTTAGCTGTGACCGTCCGGAAAGTTTTTCGCTTTTTGTTAAATGATATACTGCGGTAGACAAAACTCATTTACCAGCTAAGCAGCAGGTCGCTCGATCCGTTAGTGTATTAAGAAAAAGTTTTCCGTTTAAATTTGGCAAAACCTAAGCAATAAATTTATAAAATGACGATCGCGGAAAGTAAGGAAATGATCTTCTTTCTTACGATTAAACTTGAAATCTGTGCTGAGGAATGATTAAGATATTAATGGTATACTTGCGGGGAGCAGTTGAAAGATCTGCAATCGGTTTTGAAAATTTTACTTTCAAGCTGTAATTTCACTTACAGCGGTCTCTACATATTATTTCGACCAGTTTCCGGCAATCCTCATATTCTTCATCGATGTCCAGAATGTGATTGCAAAAATTCCTAAAATCCGCGAATATCTCTGTTAGTCTTTCTTAAATGTATTGCAATTCCAAACGATATCTAGCGGAATTTCGCTACGAAATTATGCATAAATCCTTATCTATAGAGACGTGAAATTAAAGTAATAATAAAGCTGTAGAAGGAGTAAAAGATGTGCTATGCCATGCATAGGTTTTGAAGGGCTCTTGTGTTCTCTTTATAGTGTTATTGTTGCTGTATTTGTGTTCTTTAATAGAAACCGCAGTTGCGGCTTTTACGGCGGAAAATTGCAAAGATGCACTTTATTTATTTATTTATTTATTTAGTTATTTGTTTATTTATAAATTAAGGTGATTCTCTTCGTTAATCTCTAATTTGTTGTCGTAATGATTTCTTTGATTAGCTTTGGTTGAACAAAAGCTGCGAGCAACGGCAACTGAATATGTTATAAAAGATCAAAAGTCAATTCTCTTACACTTTTAAATTTCATTTATGATATCTTATCTGCTTTATCCAAGATTTTATATAGCTTGAAAGTATCTACTCTTAGGCTAATTAGTAATTTATATGCGCATCATAATACCCACTCTCATGTATTGGCAATGGTGCACAAACATACAGATTCACTTGTACATATGTCTATCGAAACCGTAAAGCCCGTCAGAGCTATTCACTCATTATATTCTCTTATTTTCTCAATCAGTCATGTCAGGCGTATGAAAACCGCATAGTATATATATGTATATACTATATATGCTATATATATATACTATATATACTGTATATATATATATATATATATATATATATATATGGTATATATAATCGCACAGCATTTGCCTGTATGCATTCAATCTTGCTTGCATGATGATGCGTGTATTTGCCTTAGTGCGTACGTACGCGTTTGCATATGTGTGTGACCGTGCATATGTGCAAGTATATGCTGTTTGCACTTTCGAACCCCATTCAATTAATTAATTTGTGTAAATTGTTTACTTCGCATTAATTGAATTTGCATTTAATTTTGTGTAAATTTTAGAAGAAAACACACACAGCCATGCATACATACGCTCGCTCGTCATTGTTTATTAAATCTGAAATCCCATAAAATGTTCTTTAAAGTTTGAAGACATAATCGAGCATTCATTTATGAAATAAAAAATAAAATACTGGATCGTGATGTGTGTATTTAAGAGAGAGGGGCGAGGGGATGAGGAAATCTGTAATAAATTTTTGGGTGAAGCAAAAAAGTTTTGACATAACATAACAAAGAGATGGCTCTAAGCGGCTCGGAAAAGAACAAAACATTGAAAGTCAAAAGAATAATAAAAAAAATATATATTTATGATCTTGAATGTGAAGAACACAAATAAAAATGCGCCATTTTTTATTTATTTAGTTTTTTAAGTAAATTTTAGGTTTTCACTAAATGTTTCAAATTCAGAAGTGTTTCATTAATAATGGGCCTGACAGAGGGTTTATTAGGACCACTTCAACATTTTACGCCGTCACAGTTGATGTCGTAACGAATATCTACCAGATGTCATATCCCGTTTATATATACTTTAATTATGTGTAGTTTTGTGCATTAAATGTAACCTCAACTTCGTATCGATGTCCATATAAACGCAGTATTTACCGTGATTTTTACCTTAGAGGGATTATTATTCTTTCATAGTTTAGACGCCAAGGAAAACTTGTAATATTTCGGCATTGCAATGGCAAACAGATGACACAGTAAGGGAAAGTTTATCTCGAAAATGATTAGGAAAACGTTAGCCTATTCGAGTCCTTCAAAAATCATTAATTTAAATTTGACGCCATTTGACGACCACTGACGGGGTCGAGCATAATCCGATATTTATTTGCCACTCAGAGCACATGCGATATGCGTGTGTGGATAAGGCAATGGCCAGGAGAAATTATATATGAAGGAAGATGGAAAAAGGGATGTTCAACTTAAATGTGAAAACATTTGGAGCGGTGAGAGAGATCACTCATTACCTAAGCGATTTAAGAAAGTGCTTCTTTCCGGATTCACCGGTCAGTCATTAACTGCATCAATGATATCGTGGCTTCAAAGCATTTGTGCTTGCTCTGTTCATTCTCAAAAGAGTCTTTTTAGAGAGTTTCATTCAAGTAGATCTTCGATCCTAATTCCTCACGCTAATCACTCACTTTACTTCATTAGCTAAGATCTCCTGTGTCCGTACAATTGAGATTTTTGTCGCTGACCAAAGCGTGGATATAACTATTCATTTGTAAAGTTGTTGCAGCCAAAATTAAACATTCTTGGATGTAGATCTTAATTAGCATATATATGCGGTAGCCGATGAAGTACCGAAAAAGTGCTTTATGCCTTGCTTCCCTGCTTAAGCTCAAACATTTTCTTACTTAAGATAGTTGTTTGCTATCAGCAACGTCATCGAAGTGTCGAGCTACAAAGCTTCTGAGCGACCTCTAATGTTTGTTTAAGATAAAACCAGTACGTCACCCTAACTCGCTGCTGAGCAATACTGTAAACAAATAAAGTGAGGACAACGCTTCACATTTATTTGCAAAAATTTCAATGTAACTGAACCTATTTGTGCGGATGTACGCTATGTCTTATTATAATTTCGATGATCTTCTGCTCTTATAATTAAATTGAAATAAAAAAATATGCCAATTTTTCTTCTTTTCCCAACCGCCTCTCACTTTGTATTTTGCATTAATATAAAGAGATTTTATATATTATTTGTTTGGCTTTTTTTACTATGTAGTTGGCTTAGTTAGTCTATTTTGTTATAAATTGGTTTGTTGTTGTGTTTGTTTTTTTACTGATTAGCTTAGCAGATGATTCTATTGGACGGCCGTTTGCGAGAGATCAACGTCGAACCGGCAGGAAAGCCGATAAGATTTTCCTAAGACAATTTTTACATTTGCCCCTGACTTCAATTTTCAATGTGTTTTCCTCTCTGTTGTGATGTTTCGTTTCTCCAGAACTCATAAAAAAGTTTGAAAGCTTCTCTTAAGACGCTAAACAAGTTTTAATAAGTTATACGTTCGTTTTTTTTTGTTTTTTAATATTCTAACAAGAATTTGTAAGATGTATGTATGAATGTGCATTAAAATATTTCAAGTAGAAAAGCTAAAATTTACTTTCCCATCATTTGTTAATATTTTACTAAAGTACCATAAATCTGCGAGTAAAGGAAAGAAAACTTTTGAAAAAGAAAATGAAAAACAAACGAAGGAAAAAATATTTGGACTTAAATCAAATTGAAAACGAAAACTTTAAACATGAAACTCTTCTCGCTTCAGTATCTATTTAGCATAAGCCAGGTAGACAAATATAATTTACCTTTTCCGCTTATGCCTTCGTTGCGCGTTATACGCTACGCGATGAGCGTTGCTGGTTATTCCGAGAATATCCGTTAGCTAAAGTGAAACTTTTACCATAAAAAAACATTAACCAGCACCAGCACCAGCAGCAGCAGCATCAGCAGCAGCAGCAGCAACAGCAAGCCGCATTAGGATCGTCATCTACATTGCCATCGTCATCTCGTATTCTTATACGGTATCATCATAATCAGTAGCTATTTCTTACACATTTATATCACAAGGTAATCGTTATTGTCATCGTCACAGAGATATAGCGCGAAAGTAAATCAGGGTATATATATATATTTATATAAACATACACATATATATATATATATATATATATATATATAGGTAAGCAGTAAGTCAAACATAGATTAAATGAATGAGTAGCAGCAGTAAGGCCGAGCCAGCGACCATAGTTTAAATAATATTGCCAACCACTGAGCCACAATTCTTTAGTACGTACGTACGAGACGTTTGTCTAACCGGAGATGCTGTAGCAAGAAGTGTATGTAAGTAAACTAACTGTTGACTGAATAAATGAATGGATGAACGATGAAATGAATGAAGTGACTGAGTGACTGTATGACTTGCTTTCTCTGGTGGCATATCCAAGTCAGGTGTAGTTTAATGCTACCAAAAGGATTTAATGCAACAAGCTCAACCGTACGCAGCAAAAAAGAAAGGAAAGAAAAGAAATGAAACTACAACAACAACAAGAATGTTATATCAAGAGTAAAGTAAAATATAAATTTTCCTTTAGATAAAAGAAAGAGGAAGAATGTATGCTCCATGTATATATATATATATATATATATACATATATATTTATATATATATCTCTGTATGTGTATATATATGTATATGTATATGTATGTATATATATATATAACTATACGTATATATGTAACAGATCTCAAGAAGTTGCGACAATTGTGTTGCGCATGATACTGATGATAATGAAGGTTGTGAGAGGTGTAATGAAAAAAATAAAAAAAAACGCGGTAAAGACAGGAAAAAGGAAATCAACTTTACAAATGATGATGATGACGATGATGAAAAAAAGGATAAAGATGGCGATAGCGACGGTGATGGCGATGGTGACACGAACCCCATCACTCCGGGACTACTACAAAGCCGAGTAATAGTGGAAGAATCAGGAAGACAAAGGTCTTTATCGAGGTGAAAGCAAGTGCAGTAGGAGAAGAAAAAAACGGATTATAATGTTGATGAAAATACTGATTATTATGAAGTACTATGTCGGTATATTTATATATGCATGTGTGCTGAGCATATTGTAATAAATAAGGATCAGAGTGAATGAAATAATATTGAGATATGTACCTGTGCTTGCGACTGTGTATGCAAGCTGGTAGTATATTGCCTGCGTTGATGGTACGGATTACATACAAGTTTAAGACTGAATGAGTTAAGTGAGCGAATCGCGAGCACAGGAAACATAGGAAGCATCAAAAACATGAAAATATATGGAAATTTTTCTCCTATAAAGATGACGCTAAAAAAGAAAAAAAAGAAAATATTACAATAATTTTATTGAATATGAATGAATACGAAGAAGCGCGCCAACAAATTGAAAGGATACGCTAAGAAGATTTCCATAAAAGCTTGTAAATTTAAAAATACTTTCAACTAAATTAATTGGAGCACTTTTTACAGCTAAAAGAAAAACTTCTTATGGTTTCATTCGCCGTAGTACTCTAAACTTTAAATCCTCTAACAAAAAATCCTCTGACAAATGATTTTTTTCGTTTCCGACTATGGGCTTTAAAGGCTATCAAACGGCTGCATTAAAGGTCTAACTCCCGTCAATATACCAATGTTTGTACAGAAAATTCGAATTTTATTTTTGTTCTTATTTTTGTATATGTCTTATGGGAAAGATCGGACAACATTTAGAAGAAGCCTTCTAAAACTCTCAACTAACTACTATTAGATTGCTTTAATAAAATCATTGCTTCTACGGATAATCGCAAAAACTTAATATATTTCATTCTCTTTAATGACTTTCTACAATCTCTCGCCTCTTTTGCTATTTCTTTGCCTCATTTTCGCTTTTCAATAAAAGCTTCGAAATTTATGGGCTAAGAAGAGACGCAAGGGAAAAGGGATCTCATTATTAAAATGTTTCTATGGCAGTCGACACATCGAAGCGTCTAAAAAGCGTCTAAGGTGCAACACCCGCAATCTACAGCGAGGATAGATTAGAGAAACCATGAGAAATTCACACAGGGAAAGCGCATCTCTTCTCTAGCATCTTTCTGGTAGAATGTAAACTCCCTCAAGCCTACCAATGTCGAGCGCTTCTGATCGATTACTTGCTTTAACACAGCCACTTGTGAACAATAAGTAAGAGGCAGTAGGTCACGATGAATGATCCGTTTCCAATACCGCGGAAACGTTATGATGTAATTCATTCTTTTTTAATTGTCTCTCCAATTCTCTTGCGTTTCGCCGTTCGCGCATTGTAGTGGCATATCCGCTTTAAAAATAGTTCACTGCCCGACCACATATATCTGTAGGCATTCGCAAAACATTGAGTGATTTTTGTCGGAAAGTTTTAATTCATCCACCTTTTAGCCCGGCTCTTGCCGTGTCCTTGTTTTATGCAAAACTGACTTGATTCGGTTTCTCGCCCGGAAAAAATGTCTGTCGAAATGCCTGTCGATTAAAGCGGCACACGCCCACTTGCTTTAATAAAATTCATTTACAATGTAAGGAAAATGTATTTGAATTTTGATTTAAAAAAAAACTAAGCTTCGAACTTTTTCCTTTACTTAATAAATTCGATTGTTTTCAGTATGAATGTATGCAGAGACGCGATACATTCCAAATGCATACAATCTGTCAACTGCTGCCCTCACCTTGGTTTTCTTAATCAAATCATTGAAACTGTGTTGGCATGTCATGATCCTGATCATAAACCATCAAAGAAAAAGAAATAAATACACTTTGTCGAAGGATCTAAGGGGAAAAGAGCAATTTGCCATCAGAGCAACAAATGTTAGATGTTTGTTTGTTAACCGCAATGCCGCCCACAAAATTATTTCAAAAACACATTTGGTAACGCTAACGAGTTTCAATTTAATTTAACATGCAAAACTGTACTACAACAACAACAATACGAAAACATATTCAAAATACAAACGCGATAGATAACAGCAATTGACAATAGTTTCTGATGTTGTTCTCTTCAAATGAAATGAACGTTGTTTTGTCGAGTTGGTTCGTTGGCTGTTTGGCTGGTTGATTAGTTGGTTGGTTTGTTGCTTGATTGGTTGGTTGTTTCTTTCATTATAACAAATATGAATAACGATGGGAAAAGTTAAAGGAACGGAATTTATGTAAGTGCGCGAAAGCGTATGATGTGAAAAGCATTCTTTGCATAGTACACACCAACCAATATCTTTAGGAAATATATTGAAAAATTTAAAAAAAAAATCCTTACAAAATATTTATTGGGATAACGATGGATGATAACAGCATTGATGATGACTGAATTGTGATACCAATAAAAGGCCATAGAACATAAGCGTGAAGATGCTTCCTAAAGAATGTGTTAAAGAACTAGTACAAAAACCAGAGTGCCAAACAAAGTCGATAGCGTTGTTGATGAACTTATGGTTGAGGGGTTTCAGTTAATACGGTGAGTGTGTTTTTTTTTTGTTCGCTTTCTTTTTTGAAAGTTTTCAAGGTATTGTTTGACACTTTGATGAGTGACATTTCGACAGCAAAAACATGCTTTTAATTTCAAGTCATCTATACAAGAGTCTTCTTTCTATGCAGCCATAAGTTATTTAAGTTCTTTTCCATTTCTTTTTGTAGAATATATGTACGTTGATGGTTTTATTACCAAAAACTCTTATAGAAAACTTGACACTTACAAATTTTTGTCATATCATGTTGCATGTTTCATGTTGGTTTGCCTAACGATTCAATTTGTTTATGGCTCGTTTAAGTTTTGCTGGCAATTATAGCTAAAGTGTTTTCGGTGTTAGATGAATCCGACGTCAAGGGAGCCTTCTCGTTTCGTTCTTTTTGATTTTATTGCAGTTTAGACTACATACGTATGTAGTATGTCGCATGTGTGCTCATAATTCGATTAACACCTTGTCTCAAGTACGCGTTGCATACACACATATCTCTTTTCTTATATTTTTTTCGTTTTCGTATTTAATTGGTTATATATAGTGTGCATAGACGTTTGTTCCTTCGTTCATTCGCTCCGCCATCCATAGAAAACTTGAATACAACGCCGTTAGCATCTGTCATGCATGGTAAGTAAGTAGTACATGGGAGTAATATATATATATATATATATTTCCACTGGAGAAAAGTAATAGTAATAGTGATGGTGAAAAGTACATTTATTGAGTGCGGAAATCTTTATTGATTGATATGTTATGTGCATGAGATGTGAGAGAGGTTTCCAGTACTTTTTTTTCTAAAAACTTACCCGCAAACGCATATATCCAGACAAAGTCATATTCCACGAATGCGATATTTTCCTCATGTGCTTTTGCTGTACAGGGTTTGATTTTCGATGGCATCCGTTCATATTTCGGTTGTTTTCTGCTTTAGCTCTCGCTATACATTTGTTTATTTTTTTTATTATTATTATTATTTATTTATGTATTTATTTATTTCAAACATATATCTTTCAATTAGTAAAAGTCCTCAACCTAAGTACCAGATGCGTTTTTATTTTTCGCTGCGTGTGTTCGCCTTTTTCCTCTCCTTTCACGTCGTCACTTCTGGTGACTTCCTCAATTAGTTTGCGTTTCGCCTCTTGTTTCGATGTCTACTTTTTCTTATTAATCTTTTTTTCTTTTTTTCTTGTGAACTGCACTTCAATTTATTGTTTAAGTAATTAAGATTAAAAGTGCCTGTAAACCTTAGTGTAAGTGCTTGTATGAATCCATTATGCCTTTCTGGAAGCAGATTCAATCATTACTTGACAATTAGAACATTTTAGTTTAGTGTTAATAAAAATTTCCGGGTGAGTACAAAGAAAATCAAATTCAATTGTTTTATGTGTGTGTGCGATCAATCTCGATTATTACCAAATAAAGGCCTATAAAAACCATAGATTGAAGGCGTTTTAATCAACTGAAGTAATGCTACTTATGTAACAATTAAAATAATGCAAAAAAACGTGTACTGCGCTCTCTTGTTTCTTTCTTTTCGTTGGTCGGTAATATGATTTACATAACAAGTGTAAAAACAGAAATCCAATAAAATAAAATATAATGAAAATGATTTAACCGAATAAACACATGGCTGGCTTCATAGCGCTCTCATAGCGCCATTGATCTCCAAATAAGCCGCAATTTTGTTTTTAACGCTTAAAAAGTTTTGTTTGGGTATCTGTTGCTGTAAATAGAGTAGAAATTAATTTCATATAAATAGAATAATAATAACAAAAAACCACAAATAAAATAATAGCAAGTTTACCCAAAATATCGGACAGAAGCATCGTTTGTATTATCTATGCATATACAAAGTCATCCATTTTGTGGCTCCGAAAGAAAACGTAAACAAAAAAAACAAACTTCTGCTTGAAATTTGGACGAAATCTTTTTTCAATCACCACCACTCTCCCTAGATTTTTTAGACAAGCGCTTATGCCGATGTGCATAAACTTATGTATGTACATCCAACTCTTGTTTTGGAATAGTAGATACCGTGCAAAAAAAGCAATGTAAAAAACTACATGCAACATATGCTAAATTTTGGAATATATTCCACAACTTTAAAGGCTCGTATAAGATGAAAAAATTGTAAATATTTTCCCAAAAAACCGTGCAAAAAGGTAATAATCGAATCAATATCGCATATTTATAAAACAAAACCACATCGTTTTCATTACGAAAAAAAAAATTCAAATTAATGTACAGTGAAAATTCAGTTGGAATTAAAGAGACAGCGTAGTTGCTTTTATTGATGAACCGTGTTATTTCATGATCGGGTAAAAAAAAAGACTCTAGAAAAAAGTTGAGTGTATACGCCATTCGACAATACAAAACACACATAGAACTTATTTTAGACTAATCTACCGTCAAGACTTGCGGCTTTTTCTTGATATTCTTTTTGCTCTAAGGAAGTGGTAGCGGAATATACTAATAAGTCGTACGATCGTTTAATATTTAGATCGTTGTAACGTATGTGTAAGTGCGTAAATGTAAAATTTGCTTTATTGATAAAATGCATTGTTGCTGCGTTTATGCACTTGGCATGGGAAAATGTGTATACATACGTACGAGTACCCAATTGCTAAAGCAGTGGCTTAGGCCAGCTTAATTTCTAAAATGCTTTTGGTTACCAAGCAACCAACTATGCCATAAACGCTATCGTGAGCGGCAGTGTGATGAGTAGAAGGGCAAGACAAAGGCAAAGTTTTTAAAAGCGAACTTAAATTTGAGTTAAATAAAACAGCAAAAGAGCACTTACAAAAGCAATATGCGACTTGAAGCGATAGTTACCGTCTATGCTAAATAGAACAAAAAGTCCTTTAGGGGATTTTTCTTTTTTTTTTTGTTTTGTAATTGGAAACGTACTAAATTTTAAGTGCTTACCTGTTTTAGGCTGCAAGCTACTTTTTTCCTAGTTGTTCAAAAGTATTTGCCGTGAGTTCTCTAGCTATCGCAAGTGGACTTAATTAATTTGCAAATTAACTGAGATGATAAGATTACGGTCTCCAGAAATCAAACAACAAGCGAAGGATCGTGCGACCGCTGAAAAGAGTAATAAATGTAATAATACAGCAGTGTTCGGCACAATTGTAGATGTGTTATATGTATGCACGAACTCATATCAAAAATTAAAAGAATTTTATACGCAGTAAATCTTGAAACAGGCTGTAAATGTTTGAGAACAGCTGATCGGTTCTATGATCGTTTATAAAAATTTAAACGAAACAATTTATAATATGTGATTCGAAAGCGATTCAAAGCCTCGATTAAGTCATCTATTAGCCTGACTCACGGATGCATAAAGTTCAATGAGCACGCCATATACAGAAACCAGTTGATTGGATTTCAGAGAATTGATTGATAAAAAGATGTATAGGATAATATGGAGTAACATAACTGAAATGTCATCAGTTTTCAGCAAAAATCCAACCTATCTTCTCTCCCAACAGTTCCATATATGAATATGAATTAAGATTTTTTGCTTTTATTTTAGTAAGTATAAGACGATGAATTAACGAAATGATTATAAAGCTTTTATGCGCTAAAGACATGATAGTAATACCAAACATATATCTAAGTTGTTACAAATGAAATAAGAAATTTAATATACTTCTTAATGTCCCTTGCTGTGTATATATGATATGCATATAGTGGTTGGCTTAGTTCCAGTTATCTGCAAGACATTCAAAACACTCCCACTAATATAAACAGTAATATATTTATTTATGTAATTCCCCATGTGGAAGCAGAAGCAGGAGCAGGAGCAGGAGCAGGACCACGAGCACGAACAGGAGAAGTAAAAGTAGTAATAGCAGAAGCAGGAGCAGCAGTAGCAGCAGCAGCAATGTATAACAGTAAGGCAACGATTAACTTTGTTTTGCATTGACAGTAATACCGCACATACTTAGACATATCTGACATTTGCTTGCCAAAGTGTCGTTAAAGGTTTTGGTGACTCTGCCAAGAACGCTGATAACCCATTCAATATATACATATACATATATGTATAATGCATACGTACACGTACACGATTATAACATTGCATACTTGCCATAGTTGCTAACAGACATCGTAATAGTATTGATTCGATTTTAACTTTAGTTAACAACGTTTCACAACGTTACTTAGATTTACGTAAAGACATATTTTGCCTCATTATACATGCGTAAATTGCAACCGTATATATGTATATGTTTGTATAAACGTTAACAGTCCTGTTATTCGCGGAGTTTAGAATAGCAATGACACCCGTTGATGGTAGTGATGATGGCGGTGGCGGCATTAAATGCATGTAAATGCGAAGTGTATATATATATATATATATATATATATATATATGTGTGTGTGTGTGTGTATGTGTCTCTATACTTGTGCGGTCTTACACACATGTATATACATCGCTATAGTATATGTGGTTGTCACTTACTTCGAATGTTGACAACGTTGCTCCTAACGCATATAAGCTGAGACAGCCAAACACACGGACACGCATTATCTAGTTATCGATGATGTTGGTTGCTTAGGCTTACAATATATATATAGATATGTGCACACACTTCTTAGGCAACCTGCGCCTCAGATATGCGTGCGTGTGTGTGGGCATAAACTCAATACCTTAGAATCGACAGTGTATGGTCGCGAAGATAGTTCATCGTTTGCCTGATGTCAGATCCGCAGGAGCACGTTCCGTTGCTGCTGTCATGTAAATGAAGCATTCAACTTCATCGAAAGGTGTTAAAAACTGCATTCAAATGTACTTTAGAGAAATGTGTGCACGCATTTATATGCATACGTGTGATGCGCTTAGGTTTTGTCACTACTTTTGTCATCTGCATAATTTCATTCGTATAAAATTTTTGGGTGGCAAAACTCATGGATATGCCGCTACGTTCATATAATTGCATAAATATGTTCACACCATGCTATTGTCGACGTTTGCAACAAAATGCTTATTTACCTACACATTTGCTCATACATAAACATGCATATATGTAAACAAACACACATATATTTAAACAATAGCATGTCTGCTTGCTTGTGTGTATATTTATTATGCATACATTACCATACGCTTATCCATGTGTAAATGCCAAATTGTTGTTGTTGGTGTTTGTTAATATTATTGTTGCCTATATTTGCGGCCCCTCGTTTTATTTCTTTCTCGAGCTGGCTGCCTGCACTCGTCATTTAAAATGTTACACTTATTTGCTAACGGTTACATTTTAAAAATGTTCAACAAAATACATAAAACATTTTCGTTCGCTGAGTGCTTGATAATTGCATTGTTGACAACCTCGCTCGCATATAATGATAATGTTTTTGACTTGCGTGACTTTTAAACCCATCAAACCCAAAACCTAAAGAAATCAAAATGAAAATGAAAAAAAAACAGAATGAGTTTAATACCGATATATAGAAAAGAATACAGCAAAGCTTTTAATGAAATTCAGTAATAACGTGAATATACGGGTTGAAAACGGCAAGCAAACTTTAATTGATTTAAGAGAAGCCTTAAATATCATTATCGTTAGTCCACTAGAAAAATGAGAAAAATTTCACATCACCTTAATAAAATTTTCGCCAGCGATTAATAGACTTTATAGTCGAAAAGTACTACATAAAATGAAGTAACGAGTTAATCATACTTCGCCTTATCTTCCACGCATTTTGTTTAGACAACAGAGTTATTTCTTCCCCCCTTACGTCCTCCCTATTTTCGCTGAAAAGCTTTGCAGCATAAATACGGCAACTATGATGCAAACAATCTTTTACAATCTATTCTTTGAAAGGCATTTACTTAAACTGCATTGCAGCCTATAACCTCTCCTTGTCATTATACTGGTCCACGGTAGATAAATCAACAAGAACGCAGAAGCAAAAGTCCGATGAAAGTGAAGCAGTTAGGAAAGAACTATTTTCACTAACGCCGCAATGGTCTACTTCACTGCCATACGGGCGAAGTACGTTATGAGTCGAGGTTTCTTTAACTTACTTCATAAATTATATGCTAATTGGAAGCCAGAACACATTTAACGTCAATCCAAACTTTGCCAGGTTCTTAACGGCGTTACAGAGAGCTTCGTTCCTCGTTTGAAGAAAAAAGCAAACGTGGGAAACGCATATTCGGCTAGAGCCGAATCTTTTACACTCACCACCTTTTTCTTACAGAAGCAACTAAAAAAAAACAAAAAATTTTGACGATATGAATGCAGACGTGGGAGGCTGTCTCATGCTTAATAAAAGAAATCTATTCTATTGGTTCAATTGAGATGCCTAGGACCTCAGTTCAATTGAACATAGATAAGTCAAGGTCTTTCCGCCAAACGGAGAACCATTAACCATTGCTACTATCGTACCGCCAACCATTATTAAAGAGATTGCGGCTCTCTGCCGTCATGGTCATCGAACCGCATCCAGAGCAGCGGAAAAAAGCATCCTTATTTCGATCTGCCTTCAATAGACACACTATAGCATTTAAAGTTGATATCGTATCCTAAAATACGCCATTTATTCTTTGCTTTTCATAAAAGCTTAACACATTGGTTTTAAAGAGCTGTCCGATCTAAACTATTTAAAGGCTCGGGTACGACTAAACGGACATTGCCGACTTCAGATACACATTCGGCCAGGCGCCGAAATTCCTGATGAATGAATCATCTTGTGAGGCAATTTCAAGCTCGCTTGTGTTTAGTTCGAGTTGAGCAAAGAGTGAAAAATGTATATAAAGTGTTTTTATTAAAGACAACCATTATCGGAATATGTTTGCTTTTCGCCAGCTCCAAAGCTCGTTGTGTCAACTAAAGATGAAGATGCTCATGACTTTCAATTTTCAATCAAAAAAATCTGGTCTGCCTCTGCGCTGGGAATGCAAACAATATACTCCATCCAAATTGTTACTGTAACTGCAGTATTTTCCTCGTTCTTGCCCTTTCTCAGGGCACCTATAAGGTACTAGAAAATTAAGAACTCTGGGAGGCGGTTTTAATTTCATTACAAAAAAAATCAACCTGTACAACAAGATTATAAAAATTGTATAGAGGCATAGAATTGCGCAAAGTGAGCTCGAATTTTGCTGCTTTAATGGCAGACACAGGGAGACGCCACAAGAGACTTTAAGGCTTTAAGGCAAACAAACAGCGATCAGTTAGGTGTTGTAAAAAATCATCACTTTGCACATAATTACGCGATTTACGATTTACTTACCAAAATATAAATTAATGTACCTTCGGATTCTTATTGCCAATAATTAATATACATACATACACATATGTATATATTAGATTCGAACAATCGCCCAGGGCATGCCACCGATTCGCGTAACATGGTAACGGTTAGCAAGAAGTGATGAAAAACAAAGAGATAGTGGGTGTGTGGCTAGTCAGTCATTTTGAATCCGCGAATACTGACTTGGTAGTCGCGATTCTCATTTGTTGGGTGACTCAAGCGGATAATAGAAAACACTTTTAAGACACATCGCTTATACCGTACGCAACTTAGCAATGTTTTCATATATCTGTAATCGCCACCTTGAATGCTGCTTTCACGAATCAATTTACCCTTTAATGCATTTAAAAATAATTAACTCTTAGGCACTCAAATACTACAACACGGGGAAGTAAAATATCTTGGCATTTACTTGGATAAGCAACGATTTGATGGTTTGCTGAAATGCTCACTTCCACTATATAAGTGCGTTCGCAAATCAATGTAAATCTATCGCATACAAATGTGCCGCACACTAACTAATTTAAACATAGGAACTTTAAGTAGATTTCAGTCTCGCAATATTACGTAAAGACGCAAAGGTTCCTTACTCTATAAGCAATACTCAACACCTTCACGATCTGAAGGTCTCGCACGTCAAAGATAAATCTCTCTTACTTAATGACTTACAAGCCAGGTACCAACACCACTGCTGAGTGCTGACCGAAAGTCAAGAGTACTTCGAATATGAAGACTTCTTAGCCCTAAAAACGAAAACATCACTTGATGGAGTACAAAATTATTTGAAAATTTTACAAGTCTGTGCTACTTTTGTTTCTGAAATTAATGCTTAATATGTAAATAACGATTGGGTGCACTGGGGAAATTCAATAAAATAAAATAAAAACAGAAAAATCCATTTCTAAGATCCATCAGTAAAAGTGACTGCTATAACCGATATATGTATAATATTTAACTATCTTAACTGCTTTGTACGTCGTCTTGAATTAGTGCAGTTCAACGAATTGCAAATGCCATCTGGCAGTGTTCCATTGCGGGAATATGCATAGACGCACTATATGTCGCTGTGTTGATGCGTTCAACTCAATATCTTTTTATCGCAATTGCTTTTTAAACGAGGAAACATTTTGAAGGTTTTACTTGGACTTTCCTTCATTTTTATATAAATTAAATTCTAATATAGCAACAAAAGTGATGCGGGTTTAAAAGTGTTCGGCGCTCAAAGGAAGTATGACTTTCTTACCTTAATTTTTAATATTTAACTGCACGTTTTTTTTTTGGTTCTCAATTTCTTATTAAACGCTTACCATAAACTTTATGTTAACTGCACTTTTCCCCGCACTTTCTATGCCTTTTGCTTTGTCAATTTATGTTTCGAAAAGCAATTTCTTTTTATTATAAAACCCAAAAAAAAACAAAGCCCAAAAAAACTGAAAAAAATACCTTAAATTCCGGTAACTGCAGTTTTTTGGTCAAAGTAAAGCCACACACATGACTGGACTTAACAGTAGGTGTTGAACACATACCCTTTAGTGTAGTCTGATGATTCAGACGGCAAAGCAACAGCAACTATAACTAACGGTAACATTACATATATATTATGTTTCACTTCACAAGGTACGAACCAAACACCTGTAGTGATATTTGATGGATAAGTAAGAGTAAACAGCACGACATTTTTCAATGATAAAGAAGTTGAGAATGGACATACGATCCTACGCCTACATGCATGTCTCCCTATAAAGAAGAAATAACAATTGCCGGACGAAAAAAAAATAAAATAAATATATTAAAAGAAATAAAAAAATATTAAAAAAAAGGAATAAATTCAGGAAGTTATAAAAACTAGGATACACATGCACGAACGTAAATCGTATACATATGCCTTATGGCAAAAGTGCTTATTTGCAATCAGAATTGGCGCAACAATAATTGTCTACACACACCCTGGGTGTATAAATATTGACTCGAAGAACAGCATTAAGGATGTTCTCGGCGAATGATGTTGTTTACAAAGGAATGCTTAAAAAGCAGGTCATTGCCCAATTTTTAGGAAATGAAGCAGTCATAACTAAACCAAAACTGTACAAAAGCCACAACAACACACACTCTGCAATACTCAGATATATGCTTCTCTCTGACTGCTAAACAGTCTGGCAAATATAACGAAAAACACTTGAAAGGGCCTAAACGAAAATTCAGATCCCTAAATATCTAAGCACATATCCACACACAGATATGCAAGCGTGTGTCTACGTACACGCTCGACACAAGCATATTCACAAACCGCTCAATACACCATACTTATAACAAGTGTAACTCTACACACACCCGTACATATATGCATACATACATACATACATACATGTATGCATACATTAGTGTGTGCGTGTGGATATACGGTACGTAACCATGTACACGCTCACCTATGTGAATGTGTGTATATAAAGACAATTGCAAAATGTCCTTTAGTGGCCTCTATGTACATGTGTCTACTTGTACGTGCATGTGGTCTTTTCCGCTATTGTTGTTGTTGTTCTTGTCGTTGTTAAATTCTGTGACTGAATGACTGAATTAGTTTGGTTTACTTTACTCTGTTTGTATGTCAGTCAGTCTTTGTACTCTTTTGACGTTATGTACTTTGTTTTCTTTCGTTTGTTTTTTTACTGGTTTTTTCTTTCATTTTTCACACACATGCACACACGCACACGTCTACATAGCCTTTAGCTTTAATTGTTTCACAAACCTTATATATGTAGGTAAGCAAGCAACACCGAGGAGAAGAACACATCTGAATATATGTATGTTTACTACATACGATGAAGGCGATGGCGATAGCAGTGGCGTTGGTATTACGCTGGACCAATCTTATGTTATTTTCTTAGTCAATTTTTTTTTTTTTTTGCATTTTTCCATATCATACATACGTTACCTTAATATATATGCGAATGCTTATCTGTGGGAGCATGGAGCAAAAAAATAGGAAAAAGGAAAATTAAAGACTGATTTTTTGCATAAGAGATATTTGATACGATCTTAGTCTGAAAGAGACGGTAATAGATGACAAAATGAAATAGAAAAGCATTTTAGAAAAATCTTATTTTATAACCTTATGATTACAGCGCTTGAATAATTTTCAGTGCATTCAATAAATAATCATTTGCTCTACTATCCTATATGATGTGCAACAACAACCATTCATCCTGGAGGAATAAACTTTATCAAAGAACCTGAAGAATTTAATCAAGACTTAATTTTATGGAATTATTTACAAAATTCATTACTTCGCCATTCTTTAAAACATAATGAAAAAGTGCATCGTTTGCAATATAAAATTATCATCGGACTAATGCGAAGGGATTCAATATTTCTTTTCCATCTATTACTTCTTTTCAGCATAAAATTCGATTTATTTTTGTGACGATTTCTTTCGTATACATTATTTACGCATCCTTCGTTCTTTTCGCCTTCTGTTCAGCGGTTCATTTTTCTCCTTTATATACAATAATATATCCATTCATCAAAAATTATATTATCTTCGCACATAATGGCATGTTTCTCTCGAAGACTCGTTATAGGAGAGGTATTCGAAAATATGAACTGTGACCTGTGCTGTTCAAATTTAGCAACCTTTGTTTTTGTTCATCTATTTCTGTCACAAGGTACTTAAAATCGGAGTATGCTGCCTTGTAAAGCTTTACTTCTCATGAGACCTTTTTATAAGAAGTGGTGTTCAAAAAAATAGATGTCCTTACCTGCTTACTTAGTTTGCTGCACCTAATAGTGGTTTGAAAAAAAATATACCAGGCATTAGCTAGGCAGCCAGAGAAGCAGATGGATAAAAGTAAGTCGATTCAGGAAATGATTCTAATCTATTTGATATAATAAAGCGTGGATATATCGTAAGTCCTTCTGTGTATTACGCAAATGCAAACAAAATGCAAACTTAATACACTTTGTACCACACGTAGTTGTGTGGTATATGAAAACTCTTCAACACACACACACACACTTAGTTTTAAAAAATTTTGTACGATTAGAGGAAATGAAAAATGCAATTATTATCACATCAGTCACTCTTCTCTTGATGTCTCTGAGACCACAGCTATTCGTAACTTACAGAGTAAGAGAAAAGTTCAAATTAAATCAGATGAACCGTCGCGTGTCGTTGCTGCTCTTATGAAAACTGCAAGCATAAGAAAATGCATTTCTAGTGATTAAAAGAAAGCTAATTGACATAATAGACTATGCTTGCAACAATGCCAAGAAAGCCTTTCTTACTCCTTACTTATCCCTGCTATTCAAACTTTTTTTTTAGTTTTTCTTATTCATTATATCGCGCACCACTTATATATTATGTTTATTCGGATGTATGCTACTATATCGCTCGATTCACAATCATTTTCTGAATCGGCTTAAATTTTCCTGTCCGTCCTTCTGATTTCTGTCCATCCATTTATTTATTAGGTTCAACTTAGAGATTGTGATTTGCCAAATATTTTGACAACGGTTTGGTATCAAGTTGATGCCTATGGAAAATGGATGGAATTGGATCGGAAAAATTTTACAACTACGTATAATGCCACGTTTTAAGAAATTCTCAATATGAGAAAAGGCGATTTTCTCTCTCTTTAATGTCAGACTGAATAATATATTTATCAGGGCAATGTATTTGTACAAATTTACTTGAAAATCAATTATGACTAAACAATCCATGTGAAACGGCGTTAAGAAGTCAATTTCCTGTGTGCTGACAATTTTAAAAATGATATATGAAAATAAATTTCAGCACATGTGAAAGCGTAAATGCGTACATTTGCAGGCATTTCTACACATATGTGCTTTAAGAGTGTAAATGTAATAATAATATTTGGAACTCTCCTTAGCAGAATTGTGTTACAAACGAAATTTGTTTATATAAGACGCTATTACATATTAATGTAAATGTTAAAATTTGCAAGCAGATAAATTCTGCTAAAGGGGCCGTTCTACTTCCCCTTTGCAGTTTAATTAACTGCCGACTATGGTTAGAGTATTTAATACTTGAACGCACAATTTAACCTTCAAATGTCTGGCAATAAATCTGCAAAGATGTCAGTTTAGCGAAGTGTTAGCTAACGCATATGTCTGTGAACGAAATTCTAATAAAATTCTGCACATTGCACGCATGTCAACTTACATTAGATATGTTTTCTATGTTTAACTCAAACGGAGTACACCTAGAGATTTATCTCTTAACAGGGTAGATAGACTTAACGAAGATGTCTATTTAACAGAGTCTGTTTTCTGCAGAAGAGTAAGCATGCGCTCTCGTCAATCGAAAAATATCCCTTACTCTGCACTCTGCACTGTTCCAATTGTGACCGAAGTGCAGCTAGTAAAGCTGGACAGAGAATCCATGCTGCTCTGTTAAACAGCTATGAACCACGTTTGCGTTGCGTTATGTTATGTTAGTAACAGCGGTGTTGTTATTGCTTATCATAATAGAGACGAAAAAGAAACGTAACATCAGATTTGTTCTCTGTTTAGGTATGCTTGACTTCATTTTCTTGCAATCGACATTTTTGCAGTGAGAATCTCTCTCTTTCTCTCTCTCTCTCTGTTCCTCTCCCCGCTTTGTATTTCTCCAGTTTTTATTACTAGTCTGCAATTAGTTATGTGAAGGAGTTTGTTATGTTTTGTTCTTTTTTTTTTCTTTTCGTCTAACTTCAGTGTGTAGTGACGATTGTATTGTTTTGTATGAGGTTAAAACCCTTGTTATTTATGTTTTCGTTAAATTGTATCTTGTTTTTGATTGTTTTACGGTCATGCGCAAATCTTTTTCTGTCCGTGTATCTGCACGTAATCGTACGTAAGTGAGTGTAAATATGCTTTGCAGTTTATGTGTAATAGAGCTCTCGCAGTAGATTTACTTTGCAGCGACGAACCTAAACATCTACTTTGTGCTGTACGCTCACTTAGCATTTTATGTACTGTGTGTGTACGCACATTAACTTCAAGATACACAAAAATTCTTTCATGCATTCAGTCTTAAATCGTCGCTCGCTGTTTATTAAACGTTGTGTGATTTAACCGGCGGCCTTTTCACAATATCTTCTCCAAACACACATATTAAATTTATGTACCACACACACGCTGTACTCCACGCATAACAGAAATTTTGTTGAAAAAAAAAGAATAGAAAAAATCATTAAAAAGAAAAGGAAAATAAAATTCATTAGACGCGCGTGTACGGTCAAACACAAGAAAAAAATCATTTCATTCACATTTTCGATATTTTTCTTCCGATGATTTTTGGTGATTTATTAATATATTAATTTGCTTCTTTTTTTTCTGTTTAACTGAGAAGCAAAGAAGGAAAGGATTTTTAGTAATTGTTGTCTTTGTTGTTGTGTCTAGTTAAAGATTTTTTTTTGTAATGTACGGTCAGTTAAAGATGTTAAAAGTGTTTCCTAGAAAACAATAAGCAAAAAAAAATAAATAAATAAATAAATAAAAAAAAAAATGTGAAAAAGAAAAATAATTTTAAAAAGAAATCTGGCAAATTTAAGGAAAAAAAACGCCCTTCTCTATATATTAGGAAATATGAAACAAACAACAGCCAAAAAGAAGAAACACGTTACAGTTAAACTTAATAAGTCGAAACTAAAGGATATTTACTGCATTTGACCTGCCTAGGTAGAGGGAGCAACAACCGAACCGAACAGATTAAATAGTGGTTTAAAGGAAAATAGAAAGCATAATTTAAGAAGAATTCAACTTTATAGCTTAGCAAAGGATAAACAAAACAATAATAACAATAACAATAACAACAAAAGCAGCAGCAGCAACAACAACAACAACAACAGCAATGAAATTAAAGTGCTGGTGCTCGTTTAACTACTTTGCCTTTGGATCCTGAAAAGCATTTCAAATATAAATCTGTGCTTTATTGCTGGCCTCTGGGGCGTACGATACACTGATGTATGTTATTATATTGTATATGAAAAGCGCCTTGAACGCAAAAGGCTAAAGGAAAATAAAACGAAGCAATCTAAGAGCCCTACCCCACTCGCACTCCTCTTTTGCAGTCAGGCATTGACCTTTGGTTTGCAACTGACATCAAAAACAGTATCAGATGTTTACCCAAATTTCAAGTCAAACTTAGCTAAGGCTATCAGTTACTTATCGACATCTATATAATGGCGTAAACATATATTCAGCTCGTCTTTACTATTCAAACAAAATTTAAACATCAATTTCTTAAAAAAGAAAAAAAATCTCCTCTTCACTCTTTAAAAACAGAAATCCAACGATAGACAAAAATATTAATAAATAAATAAATAAATAAAAAGCTTTTACTTTCAAACGTGGTTTACGGCAAAAAAAAAAAAAACAATTTACAATAACGAATATGTGCTCACTAACGTGATAGAAATTTGTGAACAGTTAGTCATGCCATTAAAGGAGGAAATTTTCTAAAAAATAGTGTGTTGGTTTGCAGTGCGTGCGCCTGTGTGGTTCTTTTAATTTTGCTTTTTTCGTTATAAAATCTAAATTTAAAAAATAAAGTGGGAGACAGCAACACTTTTTCAAATACCTCTTCCGCTGTCTCTCTGTTTCTTCTTATACGTGCACATATATATCATTTCTATAAAATATAAAGTATTTCTCAAGTGCGGTATACCGCTTTAAAAAGCCGTCAAAATTAAGTTCTCAAAGCAAAATCATCATCCGGCATACCGTCACGCTGAGAACATCTACGACGGTGGCACCGACACTGACGACGACGAATGTCCTTTGGAATCGTCGACGACCATGAATCCGTACGAATATGAGACCACGCTCGATTGTCGCGATGATACGCGAACAATTGGTGGTGGCGGTGGTGGCGGGGTTATGATCGGTGGCATTAGTGGACCTATAACACCACGCCATCCACACGGGTCACAGCAGAATACACTTCACCATCAAAATCAACAGAATTTTCAATTGCAGCAACAGCCGCAACAGCAGCAGCAGCAACAACAGCAGCAACAAGATGCACAATCATCGACATATTATGACTACGAATATCAACATTTGCCACATCGTGCTAGCGATTTAAATCCGACAGCATTAACAGCAACACCATCAGCCGCCTCAACAGCAGCCCGCACACATGGCAGACAAGGCAAGTGCATTACTAGTCATTGTCGCTTCAAATATTTGAAGAATTCTCCTCTCATTTTGAGAAATTCGTCTAACATTTTAACCGAATCACAATTCAAATGAACATAAAAATATTAATAAAATAGTTGAACACATGTTCACATTTTGCTTTTTTGTAAATAAGAAAGAATACAAATAAGAAACTCACATACGTCTTTTTTATCTACCAACCGAGACTTGACGTGGAAAGTGAAAATCGATTTTCAATCCCTTTGCAACGGTTTAGTAAATAATTTTCATAATACCTTTTAAAAGCGCTTTCCAGACGAAATGGCGTTTTGGCCCTACAATCCAGTTCAAATTTATTAATGCAGTTAGTGCGACTGTCTTAGCTTCTTCATACTTTAATTCCTTCAAACGTTGTGCGTTTCCTATAAAATTTGCTGCTTGAGATTTGGTTTTTATCTAATTGTGCGCCAAGAATCAAGGTTCCATTAAAATACAAATTGTTCACTTTCATGGCGGCTTGCCAGTCGACTTTCTGAGATTAGTTTTCAGATTCACTTCGGCCAGCAATGCATCGATTCTGTGATGCTTTCGAAGCGAATGACTAACTTCATATTCGATCTCTGTGCTTATCCAATTCTTATTAGAATCTACTAAGATATTGATTTCAATCCATTTTGTCAATAACTACCTGACAAAAGTGAATAGCGTCCTTGTAATCAACATCTTCGTAAAGCAAGAAATTTACCTTTTTTACCCATCTTTTTATTCTATCAATGATTATTTTCCTTGAACGTCCCCTTCACAATTTAATTATTACTTAATATAATTTAAATATATAAAAGGACAAACAATAAAACCGACTATAAACGATATGGTCCACGATTGCAAACTAGAATTTTGCATAGACGCAATAATAATTAAACAAAATTGCTTTTTTTTTGCTGCTTCTGTTGCCAAATCTAGTTAAGCATAAGGAATATAAAAAAGAAAAAAATTGCACGCAAAGTTTATCACCCTGCCAGTAGGCATAAAGTAATGCATTCAAGTAGATTTTATTAAGCCCCACAGACTCAAACCTATAACAATTTCATATGGCAGAGTTTGAGTACAGAGTTATACGCTTGCCTACATTTTCAAATAAAAATGTTTACAGAAAGAGAAAAAGGTGAAAACACGAAACCTACTTCCTACGGGCATCGAGCTATTCCGAGAAATATTTTAGCCACCTAATAAAGTATACATATTGTTGTTGTTGATTAGCAGCCGATTGTGGTTTCGTTTCGATTGTCGAAATCACAAAAATTTTAGGTAGAAAACCCTTAATACATACAAAGTTTGAAAATGGACATAATTCAGCCATAGCTTATCTGTAGGAAACGAAACGCACGCGATTGATAACAGATTCTGAACATTATTGTAAAACTTGGTACAAATGCAAATCGTCGACCTTCGGATCCAAAGTGGTCTCTACTAAATCTTAGCTTTAAAATATATACCAAGCCATCTAAACGTTTAATGATATTGTTGAGATAAGTGGGTGAACATCAGATATTTCCTCCAAAGTTTATGCAAGTTTCTTATGGGTTCGAATCATCAACAGTACTTGCAGTTACTAGCATAGTCAATCATAGTCAACGCAAACGAATAGTTTTTAAGAAGGTTTTAAGAAATATATACTCTTTTGCTTCGCCTTTCTCTTCTCACCGACATTTGTTGAAAGAAGTATTTTATTGATAGAAAAATATTGAATATGGATTTTATTGCCTCATCATTCCCCATCCCTGTCAAGCTTGCAGTGTCTTTAACTCAACTCAAGATTACATTTCTTAAGCATCTTTCTTCATCTCTTGTTTTTTACTTTTTCTTTTCATTTTGGATTTTAAAAAAAGATGAAGTCGTTGCGCCTATAGAAGTAACAAAATCGCTTGCGAATCTTGGAATATTTAAAAATGTACACATTTGTCGCGGTTCGATATCTGTATATGTCGCTTTTCTTTAATGTTCCACAAAAAAAAAAAATAATATCTGATTTATTGTTGTTAACGTTATTATAATTAATTTAGTCAGAGAAATAAATTTTAAAACCAGAGTCTTAAAGCAGCACTAGCATCTATTGAATCTTATTTAAGAAGAAAAAGTATAGAGGCATCACATGGATATATTCCTATGACTCGTTCAGTTCGAATCATGGCTATTCAAGCTTTACTTGTGTTTGTCGAATTGTTTTCTACCAGAAAGACCAGAACATGTCGAACGATCATTGCTGTATAGTGTGTTTAAAAGCGATTTGTTAAAATTAATTCAGGTAATTTATATAATGGGACTTGTAAAAAATGTATGTCGAGTCTATGCACAATTTCATAAAAGTATTGAGACAAACTGTGCTCGTAATTCGTTTCGGCGTAGCTAACGTCCGTTTATCCGGGGGTTTATTTTTATACTCATCACTGAAGGATGACGGTCAAAACGTGTGCAACGCCCAGAGGAAAGCTTCAGATATTCTTAATCTGCATCAAATTCTGTCCGTCCTTCTTTCTGCGTATTGTCTGCTGTAAACATTTCCGTGGCCCCAAAAATATAGCTATCGACTTGAAATTTAGCTGGAACAATGGAAGTTATTGTACGTAGGTTGGTAATAAAAATGGGGCAAATCATTTGCAGTACACGACGACTGACCAAGTACATTGAGAATACTTCTGCTCTCCGAAAGTAATAAAAAATAGATTATTTGCTCATTACCGTTCTGTTACTGCACATATGTTCTATGGACGATGCTGTACTACCTGTATGAAAATGCGAAAAATTTATCGAGTCTACTGCCCAATTTTATAATGTGTCATAATATCATTTTTTTCTAAAACCCCAACGCACAACACGCACAAAAGCAAGGTTCAAAAACCCTATAAAGTACAGAAATTGTCGACCATTTTCAAATTTGCAATGTATGTAAGCATTCCCATCTGTCCGTCTGCCCGTCTGCCAAAATGCGTAGCATCTGTGGTAAACATTCTCCGGTTCACAAAAATTAATACATCACCTAAAAATTACAAACCAATTTGAAAATGGTCTAAGGCGGTCTATCCATGCTTTCCTTGTTTTTCGCTTGCCACTCACGAAGTCCCCACACATACTGCATATAAATCTGCAGTTTTATTTTGAAAATAGGACGGACATATCAGACGCGTCCACCCAATATTATCGAGTATGAAAATTTGGTTGTTTTGATTTTTTTCAGTTTTTTTTTAAAGTACAGTAATGGGTACAAAACATTCGGTCACGATCGAATATAATTTTCTTACTTATTCTGCTTCGGAAGCTTCCAACATCATCAAAACTAATACTAAACATTTTTATGTGGACCAGCTAAAAAAGAGTACGACAATTTTATTCAGCCAGGCCCGGAGTTTTTATGGCCATCACTTTTACCTTAAAATGAGATAAAAACAGAAAAAAACAAATGAACAGAAAAAATGTTAACTTGTTACTCTATAATATTGGATAGATGCGGCCGACTTTTTCTAATTTTGTACAAATAGCATGAAGTAATCCGTGGAACCTGTCGCAAAAATCCAATATGCTTTGAAAATTTTGAAAAAACATATTTTACTTTAACTGGGACTTTTAACCTATTTGACGGTGAATGCGTGAAACGTTTATGTAAATTTAAGATCTTTGCCAGGTTCGAAATCTGCATCTTCGTTTGACCAACTCTTTGCCTGAAAGAAAGAGAGAGAGACACATAGACGGGCGGACGTGGTGAAATCGATTCAAAATTTACTACCTAGGCTTTGAAGTGATCTTTCTTTCCGGCAAACGTTTAAACAAAATAAATATACCCCCAACTGTCGCTTGATGGATATAAAAAACCAAAAATTGCAATTATTTTTCATTTCTCTTTTAGTATAATACTGCATACTATGCTCTCAATATAAAAACGCTCGGAATCGACGCGATGTTCACCAGTTGGTTAAACCAGTGAATAAGCTACGCTCCCGTTCCACTAATTATCATCATATCAACCAAAAACGAGCCCATTTGTAGATACCTACGACTAACTTTAAATTGCGATTGGCATTAATCTCGCTGGTTTATATTTATCAGTAGATTACATCTGTCTCTATTTATTGCAATCTACTGGCTCTTAATTTGGAGACCAGTTCACTATCACTTGATTCAGAAGCTAATAAGTAAAATTGCAAAATATAGTCTATGAACATCAAATGCATGGAGAGTTAACTTAACAAAAATAAAAATAAAATATATGCTAAAGCTATGGATAAATGAAATGTTGCGAAACACTGGCAAGTAATCTTCGTAGCTGTTGTTTCACTTATTAGTCTATCGTACACACTGGTTGACTGTCTTATACAAATCTGTTCTCGCATTCTAAAAAAGTACTCATCCAGATCGGTGAAACGAATTTTTTTTTTTTTTATATATAACCGTAAGTAAAAATGGTTATCAGCATTAACGCTTTTTAAATTTTTATTGAAAGTATACTTCTCTTAGCCGATCAAAATCAAAATCAAAGTCCATTGAATTCAATCGAAAGTTTAATCGACTTCGACTTGCAGGCGACGATAGAACAAAGCTTCAATGTTGAGATCGCAAGTAGTCGCAAATACTGATTAATTAATTGTTTTGGGGTATTCGCAAAGTATTCTAAATGCTTCCAATTTTCGCTACAAAAAGTACGGCCTGTATTCATTAAGAACATAAACAGAGCGACGTCATTGTTTGCGGGTTCAAATCTCAAGTGCATTAAGCTTTGCGTTAGCTGTAACTGTAGCGAGTGCTCAGTCAGTGGAGGCATAACACTTATCGATTGGGCACACACCCACTAATCTGCGGTTACTACCGTTCTATCTCTTCCTCTTTCCTTACTTCTTTTTGTCGTGTCACCATGTTACACAAATAGGCGGCATCCCCTAAGTGATTGATTGTATTAAAAAAGGGAGACAGAAAAAAAGACACAGTTGAACACTTCCTTAGAAAAGGTGAAATTTGATTGTTCCTCTATCCTTTTGATAACAAGTATAGTATAGTATATAGTTTACCGACGACCGATATGGTGCGCATATGGTTTGCTTTGTAACGGCGTAAAGTTCCAAAACACAGCCAACTCGTGATATCATACGAAAATCCCGTTAATTCTGGTGATTGATTTCTTTCTATTAAGTCAAGGTCAACTAACATAAAACGAATTTATAAAAATATTTAAAAGGGTTCAATACTTTCATTCCTATTTACAAACGCTTCTATGTATGCACTGCACAGAGATCCACATTATTATACAAAAAAAGAAAAAATCGTCAATTCTAATTTTTTTGTTAATGGCTTTGTTTCTGTTGTTGTTTTTTTTTATTGAAAAACTTGATTTAATATGTTTATAATCAAACATGTGATGTATACTTGTGCATGTACGAGATCGCTTAACATTATCAATGAATGAGTGGTTGATGAAGAGCCGATAAATTCTCGCACGGTAAACTTAAACAAGATACCAGATATGTAACATTGATGTGCTGTGTTTATGGATGCTTGCGCCTTTATGTGTGTGCGTTTGTGTTTTTTAGTTAAAATCTCACTAATGTTAATGTAAACAAAATAAAACACAGTCATTCATAACCAGTTGTGTAAACTGCTTGTGCAGCAGGAGTACCGGAAAAATTCAATCTCTAAGTCAATATAAATATGATGGTGCAGGGTGCGTGTGTATCTATATATATATACATATATATGTATGTATTTTATAATCTATAGCACGTTGGGATAGCGTGTGTGTCCCTGTGTCTGTGCGTGTAGGCAAGCAAGCGAAGAAGCATGGGGATAAAAGTGAGTCCATGTGTGTACGCGTGTGTGTGTGTGTGACCTTGCCAGCGTGATGAAATAATTTTCTGGTTTTTTCACTTAAATGTTGGTTTTAGAGATTGTTCGGCATTAAAATTTTCTTTTATTGCATTTCTGCTAACTACAAACTTATACATACATATAAACGTACATACACAGATATATATATATATATATATATATATATATATAAACTCATAAAAATCACTGTGTATGAGCTATTAATGGCCAAGAGGTAAAATTTCATTGTGCGTACAATTAAAGGCGCACACATGTCTACGTTAATACTCACATAGATATTTCAACACTTCTGCTCCAACACTTCCCAAAGAAATTATTTACCTTATTATTGTAATAAAAACTGAAATTTTTGCATTTGAAAGCGTTTTAAATTTACGAGTTGATTTTTGCCAATTTGCTCTTCTTGTAGCTGTTATTGCTGCTGTTGCTGTTGTTGTTGTGGTTGTTGTTGTTGTTGTTGTTGCTGCTGCTGTTGGTGCCGCTTCTTGGAATGGTTTTTGAAATTTTTCCTTACGGTAGGGT
Organism: Glossina pallidipes; assembly: GCA_000688715.1. Lineage (NCBI taxonomy): Eukaryota > Metazoa > Arthropoda > Insecta > Diptera > Glossinidae > Glossina > Glossina pallidipes. The sequence goes on along the minus strand of KK499771.1, from coordinate 2,332,867 downwards.
GTTAAAATTTCCTACATTTATATTAGTATAAATAACCAAGCATTTGTGTGCGCCTGTGTATGTGCGCTGGTGTATATCTATGGTCATGAAGGTACGGAGGATGTGTATTCGATAGGGATTTTTATAAGTGCCCCGGAATTTACATGTTTTTTTTTTCTTTTTTATTGCTCCTGGCTGGTGTTTGAGAATAATTTATGGATTTTAGTCTTTCGGTTTTTCACTTTTGCTTATGCGTATGTGAAGATTATATTATTGCTGTTTGCTTGTTTGTTTGCCTTTTTATGTCTTTTTCTATTTGTTTTTTTTTTTCGTTTTGTAGGGTTTGAAATTTATTTTATGTGGTTTTATAGTGTTTGCAATTTATAAGCTGCAGTTATTTGAAATTGTTTTCATTTGCATTTTTTTTTTTTTGTTCTTTTTGTTTTTTGCTTTGTTTTGCTTTTGTTCTATTTTCTACTTTTTTTCGGTTTTTCCCTTTACGCCATAGAAAGGGATTTAATGTAATGATGCATATAAGCGGAAAAAATGTAGAACAGAAAAACGATCAAAGGAAACGGAAGTAATAAAATGTGCAAAATGTCAATACATATACGTACATACATTTATGCTTTGTGGGAATTATGATTTAATTTTTCTCTTTCTTTTGTTTTCTACAGAAAAGCTTTAACTTTGTTATGCAGAAGAATTAATTATGTATTTATTATTATTTATTTACCTATTTTTTCTCTGCTTCAGTCCTGCACGACAAAATCTTCAGATTTGTAATTATTAATCAAAAGCATAAAGCAAAAAAGAAAAATGAGCGGTTTTTTTAGTTCAAAATTTAAAATATTCACATTTACTACTATTTATTAATACTTTTTAAATGTCAGCCCTCATGCGTTATGTGAATGAGAGGGCAGTGTTCCTTGATTTAAGTCCAATGTAGTGATACGAATTAAAACTAATTGAACCGACTGGAATTGAATTAAACGAATCCAAGTTTGAATTGAAGTGAAGACGCATTGCATCAAGGTCAATGGCGCTGAAGCGCTTAGTCCCGAATTGAACCGTACTAAACTGAATAGAATTGAAATAGATTCAGTTCAATGGCAAGCGAGTTGAACTGTATTTATATATGAAAAACAAAATAATTTCATAGTCTCTAAGCAGGAGCAAACCAGTTTAATTCGACTTAATTGAGTGAGCTGATTAAACGAATTCACTCAGACAATCTCGCGCTGCAGCTTAACACATTTTATGATACCTTCAATAAAATGATAAAAATCGCCACAACTTCTATTTCTTAGCGATATTCAGTGGCAAAAATTCACAAATTGTAGGCCAAACTAGCTTAACTCATTTACCTAACCGAATAACCGAATAAAGGGAGAAATAATAGTGTGATGTTTTATTATATTATATCATATTATATGTACAATAATGGAGGATTTTTTCGATAACTTTTTACAAGTCAAATAATTATGTTTACTAACTTCTATGTAATCTGCATACTTAGCCTTAAATCCTTGAAACCTTTGCATTACACCATACGATGAGATTTTTCTCGATCGGTCTTCTTCTTAATAACCAAATATACACATCAAAATTGCCCCAATGATATATACCATTTTGAGCAGTGCTAAAAATAAGTAAATAAATGTCTGTCCGTCATCACATTTTTGTTTTGTTATTTGTTACTGGGAAGTTTACATTCGAAGTGAAGACCAAGTATGCCCAACTAGTCCTTTCAAGTCAAAATTTAAAATCGACATTAGCCGATAATGAATGCGCTGTCAATGGGCAAAAAATGACGTCATAAATTTAAAAATAGATAATAATCTGAAATCGTAGGTACAGCTGCTTCTTAAAGTCAGTTAATAGACCAGTGTAAAAATAGTCTCGATCCATCAAACGACACGCTCGCCTTTCGCAACATATTTTGCAAATATAATAAAATTTGTTAGTTTAATTGGTGGGCATTAAATATTCGATCTCAGGCCAACATAACTCTCGTAATCGCTTTATATGTAGTGTTTAACGCCTGTCTTGGATCGACAAACAGGTACATATTCGGTTTGTCCTTGCAAGAAAAATGCATAGGAGACCTTTTAATATTCTTGAGTCAATTTACACGAGTTTATTGAGACGAATAAATTTTTAAGCTATCGACTTTATTGAAACCTTACCGCGCTCTACGCTAGTTTATGTGTCTGATTCTGATTGAGGCGTTTAAGTGCTCAAAGCCGGCGTTTAGTTTTCGGTCCGTCAAGACTTGTTACAGATGTAGATCGCCAAGAAACGCATGTGCTGGCATATTTATCCCAAGCAACAAAAAATTTATTAGTCGTTTCTTATAACTAATAACAATGGGTTCTATTCAGACGATTTGAAAGTGATAAATGGCCTAACATTTGAATGCTTAGGGGCGTTATTTTTAATCCAAACCCAGGATGAAACATTTTCTCCGAGGGCTTCTTCCATAAAAATTCAAATAAAGAGTTACTAGTTGACACCTATGTAATAATCAAATTTTCCTTTTGCAAATTAAGCTTCCAAAATGTGTCAAATTTCTTAGTGAATTTGTTCATAAAAGAGGAGAAATGTATTTAAAATTTTACTTTAGTTTCTTGATTATCCTGCAAAATTTAACTTGAGCAATCACGTTCTGTCGAAATGCTAGTAGATAACTAAAACTTTTCATACCGAATTGAATACAGATTGGGGCTTATTTTTCTTTTGTTGTTCATGTTCCTGTGTGCGCGAACGTGTGTGTGTGTGTGTGTGTGTTATTCAAGCCGGAGGTAGAAATCTTCAATGGCTCGTACAAGCAGCACGCTCAATTCACCATCCACGGCGCCTATGTATTAAAACTACCCCCAGACACATACTTCCTTGATCACTGTCTACTACGGGACCAGCTAGAGCTATTACTTCGCAGAGATTTGTTGCTATTATTTCATTTTTTTTTTGTGGAGCTTTTAGTGGATTTCCTTATTGGTTCCCGTTATCTCTTCTTTTCATCTGCTGCTCCTTCTAAGCGTTGCTGTGACCGGAGTACCTTTACTACAAACCCGCGTATAGCGTTGCAAACTGCCACAATCACAGTCATATTGGTATGTGTGTGCTTAACATTAAATTCACAACATAACCTTCAAAAATTAATTTTCTCTATTCATTTTCTCAGCCATCATTAATCCGATTTATTTCATTTGCAATTGTGACAAAAGAAAAAAGAGTTTTCCCTTTTTATTTATGTCAAAGAAAACAATAGCAATAACAAAAAGTCAAACAACCCTTATGCAATAATAATAAAAATATTTGGAAAAAAATATTTTCACAACAATAGACTCTTTTTTAATGTGAAGCATAAAAGGAAGGATGGATGAGCAGAGACAGACAGCAATGAAGTGAAAAAAGGGCATCCCAGTCGTGATAAGTGCTCATATTAGTGAAAATTATTAAATACGTCTTAAATACGTGTTACGAGGAATGTGTTGGTACTTAGAAAAATCAAAGAAACAAAAAAAGAGAAGAAAGTAAAACGACAAAACTAACTTAGCTCAGTTTCCTTGCAAATCTTTTCGAAAATTTCATCACTTTGTCCTTTAACTTGGACACATTTCTCTCCCCTCTCTTTCACACTCACTCAATCGTTCTCTGGTTCTCTCTATTACTCTCGTCCTCTTTCTTTTTCTCAGTGTCTTCTGCAATTTATCTCCACCATATTAACGAATTCAAATAATAAATACACAAAAAAATTAACTTCAGCAAGCGTTTTAATTAACGCTTCGGTTAATTCATTCTCATGCTAATACATATATATACAAACGTACACATGAACGCCTAACCATCAATTTGTTTTGGCTTGTTATTAATGCTGTTGATGTTGTTATGTTCGTGTTGCGCACAAACAAACCAACGCACATGCAAAAACCACAAATATATATATATACACACACACACACATACACATACACGGGCGCGCATATATACATACATATACATAAATACGTTTAGCCTTAAGCGTTTTTGTAATCATGATGAAAATAGCAAATCTTTCAGTCTGCATAAGTTACTGCAGGGTTCGTTTCTTGTTTTGCATTAAAACTTGGAAAAGCTTTAAGTGAATGAATTTTTTGTTTTTCTTTTTTTGTTTGCAAAGTTATTGTTACTGTTGTTGGCATTGTGGTTTAATTTAGATGGGATTTATTTTTCTCCATAGTTAATTATTCTGCCAAAAGTTATGTTTATACATATTTGTAAATGAGATTTTTACACTTGATTACCAATTAAGTGCAGTTCTGGTAATTTTTGCTCTGACTGCCACTAGAGGAGAAGTAATGAAGTAGTGGTGGCAATGAATGCTTCTGCGGGTTATTAAGCGTAATAAACGTTAGAGTCGAGTATTAAATACATTTTAAATGTTTACGAACATATATGAATTAAAACATGTTTCATTACATGTGCACCCAAGACTGGCCAAGTTCGGGCGCCTGATGAAACATATAATTTAAATGGGTCAAGTGTAAAATGCAATATTAAACATTTGATTATGAAGCCATGAAATCCCCTCACGGTCATGGCGATCATTAATGCAGCAACTCTTACCAGTGTTTACTCGCACTTACCAAAATTTTATATAGGTGCTTGTATATCAAGAAGTACGTGTTCGTACTAATCGATCATTAAATTGAGATTGTACACTTCGCGATGTGAGAACTCTTAGCCATTACGAGTTCCCGTCTACAATCTATGAACACTGCGATAGCGAGAGTGAAAGTGATGAAATCTAATTGTAAGTACTTAGACAAATGGAAGACTTTTATACAGGCGTCCCTCGTATAACACGGTCAATTCGTACCACGCTGTATCGAAATCGTGCGACAAAAAACTTTTTTGTTTATTTATTTATATCGTGTTATATCGAAGCCGTGTTACAGGAGACTCTGAAATAATGTCAATCAATTCAATGCGAAACCTAGTCCTAATGGGCCTAAATGTCATTGCAAACATACATGTAAATGAAGAAGTAATTTTCCTTCAAGTTTTTATCAAAAAATGCACATTATGACGAAATGCATGAAGAAAAAATATATTCAAAAAACAAGTAAGAAAACTATAGAGTGACAATGCCTTACATCAGTCTACAAATATTCATATAACGGCTTTTTAATATGAGATGTTATGTGGGAAGTGATCGGAAAAGTGGTCGGATCCGAACCATTTTCAGTACCGTTCGTTCTTGGGCTAAAGCATCGGTGTATCCAAGTTTATCAAAACATCTCAGAAATTTCGACCTGTTGAACACAATAAAACAAGACGCACAGTCAGACAGATAGAAGGCACACTTAAATCGATTACGTTTAAATATAGATACATTCCAGTATCAGACTACAGACGACAGAAAGCACTACAGTGGACCATGGCCCATCATAGAACACCCTACACCACCCTGAAAGTCTTCATGTAACTACTTTTCAAAATGAGGCGAATGGCCGAATAAGTTGTTCGATCCTAACCATTTTCGGCAGCGTTCATACTCGAGCCGAAACAAGTCAGTCTATTTAATTTCATTAAAATATCGCAGAATACACACAAAAGAAAACAAGGCGGGCAGACAAGCTTAAACCGATTCAGAATATGATTCATCGAGTGTCGCTGAATCGATCGGTATAATAAACGATGGGTCTACCTCAGGCCATTCTGAGCGTTACATAATATGCTCTTGTACCACAAGCGGTGTGGGATATAATAATAATGATTATCACAAAGTTAATCTTCATCAAAAATCTTACCTAATCTATTTCTTTTTTCCAAAGTTGCTTGAAACACCTCTTATTATGGATTAAAGAAAAAAAATAGATAAAATGAGAAAGCAATTGAAAAAAATCCAGCAGTATTGTAGCAAAACCTGGTTATAGTATTTGCACATTTTGCGCCGTGTTGTAGCGAAACCTCGTTTGACAAGTACCGTGTTGTATGAGGGATGCCTGTATGTGTACGAACAAATTTTAGATTAGATGGAGAGTTTTGTCCTATTTATTACCGGTTGATAATTTTACTTGACAGATCAAGGCAAGCAGCTACAATGCGTCAAGTGGCTTAGCTCGCCTTTCGTCGGATATAAGAGAACTATTTTCACTACCTTTTATCAGTTAGTTGCAATGTGCAGAGTGAAGAAAACGGCAGTGGTTACAGTGCATGCAAGACTTTGTCTTTGGCATGAGTTCCTTGCTTAGAAACACTTACACGACACGTTGGAGAGTACAGTTGTAAATGTTCGGAGCTGTCGAAGATCGTTTACGAAATTTCGTCCCGGATACTTCAGTGTCAAAGAAGATAAGCGATAATGATAGTGTGCAGCCCATATTGTACAGTAACTCGCATTTAAGCCCTTTGCAATCGTTAAGGAGCCCGACAGCCACCGTTCGTCTGCTAAGGAACACATTGGTCATCTTTCAATTCAAATGTTGTATTTAACATACACAGCACAGAACTTTCCTGTCGAGTTGACAATTTCGAAGTAATCGATGCAACTTTGTTAGATCATAATAGGTCAGCGGTAACAAGTGTGAAACGGCAAAAAGGTAAACGAAGCAATAAATTTATGTGATCAGATGGACTGACGTTACTAGGAAAATAGCCAACTTATTGATGGCGAATAGTGTCTTTAATTCGCATTATTGATAGGGTATAAGAAGCGATCATTTTTAAATTTTACTGTTAGGTAATGAGTGTTGAAAATTCGCTTGACCATAATTTTCCTGCTTTCTTACTCGATTTAAATATACTTAGATTTGTTTTTTATATGTAACTCGTATCTCATACGTCGCATTGTTTTTTTAATACAAAAGACGCATTATTTTATTGAATTCGAATTCAAAACATGATGATAATCCTGGACGGTATGCATTTAGAAATTTCCCCTAAACTGAATACAACTTTTTAACTTTATTTTTTTTTTTAATTGTATGCCTCTCAAGCACTTAAACTCTTAAGTACTTGAGATTACTTTTTTCGCCCTTCGCTCCCTGGACTTTCTTTCCAACGTAAGAACAATACAAGTAAAAGAACCAAAAACGAACACCCTAAATAAATACTTAATACAACAAATGAAGCATTTAATAGAAAACGTATTCGAAGCGCCACAGTAACAGCGATAGAAACAAAAACAGAAACAAAGTCTAACGAAAATCCAATTTCCTTCTTCAGTGTACACATAGATATACATAAATATACATATGCAACCCTCACATAGTGTAAACTGTCAAAGGATTGTTTCACACAGGCGCACCCACATACGGAGCGAGGAGCAATGGCAGTAACATTAAATGACAACATATCAGCTGTTCAATAAATGAGGCATTTAATCCTCAATACATGCATGGCTACGTGTTGTGTGCGCGTAAGGATATGTCTGTGAATGCAACAAAGTGCAGTCTCAGGTCTATAGTCTACAGTTACAAATGTGCATTTGTTTTTGTGTTGTTATTTTGTTTTTTTCTTTCTTCCTTTATTTTGTTGCTGTCATCCCTAATGAAGGACTCGTCCTAGGTACCAGAATATGAACAGGTCGCTACTAACCTTCTGTTGTTTGGCCGATTCGTTTTAAATGCGTTTAAAAAATACATCATTTTTTCAAGTACTTCCTTGAAATGCTTTACTTTATTAGTCGGCAAAGTTGAAAAGCAAAAGGAATCAGTTTTAATTTTCTCTATCATTTACATTCTCGGTTATTTTGCCTTTCTGCGTCTGCCTTCGTTCTTTCTCTCTTTTTTTTCTTAGTTTGTGTGTGAATTTTGCTGACATTTAAATTTCCGTCTTTCCATTATGTGATTGAATATTTCTTATTATTTTCAGTTTTTCTTCTTTAGTTCGTTACTTTTCCTACCGGCCATATCAGGACTGAAGTACGTTCATTTTATTATGTCGTTTGCGAATACAAACATAGGTGCGATTGTTTGCTGGCTTTTGTTCTAGAAATTCCGATGTCAAATAAGCAACTAACTTAGACTGAAGGTATGAATTAAACCTTGGGAAAAAATCGAAAGATCAACATACAAGCATGAGCGTGACATTGCTAAAGAATTTAATGCCGGTCACAAAACAGTTTTAAATCATCTGCCTAAGCCTGGGTATATATAAAAAACCTCCTCGTCCCACGTCCAGAAAAACTTTCAAAAAAAAACTTGATTGAACGAATTTCCATCAAGGAATCGCTCTTGAAACTATGCGAATATCGATCTGTATTTTAAGCAAACCATTACTCGCGATGAGAAGTGGAAGTGAAGAAAGAAAAAAAGAGAGTTTCCCTCGGAAAAGTTCACGTTTGAAGCTCAACGGGCTTTAAAGACAGGATTGACGTCCCATAAGATTTATGTGCAGTTTATCCTTTCTGTATAAGTGACAAAGTGTAAGCTTTTTTCGTCAACCGTAGTAAGAATCTAACCTGACTTCTCAAAGCATTTGCTCGAAGTCCTAACCACCAGACCATTCGATTTTACTTTATATATGTTGGGATTGCAGGACAGGGGTGGGGTAACAAGAAATTATTTTTAATGTCTACAATCAGCTGTTAACCAGGTTGCAGTGATTCGAATTCGAACAAAAAAAACTAGCCGATCTTGTTGGCCTGTGCTTTACAATCGCTAGTAGGTATCGAAGTGAAATGTTGTAAAAAAATATTTGCGAACAAGTATATGTCGGCCGCCTTGGGGACAAGCCCCGCTTTGGAGTGGAACTCTACTTCAATATAGTTGTGGTATGCTCCACGTTTCTTCCTTTTCATTATTTTCTACCATTTCTTCTAAGAGCGTCTGTCAATTTTTTGATTTCTTTTTTCATTTCTTTATTTTTGTTTTTAAATTTTTTGGCTTCCAAGCGTAGCTGTTTCCCAAGAATTTCTTAACAATTTACATAATAACATTTTATGCTGATATTTCACAATTTCTCAATTTTTCTTTTTTTTCCTTTCTTTATATATTTCTTTATATTCTCTTCTGTGTCTCAGTCGCACTTTTCGCTTTCGTATTTGCTACTTGTGCGTTAGGTACGGCATGCCCGCCTTCTCCGCTATCCTTTGAGGGATTCGTTTACGATTTTCTTGTACATTTCTTCTATTCGCATATTGTCAGTGACTGGTGTTAGTACATTTTTGACAGCTGTCAGGAAGTAATATGTAAAGAAAGAGGAAAAGAGAAAAAAAAAGAAACAGAAGAAAAGAAAAAATTTTTACATACATATTATTTTGTTCGCTTTCATAAGTCTTTAACTAAAGCTGTAAACATTTGCTGCAATTCTTCTCCTCTTTGATACTATTGACACTTTTGTTGAAATCATCATCAAATATGTTTCCCCTCCCAACCCAGTCCACGCTTTCTAGCGACGACGGCCTGCTGCCGACAAAGAAGCAAAAAAAAAGAAACACAAGAAGTTGAGACTTTGTAAAATTGCAAAAAATAGAAGAGATTATGGAAATTATAACAAGCTCTTAACCCCGCAAACTTGTCTTCTGTTTTTATCTTTTATTTATTTTTTATTTTCTTTCATTTAAAAAGAAAAGAAGATTAAAAGATTTTATTAAACTCTTCACTCCTTGGGATGTGACATTGTTTTTGCTCAATATTATGCATGTCTTTTAAAATACATACAATTACAACATATGTATATACATATATATACAACATATGTATATACATATTTATGCATCTTTGACCAACACATTTACCTGTGAAGTGAGAGTATATAAGCATCTTAATATATCTTATCTGAAAGGCGAAAAGTAGATTTTTCTACTCCAAATAGCTTCCAGTAAAATAACACGAATCCGTTCATAATAATTTATTTATTTAAATGAAACTATGTTTCAAGTCGCGAGTAGAGTTTAATGACTTAAATATTTCTTGCGTTCCTCTATCCGCGCATAATAACGACGCCGATTATGTTAATTATTTTAATTTTAACCTTTTTCCTTGAAATACAAAGCAATGTTTCTTCAATTGGCTTATTTTTTTTGTACGAGCGAAAGAAGTGTGTATTAAAGCGATTCGTTTTTATTCGTGGTCATGTGCCAAATTTCATGAGAATGTTATTGGCGGTAAACTAAAAATTTTACAAAATGTAAACTATATTTTCGGACAAGAATAGCATTAGCGTGAAATTCTTATCGTTTGCTGGCAACAAATTACTCCGTTAGCTTTTCTACGTACTTATCCAACCTACAGTGCAGTGCATATACACTAAATAGATCTGCTTTTGCCGTTGATTGTCGATAGATGTATTCATTACTCAACACAACTCAAGTTACATTAAGGTATCTTTGCTTTATGAATTCGCGCCCAATATGATTTGATCATAAAACTTTAGAAACATAATTAATTGCAAATCATTTTAAAATATCATATATCGAAACTAAAGAACGTAATTCGCGATTAGTGATAATAATAATTGCTATCGACTGGCATAAGTACTCTGTGCATTACAATTATACCAATGAATGCTACTTTGCTTAATCTTTTATCTCTAAACAGTGTTATTTCTAAAAGCGTGTGAAAAATAAATATTCAGAAAACAAAAACAAATTAAACGGCACTGTATTTTGATCTAAAAAGAAGTTTTCATTTCAAATGGTTTTCATTTCTGTGGCTTGAAGTGGGTTTTGGAAATAACAGTTAACTTAACAGAGAGAGAGAGAGAGAGGGAGAGAGCAACTCTTATCGGAAACCGGATTCCTCTTATGACTGCTCCTCCATTACTAGGTGCAACTTAGCACTGATGGGCATTCCATTTATTAAAAAGTCTCAACATTCAGGTTATAATAATAATGAGGATGATGATGATAATAATAATTAAGATAACAGCATTAGATTCCGGCCATTTATCTATCTGTAGCTCTGTTCTAATAGCTTGAGATAATCAAAGATGTGTTAAAATTTACTTGTCAAAAATTCAATTGACGTCTCGTCTCGAAGAACGAACCTCAAAAGAGAACAACAATAAAGAGCCTTGACTGAATCCTTTCCTTCTACGCTAAACAAGTCGAAGAAATGAAATTTTGATATTCTATAAATTTGAATGGGCATGGTCAATTTTTTCAATTTTTGTACAGGCATTATAGGATCAATGTTGGAATTTACGGAAAGCGACTTATATTTGTAGCGGTTGCAGCTTATGAGTAAGGAACTTTTGGAAATATCACGGAATTTTTGAAAGCCGAAAAGTTCTTATCACAGACAATGCACATATTGACAGACGGATAGCGAATCTGATACTGATCAGAATTGTATGTACATTGCAGCGTTTATGAAGGTTCCTTCTAGGGGTACCAAAAGCTTTAAAAAAATGCATATGCTTCCATTTTTTGATCATAGATGAAAAAAAGCAATAATATTCACTTATAATATCCACCGTTAGCCTGTGTAGAACATTTGATTGCATAGTAGTCGAAAATGAATTCACTCGATCCTCTATCATATAACGCATATAACATAGTTTCTAAACACAAGCTGTAAATCAAACTCTGTCTATGATTTAACTATAATTTGATATGAAGATGTTATTAAGCAAAAATTTGGGATTACATTTAAAGCTTTAGAATAAAATTATTATTAGTTTGAGCCAATAACTTACGCAAAAAGCGGTGAATCTTTTTTATTTATTTATTTATATCCGTCTGAGTAACTGAGCGGACAAAGGATCTCGACTAACAACTCAACGGCCGTGTTCAACGCACAAGTGCGGTAGACTTTTCAAAAAAGCCAGTTGTCTAAGAGGCTAAGGCTTTAAGACTTTAGTCTTAGAATTTGCTTCTCTAATAAGATTTATTTCCTCATAGATTTTGCTATAGATATTTGCATATTTTATACTCCGAGTGTAAATAAAACGAACAAGTTAAATCACTGTAGTAGGACACCATTAAAGACCCTACAATAATTTGCCTGATTAGTTATACATATAACGATTTTTCAGATCGTTAGCCAGACCATTTTCACTTGGGCCAAAAAATATCAGTATTCCAAATTTTATCACCAGCAGAAAAAAATACAGACGGACAGAAAGACAGGCAGACAGGCTAAGATCAATTCAAGATCGGCTTCCGAATCGATCGGTATGATAGAAGATGGATATATCTCAAGCTTTTTTTGGTGCTGCATAAATCTGCATAATATAACTTAACATAACCTTGTACTGCAAGCAGTGTAGGGTATAAAATTTATATTCCAAACAAATCTTATCAAACAACAAAAATTCAGTTGGCGTTTTTTTCCACTTTTTCGTTAGGGTTAAAAACAAAAACAAAATAATAATAAAAAAAAAACAACACGTAGCAAAAGTAAAGAAAAGGATGGCGCACACGTATTTTAAATCAAATAAAATCATTAGCTACAATGACTTGAACAACAGACCAAAAATTTGTTGAGAACACAATACAACGACATTACCAAGCATTTCAAAATGACTGCAAGATAAAATAATAAAAAAATAATAAAACTTTAAAAATAAAGTATAAATAAAGGCGCCCACCGCTTAACACGTCGCTTCTAAAGCACAATTTGAATAGAGCAACGTACAAATTTGCGACTTTTATAGCACGTCGTCGATGCAACACTATTTCATAAAATTGAAAAACAATTTTTTTCAATTGATTTTTACTTTTCTTAGCTGTAAACACGGCACACATTGAATTGGTTTACATTATTTAGAGGTACTCTGTTTCGATACAACGCGAATAAGGTCTCGATACCACGTGGTAGACATTTTATTTTTTTTTATTTATGTTATATCTGAGCTTAAATTATGTTACTTTACATGTTATCTTCGTCTAAATAAGAAAATAGAAAAGTTTCCTATGACGCGGTTTCGATACAGCGTGGTACGAATTAACCATGTGAAAGACAGGACACCTGTACAGGTATCTATAATTTAATATTTATTATATATATGTATGAATATATAAAAGACGAACTTTTTGAACGCAAAGAGAATACAATAGAAACGTGGAGAAACATGAAAAAAGAAGAAAAACGCAATAAAAATTAAAACTGACTGCAAAGGGAATACATTAAAAAAAGAAAGGAAGTATCAGTAACTAAATAACGAAATGTGTAAACGTAGGTGTATGCATACATAAGTACATATACACGTCTATATATTTATGCATAGACAGATATATATATAAAATGAATGAGTGAATACCAGTATCTGTATAAACCTGTTGGCTTTTTGTTTCCACACACTTTGAAATACTTTTTTTTTTGTTCTTGTAGCATTTAGCCACTAGCACCACCACTGTCATCTCCATTAGCATCATCATTATCATCAATATCATCATATATTTAGCATAACGTTGAGCGAATTAAAGATGTAACATAATAAAAAAAATAAAAGACAAGAGAATAGCAGTAAAAAGCGCGCGCAGGTTTCTCTGTGTTTGTGTGTTGGTTTCTAAATGCCCTTAATGTTATAATACAATTTACTTTGTATACACTCAGGTCTATACATACCCATATCCATAGACATATACATACACATATATGGACTTACATATGCGTATGTATGCTTGTGAAAGAGGTAAATGTACACCAGTTCTTGTTAGAGTCGTCTAATATTTAAAAAAAAAGGATATTTTATGTCTACTCTTTCATTAGCGATAAGGGTGGCATACACGTATTTCAGACACCCAATTGTTTTTTTTTTATTGTCTTTTTTCACGTTTATTTCGTAAACGATGAATATAATAAAACTATTGTGTCCATGTCAGACATTGAAAGTCACATGATATGTTAACAAAATATCTGTTATCCACCAAAAACGAAAATAAATTTTTTTTCGTTTTTTGGATTCTTCTTTCCCTAAACATCGTTTTTGAAGGGAATATTATCACTGTTGTTAGCATAGTTTTGGCGGAGAATTAAACAGAAAAAAAGGTGTTGGTGTAATTTAATGCCTCCAACAGCATGACTTGAAACCAAAACAAAAAGAAGTAAATCCTACGAACATAGACTCTTTTGTGAAACTAAACGTAAGGCTTGGCTATGGTCTTTTCCATCTTCCAATTATAAGGAAAAAGTCCGAAATTTTTTATGTATTCCTGTTTTTATTTTTTTTTTTACATACTTTGCTCTCTTTATTTGAATTACATTAGGCGCGTAAAGCACGCGAGAATTTTCTTACTCGTCTGGTTACTATAGCATCGCACTAACTGACAAGCTCTTAGTGCCGATTTTTTAAAATCTTAGTAATGAAATGTCCCTATTAGTTCTCGTTAGTGATCCTTCAAAGTTTTGGATTTAATCAAGAGGAATGGTGTTATTTTGTTTGGTGCAGTAGCGTCAATTTAGATTGGTGAGCTTAGGCTAACTTAAGGATGTACTCCGCCTTGTGTCGAAACTCACTTAAGCCGAAAGGGGACGATTGCAAAAGTAGTATATATGGTTGGTAGTGCTTAAATGTGAAGTAGAGGAAGAAGCAACGATCGTACGGATGGTAAGGGGGACTTTCAAAGCTATCTAAAGTCGCTTTATGACGTAGCTTTCCATGTTCTTCTAACATGTTCGCTGAAGACGTCGTATCCTGCGACTGTTGCTCTTTTGAGATTCAACCTAACCTATGGAGGATAGCGAGGCATTAATTTAATTCTTTCCTATCGCGAACTGAAAAACAAAACTAATTGGGCACATACTACGTGCTTTTATGGGAAGCAAAATGGAAAGCAAAAGAGAACATTTGTCGATCTCTTCCTTACGCAGCAGAGTGCGCTCTGAGTCAATTTCATTACATGCCACAACTCCTACGGCACCGTAATCGCACTCACATAAATTCGGCATTCCGGGATGAGTTTAATAGTTGTCAAGAAGGCACGACCTTATTGTCGGCCTATTGCGAGAATTCAGCGGTATCTGTGGTTGGCCTAAATCGCGGGAAGAGTTTGTTTGCTCGCTCTGTACGGAGTTTCTTTGCAGCCGAGGGGCTGAATCAGAGTCGGCTTTGCAGTATCTAGCATATAAGCATCGAAGATGTTGCTTAATGTAGTTAGTGAACTGCCAGTGATGTCAGCTAGATTAAGATTTCAAATCTCTCTGACCGCTACTTGATGACTACAAAACACAATCATATGCCCAACATTCACTGATCACACACATTCACGTAAGGTGGCGATCATTAACAACCGTTCTGCGTCTTTCGTTACGAATTTATGCAGTTTTGCTAAAGTATTATGCGAAGAGCTTCAATATATCCAATCGGGGTTTCTTCGGGGTACACAACACACATTTCTTGAAATACTTTCGATTTTTTGTATGTCATTTCTTGTTAACATTCTCGCTTGATTGTACAAAGCCTCATTCGTTTTATCATAGCGGGGGTTTCTTTATTTGTTTTATTTTACGTTATAGTACTTCAACGCACACACTTTTAGTTCCATTTACTTATCGTGGTTTTTCTAAACATTCGTTGTTATTGTTCCAAGATGAAAACCGTAGAGCTCTGCGTTTTCTTTCTTTCTTTTTTTCTCTCTTCTATTTAACGGTCTGCCTCGTTCGCTCGCTTAAATAATTGTTTAAATGTAATAAAAAAAGAAATAAGAACTGAATTAATATGAATTTCCTGTAAGATAAGCTGAGCTCAGGGATTTCAAGAATTTCTAACTAATCTGTAATAAATAAATGAAAAACAAAAAAACGTACAAATAAGAAAAGCATTTAAAGGCGCCTCGCGTATCAGAAAAGAGAAAACCCAAGTGTTTACATCCTGTGTTATTGTTATTTTGATTTTATTCTTACTTCTCGGTATCAAAGCGGTCGAGAGCAAACAAGGAATATGGAATTTCCAAATTACCTAAAAACCTTAATTATGACTGAAAGAACCTTGCGCCCTCTGCTTGCTGTCAAAGCAGCAGAATAATTCTAAATAGAAGTTCGCTTTGATTTTACGTTGGCGTATTTCTCTCACCCTCCTACAAAAACAAAACAAAAAGGTGAAAAAATTGATGACCTCGTTTTCCATAAACCGCATATATACACCATATCCTCTATATATAAAGAGCCATTAAAATTTTCATTTCGATTCAGTTTTTTTATTTTTTTGGCAAATTTTTTTAGTTTTTAGAAAAAAAACACAAAACTGTAACAAATCTCTTATGTTTCCGTTATAAAGGAACCAAAGAAAGAATGTAGTATGAACGTGTGCCGCGCAAAGCAAAACAACAATAACAAAAACAAAATACTGGAAATACTGCATTTTTATTACCCCCGCCCATTAAAGTTGAAAATCATTTTGGCGCATTTTTGCTATGTACTCGCATGTGTGTGCTAAAAGAAATACTTTTTCCATATTTCTGTGGTTTCCCGGTAACAAAAAAAAAGCAAACTTAAAAATGCTCTAAAAAAAATGCAGAAAAAAAAGTAGAACATTAGTTTCGATTTTTCTTCTATCGCCTAGTTATTGTTTCGTTATTGTTGTTGTTATTCTCGTTGTCGTTACACTTTGTGTCTCCATATTTATTAAATGTATGCAGAAGCATTTACAGCGTAATGTTTGCATATAGATGTATATACTATATGTATGTGTAAGTGTATGCATGATTGTGAACGTGTTTGTATGTATTTCCTGTAATGATAACATTTTTGTTTGCGACGAAGAAAATAAAAAAAATATTTCATTTTTTCTCTTAAAAAGAGTCTCTAATATTTTGATTACAATATAAAAATCGCTTTCTTCGAGATCTTTATCGCTAGCTGGCCTCCTCCACATTCTTTTGCCTCTCTCAAGTCTCGCCGCTGTAGCCTACCTAATGAAAAACGTAAGAGTGTTGTGAGGTATGCTTACAAAAGACAAACTCTCATGAATACTAAATTCTAAGGGTCACGTTAACGTCTCATTTATTTTATTTGCCTGGATAGATATACACGTGTTAATGAAGCGATTATTAAACTATAACTGCACAGGTTGTCTCAAAATCCATGCAATCCACTCGCAAATTGCACTATCACAAGTTGATAGGGTACACAGTCAAAAGTTCTACTATCTCTGGCTATCGAAGCATATAGACGACTAGCTATCTAGAGTTCAATTAGTATGTGTTCAAAGAGTCTATTTGGCTTAATTTAAGAAGAAATATTTACTATTGCATTTGTTCATATCGTGAAAGAAATTTCACTAAAACTTTTTAAATTTAAAACTAAAAGAACTAGAAAGAGTATAGGGTGGCACGGCCCGCCATAAAATACACTATACCCCTTTGCTTAATACATTTATTTATATAAGGCGTTTTTCGGAAAATGATTAAAAAAGAGTTCCATAGAGATCGCTTTCACTAGCGTTCGTCCTTACGTCAAAATATGCAGATGAACCACATTTCATCAAAATATGTGTAAACCTGCGACTTGCAGATTGAACACAAAAACACAAGACTGGGCAGACAGGTGGACAAGCTCAAAAAGTGATTCTGAATCGATCAGTATAACCCAAGTCCTTCTGGATGTTCCATACATCCGCACAAACTTAATATGCCCTTGTCCCATGAGTAATGTAGGGTATAAAACATAACTATAGAACGCACATACAATCGCAAATACATGCACACAAACAGATTATGGGATACCTTAATGGTGTTTTGAGAGTAGACTTCCATCAACTATAGCGAAATATCATCATTAGCAGACATAATACACGCATTACGTCATCCCGCTTATCAGTAAATTTCATTAGAGGTCAACCTATTGACAACTAAAATGGGATCACCTATTAAGACCATTGGCAGACTAAAGGAAAAGAACGCCGCATGATTTGACAATTACATAGACTACGGGTGTCCTTGAACAATGAATACATCAAAAGCAATGTTTCATATCGAATGTTTTTTTTGCTAATCATATAATAAACACATTAATGTTTTTACGATTGTGTTTTAATTTTTTCTTTGTTAGCGCACTAATTAATTTATTCATTCGTTAGTTTCTATTAATATAATAACTTTTTTTTCATTTATTGTATTAATAAAGTATATATATATATATATATATATATATATTATTAAAGCTTTAATTAAAAAGTTAACTCCCAAAACAGTTGACGTACACATCGTAAAAATTATTATTTTTACACGAAGCCTTCCAAACGTCGAAATATAGGAAAAGAAGAGCTTTGTGATTTCCTTTTTAGTCATGATCGGGCAGACGTATATATAGAAATAATAAAGTTTAAATAAAAATCTAACGTATAATAGAAGTAAATGCAAATTTCACCCTAACTTTTACGTTTTCTTTTCTTTCTGCTTACAGGTATGTACTAAAGATGTTACACTTCTTGCATTTCAATTCACTCAGCTAAGGTAATTGGTTTCGGAAAGAAAGTTAAAGCAAACAAAGCGAAAGACAAGAATTTCTAATAAACTTTCTTAAGCAAAGCATATTAATCGGTTAACAAGTAAGAAAATTCGTTGTATACACCTTAAAGCAAATCCTCGTTTCCTATCGCCAATAGAAGAGAAAACAGCAAAAAAAAATTTATTAATTTTCTTCGACGATCAGATCCATTCTCCCACTGAACTTTCAGATAACTTTAGACAATATTTAGACAATACATGTACAAAAATTTAAATCGATATGTGCCATAGTTATATATATAGTGGGCTTATTGCGAGTTGATCGAATTCGCTCTGCTGCACTCAGTTGGGTTTTCAAGCGATAGACTATAAAACGGCAAATTTATCTATAGACGTTAACGCGTACATGTACTTGTGTAAAGCTTAACGCCACATTACCCTATGGCACAGTGACTGCATCACTCAGCACTTCCAGTCGGCGTTACAGCCATTGATCTGGCTATGGATGGTCATCCCTATCATATTGGCTTTGAGCTCAAAGCAAACCTTTGCATTTGTTGGATCAAACACTACTGGCACGACAACTTTAGAGGCAGACATTTTGTGCCGCTTCTATAGCCTTCTGTTATACTTAGTTGCGCGGTACCCAAATTTCAGAAATTCAAAATGTCCGAGGCCTCCAGAGATCCGTGGCAGTAGAATATTTCTGTTAAGAACCTAAGGCAAACTTGTTACCTCTCTAGTTTTCGAAATCCCATAAAAATGGAATCATAAGAAGACAAGGAAGCCTTACCGTTAGCGGCAGGAAGACAGACAGACGGGTGGACAGACGAGCGGAAGAGTACACAAAGAAAAATGGAAAAATGGCTTATTCGAGTTAGAATTAGAATGAGCCGATCAGCGATCGAGTCTTAGAAACGACAAATCCAGTTCGTTGCATATTCATACCACGGAGATGTTTGTAAATATCCGCCCAAGTCACTTTTTTTATTGACATTTGTCAAGACTAGTGTAAAGTGAAAAAGTTAAAACTGAAAAAATTTGAGATTAGGAATCGTATGCGTAGAAGTATGTCCACAGCTATTAATGTAATCAGTCCCACCACGCAGTCCCTGAATTTTCCCCCGGTTGCATAGTAGATAATAATTGAAAAATTCCTACTGAACTAAATTAAAATTTGTCAGATTTTTCTGGACGGCAAGAATGAATTTTTGTTTTAATTACTGAAAACAACTTCAATTAGGCAAGGACCGACTATACCAGACACATTTTATATACAATTGGCTCATGTTGACCTTACGTCGGATCGGAGCGAGTAAGAGTTGTGGTTTGATTGAGGTCGGCAACGATTCGCTGTCTAGAGTACTTTGAAAGCTCACACTGCCCCTTCAATTAACTCAAGTCATCTAAGCAAGTGAAAATTTTGAATTAGCTGAACTCTGTTGTATAAGCAAAGTCATCATTTTACATTACCGTTCAGTTAATTGAATATTACTTAAAAGGTGAACTACTTTGTTTGTGTAATTGCAGTTACTCTTTAAAAATATTTTATGTGCAAACCTGAAAAGGGAATTTTTTAAATCGCTTTTATTAAATCTAGCGACTATAAAACATTTTACGAAAGTTTTTGCAAATTTTCTCTTTACGTTTCCAAAAATGGTTCCACACATTCAAGCTTTTTCTTTCTTCCACATCCCTTTGTGGGGATGAACAATAGTTGATGTGAACACCATTAAGATGTATTTGGAATGTAAAAAAATTGGTGCGTTTGCAAGATGTTGGCAGACCCGAACTTGATTAAGAAAAGTTGTGCAGTAAAAATTCGAGTTTCTTACTAAAACTAAATTGCGATCGGTTACGTTTGTGTTACGGAATATTTTTGTTATTTTGAGTGTTTGTTGCGTCACTATTTTGGCAAATAACGATTTAACGTCTTCGTCTAATTCTTTATATATTTTCATGATGAATGAAAACTATACCAATGGTGTCCAATGTACATTCATCTTTTTTGTAGGCGCTTTTGTTCGAGAAGAACTACCGTCATTGAAATTTATCAAAATAAGTTTTCTTATCAAAGACCATTTTATTTCTTCCCTATTTTCGCCACATTAAAATACATTAAAAACTAAGATTTCCATATAAAGGCTTTCACGAGAGTGCTTGGATGAGATTGAAAAATCCGCAATCGATGAAGTTTCGTTCATAAAACAACATAAATTAGAGCTTTTTGCCTCGCGAAGGGTTACCGTTTGTGAGAAAGATTTTATGGAAAGGGGAGATTCCAGAAATTGATTTATCTGATCGCGACTTTGCTCGTAAATTTTCTTATGCAGAAATATTGATTTTTTTTCCTTACTTTTTCAAAGTAAAGCATATGGAACACAAAAAATTGTCCTATCGAATTGCTTTTCCGCAGGATTACTAAATTCGTGTGCTAAATCGCATATGTATACCGAATTTTTCAAAATATTTCAAAAATTTTGATCTGTACATTGAACACAAAAATGAATGAAGAGACATTAGATAAGCAGGCGGATAGACAAGCTTAAGTTGGTTCACAAAGTGATTCTGGATAAAACGTGCGAATCTCTTTTCGGGATTACGTACGTTCGAAAAAACGTAATATACTCTGTACAACAAGTAATGCGAGGTATTGCAAGTTTTCATTGGTGCTTGACAAGAAGTGAGAGGAGAGCAGAATCTTAAAACAAACAAATTTGATTGTGTAAATTTTGAGTTTTCAATTATTTCTGGCCATTTGGAACTGTTATCAGTCAACTGAAGAGTATCTTCCACCCTGCTGGCCTTTCACGGACTGCAAAAGCCGTGCATAACCCCAATATTAATCCATCATCTGTTTCATAAGATTTGTGTGCAGAAATTGACAGATCAAGTACCCATAGAGCCGCTTAGTTAAAGTCCAAGAAACGTAAAGATTGCTGATATATTTTGTACTTAATTGATGGGCGTAAAAAACGAATCTCAATCTCTCACCACTTTATTATGCACTTGTACATAACCTAGTGTCGTGCCGGAGAGAAATCTACCAATCGATGTTTCGGGCGCTTTCTTATATCCAATGACGCCAATGCAATGTAGGATGGATGTTTTGTTAAACATACCCTTGATACAGATAAGAAACAACAGCACATCGAGAGTGGAATGCGGCAGATAAGTTAGCTGAGAAAATAAGTTAGATTGCTTGATAGATAGTTTGACAAGTAAAAAATTAATTATATAAAAGAACGACTTTTCCCCAAAGTCATTTTTAGATGACTACTCCTTAAAGCTGGGGTGCGCTTGAGATCTTAGTGCGGACGAAATTCAATTTTTTTCCTAAACGCCCCAAACTTTTATATAAAGTCAATTAATGATAACTAATTCTCCACTGTTTAGTTCATTAAAATAAAAATTTATTTAACAAAATATTTTATATAATTTATTCTATTATTATTTATTTAAATTTTAAACGTTAAGCAAAGTCGAAAAAAGAACAGGAGACATATTAGAGTCGTCTTCATCGTCTTGTTGCTACAAACTTTTTCAAACAATTTGTCAAGAAAACTTTACTGGTGATGACACATTCTAAGCTGTACTTAGTGCGAGTGTGGTCTGAAATTTTTGTCACGTTTTCTCTGAGCAGAAAAAAAAAAAACAAATCTATCTTAGAGAGTAACAAGAACATAAAGACGTGATGTGTAGAAATCACTAAGAAAACGTGAAAGGGAAAATTCCTCAAGTAAGTGAGCAAGTAATTCATAGCCACACTTTGGGCGAAAAATCTTGGGAAAACATTACAAAATAATACGAAAATGTAAAGAAGAAAAAAAAAACAAAATAAATCTAGAATAAGAAAAAACCCAACAAGAGTGAGAGAAAAGTATATCTGAGCATAAAACATTTATGACAAACATTTATACATTGCAGCAAAGCCCTATATACTTACTGCTTGGCTATACGTATAAGGTCAACTGAAAAGTATTGAGCCGACAAGATATTGAAGCTCGTGCACAATCATTTCATTCATTCGTTTTATATTCATAAAAATTGATGTTTAGCACTGACTAACTAACCAACTAAGGCTACGTCTATTGTTGGGCGCAATATTTGTTAGAAAATTTAACATAATATACGTAAGTGCTTGTATTGTTGCTTTATTAAGAATCTAATGTGTGCGACGGCGCAATTCTAACGACCGCATATCAGTACCAGTGTAGCAGAGATTGGCACATGTTCTTGGCAATTCGCACGCGTTTAAACATAACAAAACACTTTTTCTGCTTCGCCCTGTCTAAATATGAAAAATAAATAAGTGGGTTTGGGGGCCGCTAAGGCTGTCTGTAGGTTTGTCTCCCTTTTTTTTCTCTTCTTTCTTATATAATGAATGCAGCTCTATGTTTTATGTGCCACTATTTTATAGTGTTTTTAACAGCTTCGCCAAAAAAAAAAGCAACAACGACACCAAGACTATTATGATAATACTCCAGCTAGATTTGGCACGTAATAAAGTTGGAACTAAACTAAATGTCTAAACATAACTTAGGATATTTTATTGTTATTGTTTTACCCCAATAACGGCTGTTATTAATACCAATACCGTGCCTGTGCCGTGTTTGTGAGCGCTTGTGTGCTTGTGTTCGTTTTGCTTTTCTGGTCTCTTTCTCGCCATTCGACGATTCTAGTTAAGTATTACTTCTTAATCGAAGATTTTTTTCAACGAACTAAAAGTTTTTTGTTTGTTATTTTGCTTGTTCGTTTAATGCCCAAGAAATTGTAATATTTATGTATTATTGATTTTTCTCTTTCTTTTCTTTGAGTTCAGTGTAACAATTTCGGTTTTTCTAGCATACCACGGAGCACTTCTGGTCACTGCGATACAGGGTCAATGAAATTTGGTTCATTTCTTTTTTTTATTTTAAGCGACTAACTTGTTATTCCGTACAAAGTAAATATTTTCACGCTTGTTATTAAAACTTTTTTTATTATTTCTTAAATACTTTTATTTCGTCTACTAAGACTAGGCATAACTTCAGCAGTAAACCAATTAAGTATGTCGAGGCACGTTCGAGTTTGAAAACTTCACTTAGCATTCGGTTGTAAGCACAGTATGTAGAAATTTTTGGTTATATCTTGAGATTGATTTTGCTTTTGGATAATTTCTAGACGTCTTGCATCTATTCTTATATTCGGAATTCGGATGCATAAAGAAAGTATAGGCATTTTATATAAACTGTTCCGACTTTGAGGATAGAGCAACAAATCAAAGCCCCAATTACTAAAAATGTAAATAAAAAGTTTCAAATTTCACAAACGTAACTATTCCACCAACAACAAACGAGGCATTTACAAAAAAATGGACAAATAAATAGATTTGAATCGAGTCGAAGCTTCACTTCGTGGGCGGCCTTTAAGCGCTGCCTATAAGTGCTGCAAATGGAATAACGAAATTAGTATACGCACATAGAGCGATGCTTGGTGGTGGTGTGACGCAATTTGAAACTAATAAAATAAAGACTCTCTTAATAGCCTGTTTTCATAGCTGTTAGGCTAGCCGTTGATTTTTAATCAACCATTTTTAACACGTACTCATTTGGTTACTGATTTAATCAAGTGAATCACTTCGCCGGTTACTAGCAAAAATGGAGGATAAAAGCGAAAAGACAGGGAAAAAGAAAAAAGAAAAAAGAAAAAAATTAAATTATTAGTAAGGCTTTTAATGGGAAATTAATGCAAATTTATTATTGCTATTATTATCATTATTATTGTCGAGGAATAATTTATTCTAGACTTAAATCTTTTTAATTAGACTTGAATTTATCAATAAATAAATCTGCAACGAGAAACGATTACATTTCAAACACAAACAAACCTATTCAGCTTCGGTCTGATATCTTCAGTCAATGACTATCCGTCAAATTAACTCAATGATGAGAGAAAGCTTGAAAACAAAACCCTCGGTGAAGAAACTTCACGCAGCATCTAGGGATAAGGATTATCATATATAGCCTTCTTTTCGTAATAGTAATTGGGTTTACGCAAGAATGGATGAAGTACATCTTAACATGTTCGCGGAGGTGGATGCTATTGTAAAAGCAATTATTCATTTCATTTCATTTTTACATAACTCCGGGGGTTTTTAAACTACTACACTTGTCGAAGGACGGTTCAACCGATTCTTTAGGTTTTACCATATTGATTTAGTTTTTCTCTGTGTATTTGCAAATTTACTTGAAGCGCCTCGAAATTCATAAATTTCTGTATGCTAGCAAAAGAGAGAGAGGGGGATGATTCTCTCATGGTTTCTTTTACTCATGTTCTCTTTCGTATGAACGCTATAGCATTCGTTGCATATGTCGATTAAAATACGATCTTCTAACTACACTTCACACGTCACAATTAATCTTAACACAAATTGATTGTCAGTTTTTGCACCTCAATGAAACTTTTACCGCCCGTGAAAGTGTTAAGCAAATGCAAAAATAATTACGGACGATATCTTTGGAGATATCCCAGTTTTAATAGTTTCGAGAACCAGTTACGAATAACGCGGACAAATTTCTTTCTCTAAAAATGACTTTATTGATTCTTATGGTGAGGAGTAAATTTTCAATGCGTTTAACATATTTTGCCCCAAAAGAGAGAAAAACCAAAAAAAAATGAATTTAAATTGCTTTTCAAAGAAGAGGAAGAAAGGACGCTTACATTTTGCTTATCAAGTTTGAAATGTTCGCTTATTTCACTTCACAGTCACTTAGTTCTTCTAACAAAAATTCTTCCAATAAACAACTGTAAATATTTCCAGGAAAACATAGCAGCTACTAGATAAGCTAAGAGTTTCTGCCCTTAGGCTTAAACCGCTAAAATTGCCATAATTTCCATAGAATTTTTCCAGCACATTTCCAAAGTATTTTTCAAATGCCATAAAATCCACAGACGGCCACACGGAAAGGTGTGTATAAAATTTCCACACTCAACTACACACGCAAACTAGCGCATCAAGAAAACGTCGATAGAGAGCATAAAAGTAATGTACGCGATGCGGAGAAAGAAAGAAGGAAAATTATGAGCATTTTAACATTTTACAGGTGTATGTGTACGAAACACATGTAATTTTATATATATATATATATATATATATATATATATATGTGTGTGTGTGTGTGTGTGTGTGCGTATGTATGTATTTGTGGCATTTCACTGAACAGAACCACTTATAAAACTCAATTCAATTCAAACACTTTCAATTTCATCGCATATATTTTATAACCGCAAAAAGGTGATGGAAACCAATAACATAACCCCTTTGAGGTATAAAAGACAGTTAGTTGAAAAGGTGTGCGAGAGAAAGAGAAAGAAAGGAAACAAAGAAAAAAGAAAACTAAAAGTAGAGCAAGTGTACATAGCCATATACGCACACACCACATAAATGTGCATATACATGCATGTATGTATAAATCTGTAAATTGAAAACCAACCTATACTGGCAACAGCAACAGCAACAGCAACAGCAACAGCAACAACAACGACAATAACAACAACAAGCAATAACAGACATACAAAATTTAATCTATGGCTTGAGAAAAAAATACAATTCTGATGGCTTTAGTTGTGGTAGCATAAAATACATAATTGAAAATTATATGAAAAGAAATGATGAAAATAATGCGGGCAAGGGGTAGGAAAGTAACGAAAAAGGGAAGAAAAAATTTGTTAAATATGTGAAAGAAAAAATACCATTTAGAAATTGTTGAGATGCTTACTCAACACTCTTGCTTTTATAAACTCATTCACACAAATATCCAACAAACTCGACTGCACACTACAACACTGAACGAAGATGAGAAAAATTGTTAAATAAGCATAAGATAAAGCTGGCAGTGTACTAGTGCTGCTAGTTGGCTTAGAAAAAGAAGAAAAGACGCCGTGATTGTCTGTTTGTATGATATTTTAATAACACCGAGGAATTGTAGAATTAAGGAAATGGCAGGAAGGGGCGCATCATCTAGCTTAGTAGGAAAAACGAAAACTTGTGCTTTTCAAGAAAGAACATTTACCAACACACACTGTCACCATCACCGTTACCAACGCCATATAATGCAAAGATAAAATTCCACTTGAACACCACAGTTGTTGGTGTTTATATCGCATTACTGAAACATTGTAAAAGCTTTGAAGATTTCAGGTAATCAAAGCTAGATTTTGAAATACAAAAAGAGAACTCGGAAAATTAGGAAAAACTATGTTTTTCTTTTCATTAATTCAATAACTAAAAGCGTGTGGCAATACATATTAAACTTATGCATACAGGTTTATAGCAAATGTATAAACTCGAAAACGAAATAGACGGAAGTCTTTGTGTGTTCAGTCCGATTTTTATAATGAGTCGCAGGCAAATGCTGCTGGCAACTGATTGAAATCTGCGTGACATCTATGATAGTAGTGACTGGCTGATTAAAGCACGGTCACGTCTCACAAACTTGACGTTTGCCGGCACTTGTTTTCGTCTAGGTGTTTCCCCTTTCCTAGGCCTTTTCGCGTATTTGAATATCAGCTTAAAACACAAACAGATTTCGCATATGCTGCACTTATCAGTGGATATTCACTGGATATATAGTGTGACCACTAAGATTGGCTTTGACATGAGAATAGTCGACAAGCAGAAACTTTTGAACATAGGATGTCTCTCAGAATTTTGTGGCACGATGCTAATTGGACTAGCAACACAGATGTAATTATGAAAATTTCAACTGGGAAAGGGAGCTTGATCAGCTACATTCAATTGTGTTAAGATTTTGCGTTCTCTCTGTTCATTGTTTGTGAATTTTGTGAACTTACAAATAACAAGACAACAAGTTAGGAATATGGGGTTTGTACGTGGGCTTTTAGAAATTTCGTGAGATATGCACTTAGCAGAAACGAGCAAAGGCACATAATACCGCTTGCGGTATTATGAAAATCCTTCCCTACGTAAGCGTCCTTAAACATAATATGTTACCGTCGTATACCACCAACTGATCCAATTTATTTACCGTCTCTAACTTAACTCTGGAACGTGCTACGTCTCTCTCTCTTTGTCACTACATCCCCATATAAAGCACGATCAATTACTACGCATTGGAATCTCATCAGATGGATGGACTTTAATATGCTCTGTGTTATGTTTCCGCGGCCAACTAATAAGCAATTTATATGCGATGCGAAGAAAAATTCCGACTTAGATCGTTTGCCGGTATTTTTACCTTACTAATCTTTAGAATTCACAGATCAATCGAAAGCTGAAATTTATGCCAAAATTAAAAAAAAAGAACAATTTGTGGGGCTAACTGATTAACTAACTGGAAGCTAATGCAATCAAGACGTAGTTATTTGATTTTATTGTAACGGAAAAGAAAAGCTCTTCGTGCAAACTTATGAAAGCATAGGTGTCATATACGAAGAGAACGAATGTAATCAATATCGTAGATTTCGTTGTAGTCGACGGTGCGGTTCGATTGAAAAAATATAGGCATTTCATCCTCGCAGTAACGCTGAGAAGTTCACCTAAAATCTTGAAAATCCTAAACTTCCTTTTCCAGAGAGAGGAGGAGTGTTAAAGCATAGAAAATTATGTTTGTTTTTCAAAGATTTCTAAAAAATTGTTCCCATATATTACATATGATGTTATGTTAGAAAGCCATAAAATAAAACATAACACGTTTCTCTGCAGGCTTTTTAGTCAGCTTTTATATACGTACATATTGTAAATATGTATGTGTAAATATATGGAATGATTCTGTGTCTGTATGTGAATGTAGGACAAAATTATTCAATAGATTTTCCAAGTTTACTTTGGCTGCCTCTCTGTGTGTGTGTTTATAAATAAATAAACATATACAAGTATAAAGATCGTTGTGTGATTGCTATATACACTGATAATGATGGTACTGGTGTTCAGCTTGTGCCGACGACGTCGATGGTGATGTTACCAACAGTTATTTTGGAATTTCATTAATATTTTATTACATTTCTAAGTTTTAATATGTACAGGAAAGCACACAAATCCCCACCTTGCGCTTCCCGTTTCCCGTTTCCCGCTTCCCGTCACCGCAGAACACGCACACTCACATCGAGGATATACTCTATGGTGTTTTGTTGTGTTATGTAGTGTGAAATTTACAATTTCGTCTTTTTTTCTTGTTTCTATTTCCAAATTGTTAAGAACGTTGGCTGCTCGCTTTCTGTCTGGGTCGGAGTCTACGTTCATTATTAAATATTAATATATTCAAAGTGAAAATTCAATTTTGATTCAATGATTTTATGAGCAGAGATTTTCTTTGGTACACACACACACACACACACACACACACACCTACCTAAACACATACGCAGCTAAATTTTTTCCAAGACAACAAGTGTATCCGAGGAGAGGGTTTTTTTACGGTTTAAGCTAATTAATTGCAGAAGAAGTGCTTTAATAATTTATGTTAGCTGTTGGAAGTAACTGTTTGCTACAAGTTTTTAAGATAGATTCGTTTAAGGAACCAGCGAACAGTAACAATGTAAAACCAAAAATAATTTTTCTATTTACTGCAGTGAAGTTCAAACGAATTGAAGAGGTGTTGACAGACGTGAACGGAATCGATTTTAAATAGAAACATTTAATTCATCGATGTCGAGCCCACGTCGAAATCGATGAAACACTTAACTTTCGCTTCTATAAAGACCGTTTAATTTGCTCTCTTTCCCCATTATATTAAATCGCTTTTAAAAATGTTGACTGAACATCATTAACTAAAGCTTTTGCTTGAATTTGGCGTACGTTTGCACATACAATTGCAAGATCTTATCCCCATTAAGCTGTGATAACAGACACTTTGGAGTAGTTGTTCTTCAAGGGTTTTCTGTTCCTTCTTTTTCTTTATTATTGAAAAAAACTTTGCGATATTTTCCTTTCGCTACCAAGCCGTCGTCTTCTAGTGTACTCTGCTTTGCCTCGCTTACTCAATATTTTCTTCACTCGTGATATGGGCAAAGGTTCTTCACGAAAAAAGAAACCACACGAAAACCTCATATAATGTATAAAAAAGAGAAACTCTAAAGAGAAACGAAGTTCTCGATGTAAAAACTGCTTGTTATATTAGGAGTCGTAAAGCAAACACATAGCCGATACTAAACTATATGAGCAGATTCTAACAAAAGACTTGTTATCCTCTTAGAGGCGCGCCAACATGAAGTAATGTACGGAAACTTTGGAAATGTTTCTCCT
The DNA here is from genome assembly GCA_000688715.1 of Glossina pallidipes. Lineage (NCBI taxonomy): Eukaryota > Metazoa > Arthropoda > Insecta > Diptera > Glossinidae > Glossina > Glossina pallidipes. Next base: position 2,303,318 of record KK499771.1, on the reverse strand, counting down.
CATGGATATCAGTTTACATCACGTTGGGCGCTACACTATCATTTTAATGTTTACGTACTGCTTTTACGTTCACATATTGCTCGCTCAAAATGTTATTAAAATTGTTATGCGTCTAGAGTTAAATCAATACATGACACTTTACATATTTGGTTCTCGTGGGAGCGTAAAACATCACAAAAATGATAATTGCCTGCACTTCATAGATGCATTCGGACGTATGGATCTGCATATTTGTTAGCATATTTTCGTTTTCGAGGGACACCTCATACTTAGTTGAAATTTTTGCGTTTAAGTGAATTTGGAAGGAAATTTGCTCCAAATATGTCAAGTATCGCTAAACGCATTTAAACAACTGAACTGAAAACAAGACCACTAACACTAACTTCATGTATGGTTTTGTGAACAAAAATTGCTATGATTAGTTTCTGAAGGTGATCTTAAGAAGAAAACTGAACGAATTCTCTAAATTTGTCGCAAAATTCATTTCAAACCTCGTTCACAGCATTATTGTTTGTTTCTCTCGTTTGCCTTCCTTTTCTTTCTCTACGATCCTTTTCTTCACATCCTTTTTATATTGTGACCTTTGGCGATATGCAGTTTTGTTTTTTAACCAAAAATTCGCAAAGAAAAATGATGATAACCTATTTAGTTCTCTTCGCAACTAGGTTCCCTTAAGAATGCTTTTGCCTTAAGTTTGAGTTTCGAATTTCAAAATTAAAATCGGAAAATCATGATAGTCATAAGAGAGAATTGCACAAAAAGAGAACTTTTTGTTTTACTTTGCTATTTATTTGAGCGTTTGATAGTATGTTGTTAGATATGTAACTTACATTTACACATACGCATACATATGTTGATGATGTATTTCTAAGGAAGGAAAATCATTGGCGAAAGGATTATGGAAAACTAAATAAAATAAAACTTAAGAAATGCACGGAAATCGTGCAAATACGTATCAGACACACTTCAAGTGTCTCCATAAGCGTGAAATTTAAAGCTCGAAGTGAAAGTTTGATATAGAAAAACATATAAAAAAATTTAATTTTTTGCCTTGTTTGTAACGTTTCTGAGGTTCATTTATGATCCACAGGAGTGCATTTTAGTTAGATTAAAAACGGCCTCATAAGTACTGGATTGCGTAGCGGTAAACACAATGATATACTCGCTGTATAATTCACAAGAAATAAAGCACTTTACGGTGTGGCCTAACTGAGAGAAGGAAAAGAAAAAAATATTTATAATAATTGCACCTAAGTTGTCTATGAAGATTAAAATGCTCTAATGAAGATATTCGATCGACGATAGGTTTATTTGAATAAATAGCTCAAATAGTGTTCACCAGAGAGTCAAGGAAGTAAAGGAGATCGTTGAGAACTCATAAATCACAGATAGCAGAAAGCGCAAAGCCCACCAAAAATTCTACATTTGTTGTGACACTCGCTGACATTGGCAAGGGCCTTCAAACGGAAATCGATTAGTACATCTCTTAGATATAAAATAACCGACAAATAAAAATTAATCCTGCAAACCTATTATCTTTATAGACCAACCGTCTAGACAAACATACAAACGCATACACAATCAAAAATATCTGCACACAGAGCGTTTCAACTTGTTCGTCTCGTTCTTTAAGACGATTAAGAAGAAAGACATTCAGGCAACCCTGTCGATGGCATACGCATATTTCATGCTGATCAAGAGAATAAAGGCTTGGAATGAGTGTTTCTTGAATAACATGAAAACTTTCTTAAATATTTGCCGCTTAAGCTTAAGGGGGGAAAATCCTGAAAGCAAGAGGAAAAACTTCAACTAAAGTAGAGAACTCTGCTGGCATTTATAGTGAATTAAAAAATTTTCAAGTTTCATTCTGAAAACAAAACAGTTTTATAAAAAGAAGAAAGAAGAAAAGACCGTTGTTTGGAAAATTAAATTACACAATCTCTCGCACACACATATATGAACAAATATAATCAAGCTATGCTCTTTTCACTTCGAGGTACATTTTTTTTCCGATTTCGTTTTCTATCACATTTTGTTTTTTTTTTTTTAGGGATACATTAAATTTGGCAACTCTGTCTAATGCATACAAATATGTTGGATGTCGGAAATCCTATAAAGTATATATATGTTGATTGAAGTGTGTGTTAATCGAACGTAGCCTTGGGCAACCCCCTTCTGCCTGAGTCCAAAATTTGATCGCAACATTTTTTTATGCACTTAAACCAAAACAAAAAAAAAAAAAAAATGCATAAAACATTATAGGAAAGTAATATATATTTATACGTTCCCTAACTTGTAATCTTAATATTTTAATGCACTATGTCGGGCCTAAGATTCTCTCTTAAAAAAGTCTTCGTTTCAGGTTCAGATTTAACGGTCGATCATAATGATTTCCTTTTGCATACGCATTTAAAAAGTGCATCCAAGTTGTGCCAAAATGTTATTTGAAATATAAGTATGGAATGTACATGTATTTGATATGGATATCCGATATATATGTTCAATAAATTAATGTCTCTACCATGTCTGCGACAGTCAAACAAGTAGTGGGTGTTCATAGATTCGTTTCAAGCCAGATATAAGTCCCTCCTTGTTTAGCTATATGTGTGTATATATTTATATTTTTGCGCCCTAAACTCATTTAAAGTGCTTATAGAAAATAAATTCATTTACAACTAACATTATCAACAATTTATTTTTTATTTTATGATATGAGAGATTTTAGTAAACTGTCACTCAACTGCCATTCGAGATGTGCATGTAAATAGAATGCGTACATACATGTTTATATACATACATATATATATATATATATATATACACATAAATCCTTGTTAAATTGTAACTAGGAAACCAACTATAATATATTGAGCTGATAGCGAATCTCGTACACTTGCTATCGTTGACTGAGTAGGTGAGTGCATTATTTATTTTATGTCAAAAGTATTTTCCCTTAATTGCAAAATAAGACATGTACTGGAATTCTGTAAAATTTAAAAAACACTGAGAAAGCAATTGCGTTAACGTTCAGACATTTCAACGAAAAAGGGACAATTAAATCCTTGCAGAGTCTCACTTCATTCATTAATTCACCTAATTGATTACCATACTGAAACACTTACATGGATAAAGGATCAGACGGACATTATTAAATCATTTTCGAATCGTAGTATAATTAGGAAACTCATGCATAACATTATATCAGTTTTCAATATTGATTATTGTCACTAATCTGGTTGCAAGATTTCCCGTGAAAAGCTTTACGGAATCTTTCATCTGTAATTTAGGGATATTACATAAACCGAATGATTGAATTGTTATGCTTTTATCCTTCAATGCTCTGTCATCATTGTATCTCAACGAGACAAAAGTATATTTTCCTAACAACAGCAACAACAAACATAAAGTTTGATATATGTTTAATTCTATATGAATAACATAATACATAGATGGGCAACTAAGTTTATGGACTTTAAAAAATTGAAAAATTCGAGAGAAATGCAAATCGTAAAAGGGTCTTTTGCACACATTTTTACCGTTTCCCTGAAAATAAATAAATGCTTCGGCAATAAAACTTCAAAGTGTCGATGAGTCGAAACCATTCATCGAAACTATTTTTCACTTCTTCGAAGTTGACCAAATGGTAGCCCAGTGAGGCCATACGTAATTGGCTATGGTAACAGATCCACATGTTTGGCCGGTTTCCTGGGCAATGGATGTGCGATGGCCCGGGGCGTTGTTGTCTTACTGCTATATTACTCCTTCGTGTCTCGTATTCCATTCTGGCACTTTTCTAAAACATTTCTCAAATTGCTTACTGTTCTGTTATGATCTGTGAGTGATAATAATCATTAATAATTGCGCCCGGTCTCAGCAACTCGTAATATACGATTTCATTCTGGTCTAAGCAAACGCAATGTATATATATATTTTTTGCTGCCGGCGACGACAAGAATACCACGTTTAAGATTTTTGGAATAAATCCGCTCCTTACATATATTGACTTTTTTTAATGGCTCCGATATTTGATTTTACACTCGCTTATCATCTTCATCCAATCGCGCTTGTATATCGGCGTTTTCTTCTTTTGCTTTGGTCCTCCGGATTGTTCCTTGTTGTGAATATCCAAATTGCAATATTTAAAGCGTTTAAACCTATTTTCAGAGGTAGTGCTTGATCGTGCATGTTCGTTCGAGGTTTCTTCAAACGAAGAACGTGCACCGACTTAATTTTTTTTTGCACGTTCAAGTTGAATAGCAACGGGTTTCCTAAACGCTGTCTCGATGATAGAAAACTCGACATCTTCATCGTTAGAGTAATATGTGTTGTCGTTGAGATGTGTGGTAGTATTACGATTGGTTATTGTTAGTGGATGCCCAAGCTTCAGAAAAAAAAAAACAAAAAACACAACTTTTTGACATGTATATTCACTACATGAGCCCTTAGCGCTGCACATATTTGAAATTCGGAGACTTATTTACTCACCTAGCATATGCAAATATACACATGATCTATCTACATGCGCATATAAATATAATATATAGGTTTGCGTGCTTAGCTGCATAAATGCGCATTTCATTCGTAGTATGTACAATTTTATAGAACACTGCTGTATTAAACGCCAATTTTCCAGCAAATTGTTGTTGTTGTGCGTTCATGCTGTTTATTTGTAGTCACTATATATATATGTAATAGTATACATACATATAAATGTAAATAATAACACATATATAATGATTAAATATATATAAATACATTTATATTCCGTATACTATTACATTTCTAGCAATGTTGACATTTATCTAATATAGTTGTACGTAACAATTTGCTCGTTGCACGTCGGATGAACTCGTTCTCTTGCTTTGTTAATATCTTCAAAATGAAAAATGATTTATTCATTTAACGCCAGATTGCCGGATATTGGGTAACATACCTATTTTGCCTCAAATGAGTCAATTTAATCCAAACATCAAAGATGAAGATTTCTACAAAAAAGAGACTTTACTCAAAACAATTTCCATATATGTATATATTGTGTTCCTAAAGTACATTTCTTGCACATTTTATTTCACTACATTTAGCACATACGTCCTTACGTCTATTTCGTTGGCGTATTACTTGAACTCAACAATGCAACGTTTTGATGCCATAGTTATTCAGTTTATTTGACATATATTGCGTAAATGGGCATCTGGCTGTAGTTAGAGAACACTTGCTCATCGTCGAACGATGTCTGCGGCCGCCTCTAACAAGTTTGCCTGTTCTCATACCTTGTTAAATAAGCAGTCCACATTGCTCACATCAGTCAAAATACTATATATGGCATACATGGTTTTTTGAAACTAAGGGATTGCGGAGAGAAACGAATCAGCGTATTTGTATACATTTCACGATTTTAATAAAACCTAATAAATGTTTTTGAAGAAAAAATTCTTTCAATTTTCCCCAAATACATAGCAATAAAATTAGAAGTGGATGAAAATGGTTCGCTCCGGCAATGTAGTGCTAATCATTATGCATATGCCCGGCATAAAAAAAGGGAGAACTGAAAATCTCTTGGCTTTTGTATATCAGTAAGAAACTAACTATTATTAATAACGTGCACTGGCAAAACAATCTTCCCTTTGTATATCAAGGTCTATATGTATAGACTTTTGATGATTAGGAAGCTTTTAATACAATCTTTAACAATAACAAAACTTATCTTATTTATTTATACAATAATATGTAATGAGCTCACAAATATCGCAGACCTTAAGCTTGAATTCGAATCTACTTGATAGACTGTCCCTGAGCGGCATTACATATACGTTCTAAAGCGAATACTTAGCAATTTTCATTCATTTAAGATGATTTCTAACAAAGGTCCCCCGCAGTCACTTCCAAACTCAAACAAAGGAGCGAAAATTTTTCTGGAATATTAGCCGCTAAGACATGTAAACAAGGATAATAGTTTGGAATTCGCGGTAAGTCAAGTTGAAATGTTTGAGGGTCGTCAAGGATTGATGTGTACGTAAAGTAAATAATTAATAGTTAACTATGCGCGTTCGGCTTTCTTTTCTAGTACCTTTCTCGTGATGATTGTTTATTTACTTTCTTTCGAACTAAATTTCCGCTTAATCTCTGATATGCATACTTACTTAGCCACACACAATGTATTTATTATTATCCCCAAATAATGCTTGTATTTTATACGTACAGCCCCCTATACGTATAAATAACTTTTATTTTTGTCTCACTTTGTTTTCATAGCTTTCTTTTTCTTAACATCGAATTAAAAAGATGTCAGCTCAGTGCTAAAAACTGTCACATATACGTAGAGAATAAATATAAAGAACATATGAAAATATTATTTTGTCCTTCATCAACAAAATCGCATCGTCCTCTTCGGTGAGAGCATGCTTTCATGTTTTCACTGAAAAATCTCACAGATTTTAATAAACTTATATAAGTTAGGACAGCGTACACTTTACATGTGGTAGGGTTGCAAAAAAAAAAAACGAGAGCGAGCGAGAGAGAAAAAATAAGGCAGCTTCGAGAAGATTTCCCTTCTAACAAAAAGACAAACAAATTTATTACTTGATGATGACATGAAAGTTTCTAAGAATGTTTTATACATTTACAGCGTAAAAAAGAAAGAAGATTAAGCAGACGCTTAACGATCATAAACGTTTGCTTCTTTAAGTCTAAGTAAATCTGTTAGGAATGCTTTCGTAACAAACTATTCCAAATGCTTCGTCCAGAGCTTGTAAGTTATTGTAAGTACAATAAGGTTTTAAAATTTCTATTTTATTACTTCCCGTTTCTGCGAATTGACTAAAGCCCGCTTTCATAGCTAATCTACGACTACAAACTTTAACTAATACCTTTCTTTTTTGCCAATGTTACAATAACAAAGGGACATAAGGACGGACATATATGACATTTGCTCAAAATTCCAACATTTCGTGCTAATTAAGCATATCTGCACTTAACATGATATATAGGGTATCTTACAAGTGCGGAATATAACAATAGAAAGTTTCAGGTGAAAAAAGAAAGCAATGGTGCTCTGCTTAAAACGAATCTGTGATCGTTCAATACCTGCGGGGACTGATTTCCCCTACTAAAAGCAATTCAGGATATGTGTTTAGCGAAAACATAGCTGCACATGTAACGTTTCAGATAAGCGTCAAAGTCGAAGCATGATTAAGTAAAGCTGTTTGAAAAAACTGGAAAGAAAGCATCTAAGACCAAGTTGGTGGATATGGTGAATAAGATTTTAAGAACGAGCTCGTGATATTAAAAGAAGCTGCCGTGGAAAAATCTGCTAATGTACATTAAGAATGTAATCGTTCGTTTCAAGGCGTTCTCGATATGCAACAAACCCTCTTTACGCTGTCAAGTGGATGCAGGTATCGCAACTATGCACAAGTTCGTAAAGGACATCTGCTAAGCTTTGAAGAGAAAATATTCACGAAAAATGATATTTTTATGAATCAAGAAAATATTCCATTCACTAACTTTGTGATTTCATTGTAGGGGCCTCGTCATCGTCTTCATAGAAGACTTGAGTATGTGAACAAAGATGTTATATAAGAAATTGCCAATTCTTCTTACTATTAACGGAGGGTTTTTGCACAAAAATACAAGGACCGTCGTGTCGGCATCTAATCATACACCTGTTTGAATTCGCTACTTGATCAAATCCTACACGCACAAGTATGTGTACCAGTGTATATGTATGTGGAGTGTCACATGGACTTCGGATAGATCCACTTTTCTTTACAATTTGGATATCGATCAAAGCTTGTCTGTCCGTCAGCCCCTTTTGTTTTCTTGTGTTCAGCCTACAGGCCCCAAGTTTAAATAATTGAGATATTTGTAAGGATTCCCCTCTCTTGACTTTTCTCATTTATCATTTTAATTAAGGTATTTTTAACTCTTTGTCTGTTTTTTATTGTAGATCCCTGGAGGAAGTAGGAAAAATATTTCCTTTTTTGAAATCACTGACATAAACACAAGATTAAGTTTCGGTTACTGAATTGAGTGCTGTTTCCAATGCGCTTCAACGTCTCCCTATGACACCATCAAAGATATATATATATATATACATATATATACATGTATATCCATTAATGTATGTGTTGTTATACCCAAGACAACTTGCGGTACAAAGGCATATTAAGTTTGTGCGGATGTATGCAACACCCAAATCGAGTTAAGATAGACCCGGCTTTTATTGTACCAATCGATTTGGATTCGTTTTTTGAATCGATTTAGGTTGGCCTGTCCGTCGGTCCGTCTTGTGTTTAGGCTTTTTCAGCAATTTTTGAGATGCTTTGAGGAAATTCGGCGCACCGGCGTGTTTTGGCCCAAAAAAATGATCACGATCGGATTCCTTCTTCGTCTTTATATGAGTAGCTGTGGAGTGGTGTAGAATATTTAAGGTAGGATTGTGGCCCTGTGTAGTGTCTACTTTTTTTTTTTTTAAGTTTATATGCAATAGTTCAGAGTATATAACGAACTTCTTTGCAATCACTCTAAATGAAAGGCATTAACTTCTTCGAACGTAATGCACAAATTATTCGACATTTTTATGGGAGAAAAACTCTTTAATGCCAGCAACATTCGATATCAGGATTACTTCGATTTAGTGACATTGAAAGAGCAAATGCAAGTTGAAATCCTCTTAGACCTGTACACCATGTATTGCCTCTGTGTGACTGTATATATATACATGTATACGCTTAAAGTGAGTAACTAACTAATAGCATTCAGAAAAGTTTAAGATGTTAATATATTTCCTGTTTGCGGACACTTAAAATCCAAACTTCTAGAGCAATTTTTGAAGCGAGAAAGTAAAACAGAAACAATTTTTTTTTTTGCTTTTTCTGCATAATATCAGTCGTCTGCATTCGATGTGTCGGGGGCATAGGCATTTCCATAAAATTTCACTCTTTTTTTCTTTTTTTTTCTTATAAAAAGAAAAACAAACAAACAAAGAATCCATCACATCGTCATCATCATTATCACCATCGTCATCATCAATATACTAATATTTTGTTCACTAGGAAAACTTCAGACGCATTTAAGTGCTTTTCATGGCACAATGAAAAATACAGTCAAACGAATGCAAATAACGTTAAGAATGTTAAGGGGGCAAAAGTAAGAGGCGGAAATAGAAAAAGAAATAGAATAAAATAAAATAAAGAAAAAAAATCAATGAATCACTCGTTATTTCTGTCTGCTGCTGCGGCTGCTGCGGCTGCTGTTGCTGGTGTTGCTGGTGTTGCTGGTGTTGCTGCCGCTGCTACTGTTGCAGCATTTTGCTCCTAGTCCTACAATTTGCGAAAGGTTTTTAAAGGCTTTTTATTGTTTTGCTAAATTGCTTTCATTGCGAAAGCAAGTGACAATATTTACCTATACACCTGCACGTTGTCAAACAAACAGGCAACCGATGGATGTAAAACAAAGGCAACAATAACAACAACAATAATAACAGCAATAACATGAAAATATAGCATTTATTTGCAGCAACAGCGAGAGAAGTAAACGATGAAAATACATTCAACGCATAGTAATCATTTTGAAAACATTTTGCCAGTAAAATTGTTTGTAAAGCTTTTGAAAACAACTAAACAATAGATATCATATGCAATAGCGAAGGGATGGAGACGTGACGGAGAGAGAGAGAGAGAGAGAGAGAGAGACATAGACATAGGTAGAGAATTAGAATGAAAGAAAATTGGAGATTTACACTCGTTCACCCCTAAGCATGTCCCTATAGATAGAATTCTTATATATCAACAATAAACACCCACACGTGATCGTTGAGGTAAATATAAATTGAACGTATGTGCAGTTATAAGTAGAAAAATTGTATACTTTGGTGATGTGAGTGCAAACAAAAAGCAAAACAAAGAAACAGAAAAAAAGAATCATGCACACGCGACCTTTAAGAAAATCGAAGAAAGAAAGAAAGCAAACAAGCGAATTTAAACAGGCTTAATAAACACAAACATCGCCTAATGATTAAATTCTGGGCATGTGATGTTGTGTGTATGTGTCTGCATCGAGGCCTATTTCGACATTCTGAAAAGCGTACATAATGAAGAAACACCAACGAAAGCCTTAAAGTAACCAATCACTCGCTGTACAATCATTTCAATACTTTTTGTTGTCGCTTGCCAAACACGCAAAATAACTTTAGAAGGTGTTCTTAGCTATCAATACGACTTGGAAATACTTAGAAATTATAACAGAATTCTACTTTATAATTAAGGCTCAAGTAAAAGGTCAAATTAAACATAGCTTTACTTGCGCGCACCTTAAAACTTGAGCCCATTCTTTGGAATTTTTGCATCAAATTAAAACAAAAAGTAAGCAACCAAGCTATGTGCATTACAGAGCGTATAATTGACACTGACTACGACCTGTTACGAAGGTATGACAATGCAAAGAGAGAGGAATTTAAGATTAAAGTCAACAAGTAAATGCTGAAAAGTCTTTTAACTAAAATATATCTAATTTTTGTCGTAAGAAAATCGAGCAATAAATTGTTGCAAACAATTGTCCGTATTCCACACATCGTATTACCGGGATCCCCTATCAGTTAATTGGCATTACCTGCCTCTCTAATAAAGTGCTTTTATGGAGATGATCCTGCTTAGGCTTGAAAGTTAAAACCTAATAGTGATTAGATAAAAATTCGAAATCAAAGCGAAAATTTTATTACAGGCGGCGATTTCAGTGCCAAATATCTAAATTAGCGACGCTTTGAGGCAATACATTGAATGAAATTACAACATTATTTTCGATATCTATTTCACATACAAACGATGTCTGTTATGCCTCTTTTGGACGGAATTCTGTACCTTATTTGTCAATTTAATTTTAAGTAATAACCCAATGCTTCCGATCATCTAGCTTTTGTGTTTAACTTACTTTTAGTCAATGATAATAAACTAAATAAAAACGCTGTAGTGGGTCACGACCCACTATTAAATGTCGTACACCATCCTACAGTTGTTCATGTAGCGATTTTTTAAAGTAAGACGTTGTATGAGAAGTGATAGAGAAAGTGGTCCGATCCGAAACTTTCCGAACATTTTCAATAGAATTCTTCCTTGAGCCTTGGGGTAGCGTACCAAAACTCATTTTAAAAAATCTCCAAAAATTACAGTATCTCGGTTGAATATAAGAAAACAAGACAGATAGACGGACAGACATATATAAATCGATTCAAAAAGTAATTCTGGTAAAAAGCGGCTCTATCTCAAGTTGTTTCACCAACTTCCTCTTAATCATTCGTTCGAAGTCCAGCGTGACTATATTAATTTAACAATCGTTAGTGATGATATAGATAACTGTATGAAGTTCTTTATTGGCTCATTATGAAAAATTATTAAAAACCATGTCTATATACTATATCCTTCCAAGCGAATAATTTGGGTTTACAAGGCAGAAGACCAACACTTCTCATCAATTACTGCGAATTGCAGTCATGGCGTTAGTCCCTTTCGACATTGGAAAAAGTTTTGACTTTGATTTGAAATGAGGTTTTAGATTTTACAGTTATTTCTATTGGCTATCAAATTTTTAACTTGGTTAATTTAATGGTTAGGCAATAAACAGTGAATTATCTAATGTACTACCCTTTCCCACATCGGTCGCACTAGTCTTGGCTCAAATTTCTTCTTGAGTTTTTTTTTCGACTTTCCATTTCTTAATGTTGAGATAATCGATTATTTTCCTTCATGTTTTCGTGACATAGCTACCGACAATTTTGGTTTAATTTAAAGTATCGGCGTATTTTAGGAAAACATGTTAACCCTTTGATGCGCAAAAAACGATTAAGGAATAATACAAAAGAGCAACAAACAAAAAAAAAGTACAGAATTGCACAACATAGCGCCTTCTCTTCTTTTTTTTCTGCTTTCAAGACTAATCACTCAAGGGACGACCCCCTATGGAAGTATGAACACGGCGAAAGTCAAAGAGAAAGAGGCGGGGAAGGAGAGATAGAACGCAGCTTGATTATTATGATTTTACCGATCAAGCATCCATTGCAGAGATATATAATTAATACATAGTCCACCGCACCGAAATTCTACAATGATCGAACAAAACCTGCACAATTCATTTAAAGTATAGGAGAAATGTAATTAAATTTTCATGAAAAATGTCATGACCATTTTCCACAAAATACGATATTTTGAATCACTGTAGATAGCAAAATCGATTTAACCGCAACTAGTCGACTGCCTGCCTCACGGTTAATGTTATTGCTACCATTTCAAAATGCACTCTAGAAAAGCAGATTTAATTTCAATTTTTTTGCTTTCATCATCGTCAGGATAAAATTCAAAATCAGCTAAGTCGATTTTCCGGCTTGCTCGATATTGGACCAAAACCCACTCACTCATGTTTTCTTTCCATTTCCATTTGTTGGTCAACAATTTCTCCTTTTTTACTGTGCTCATGCTCATTATGGAAATGACCTGCGTCGATGGTAAGATTTTCCCCATTTTTGCTGAGAACGCATACATACATAGGATTGATTGCTTGATAATACGATTTCTAGTTTTTATTTACTCAAAATGGTTGCCAAATAAAAACAATACAACACATATTATGTTTTGTAATTATCATGGTATATCTCATTCATAAGCATCGGCCAATAGCATATTAAGTAGTATATAATTTGCTTTTTGTCGCAAACTCATGTTAGCATAAAAATGCATGGACGGACGTCGAAAGGACGGATGTATAAATAGGCTTAAATCGACTCTTAAAATGATTCTTAAAATGATGACTGATCTGTGTGTAGAAGTTACGTACATATGAATAAATTTAGTATACCTTTACAATAAGTTTTGTAGTGTATAAAAAGAAAATGGATAAAGAAAAATGATGGGAATATGGAAAAACACGGTAGCAAACCTTTAAGAAAAATCTCAAGAGAATTTGTGTTATGCCATTATATAAATTTACTCTGAGTTCTTTTATACGGCGTTACGAGTTGAAATTAACCGTTAGTCCTGTTTTACACAACATCGTAATCACCATCACCTTTAGTACAGAGCTCATCATGATTCGCAGCAAGTAAGCCTGGAAGCGAATTTTGCATATTAAATTTTTTTTTCTTGTTTTTTTTTTTTTTTAACAGAAACTGTTTGACGAGGGTGGATATTTTCCTTGGAGTCTCTTCGCCTGTGTTATGTACCTGACTTTATGATAGAATATTATTCTTATTAACAACAACAAATGTCAATATTTACTGATGACAATTATAAAGAAAAAAATGAAAAAAAAAGTTAAGCAAAGAAATAACAACAATAACCGCCACACAATATAGAGAAATCTCGGTTTTCTTTCAGTTCTACTTTTACTTACCTTCAGTCACTTAATGATGATATGTTTGATAAAATGCTTTTGAACTTTTCTTTGCTTTCTTCTCGACAAAAAGAAAACAACTTTTCATTCATACTTGGGTACGTAGAGATACATAGAGAAAAATATCTCGATTTTATTTTATGTTTTGTTTTACTTACTATCAAAAACTTTGGTAATCTAAAGAGATTTTTATGTAAATCTTAAACAAATTTATTTAGAGGTTAACATATATGCATAACGTATATATATTGCGTGCGCATGTACCTAATGCATATTTACGGAAACATAGAAATAAGTTACAGAGCTTGAAGAAAAGTAAGAAGTTGTCATTTTCTTAAGTACACAGTAGGGAGTGTGTTGTAATGTTTACACACGCAAACAAGCATATTGTGCCCGCAGTGAATATGTTTTTCTTTAATAAAAAAATAATAATAATAATAATAACAACAACATCGATATACATTTACATATATGTACATTTCAACTTTTTACATCCAAAACACAAGTCAGTATGCTAACCTTCTCATTGCAAGTGCAAGCGTCAGCAATACTTTAAATGCATACCATATGGAAAACGGATTCAACTAATTTACAAAGATTGTCGCGTGTACTTGTAGTAGTATGTAAAGGCTTTTAATAATTTCTGCCAAACGAAAGTTATACGGCCGTTAGCGAACTATAAAAATTATGTAATTCCTTAACTAAGCTAAGCCTCCTCGCGTTCCTTCCACACTTACCGGCATTCGCTCCCGTTTAAGACGTACCCCTTGCACATGGCGCGTTCTGTGAGTTTGCGCAGCAGTCTTAACTTTTTCTAAATAAAAAAGACGAAGAAGAAAACATTACTTCTCTCCGACTTCCGTGCACATATCTCATTGTGAAAAGAAATAAATAATTTCAGATTTTCTGAAAGGCCGTAAACCACTATTGAAAATCCCGTTACCTTTCAGTATTGAGCAGCATTTCAAAGATATTGTAAAAAATCCGAATTAGAAGGATGCAAGTTGTTGGCGTAATACTGTTTGCCGTCTGAAAAATCACATTTCGAGAAAACGCGGTTTAATAGTTGCAAACGCGCCTAACCCCTACTACACACCAATATTCGGAAAAATACGTTTTTCGACTATTTACAATATCCCTGCATCTATAATCACCTATTTATACCGTTCGTGACTGTTAAAGGGATCATTTAAGTTAATTAAAGAAAAAAAATCTAAGAAAACGTTTATAAATCAACAATGAAATGTGGGAGTCTGCTAAACAAAGTTATGGGCCGTAGGTAGCGCAGGATGTGCAACAGTATAGCGCATAACATCAGCCCGCCCGGTAAGGCAATTTCGGTCGTATATCCGTCTCCGTAAGGGTTTTTCCGCGTTTATTTCTGCACTATGTCGTCTGCGCAGTGTTTGCTAGATAGAAACTCTCCGTGTATCATTCTTTAACTTTTAAATTATCATTAATTTCACAACCACAAAAAAAAAGATTTGATGCAGCAAAACTCACAAAGCAATACTACCTCTTAATATAGAATGTTGTATATGTTTAACATAAAGCGGTAATCAAAAAGTGCATTGCTAATGTTTCTCCATTTAAGTAGCATGGGCCTGTCTGAACAAGCAGATTCTGTCTTCTTAAGTTTGAAGCCCGACAGACCGTCCTCTCAAATTTCGTGTCAACATCTTCAGAAGTTAATGATGCGATTTTCTTGTTTACTTTCATCTAAAACACTGCATATTTCAATTCTACTTAGAACATTGTCTTCGATGCTGTACCTGAATTTCTTTAGTTTAGCAACTACCAGCACTTTCTGCTTTTGAGGTTAGCTCCAGGGTAGGCTGAGAAAGCCGTATAGTCCTGTTAAAGGACTTAATTGGTGTAAAAATCTCTTTTATCTCTTCCGAACTCTTGCTTTGGATGTAACTGCACATAATTACGCCGACGGTTTAAGGTGGGGGAAGGAATCTATAAGCAATCAAGATAATCAAAGAAAACTAAGGCTTATATTAATTTTTAATCGCAAAATTTTAGTGGCGTATACAGTACGAATGACGCCTGTTCTCACTTTTTATCAATGGAAGTACCGTATAAGAGTATCAAACACATACGGATAAAACGTTCTAGAATTCCTTACCAATGCAAAATACATAGAAAACTTAAAGAATTTACGTATAGGAGATATAAAGTTCAAATATCGAGTGAGTAATAACCGGATTCAATTTTCATTAATAAACTATGGTCAGCTGTGAAAACCTTTCCGACTACTTTCTCCTTGGCCATTATCATGTTTAGACACGTATAGGAGAGATTCCCTGAATAACTGATTGTATAGAGGTTATCGTGATCAGGAAGTCGGCTCCCCTGCTATGAGGCTTAAGCATTGCACTACCGGCTGAGTTAACCTCCGCGATTACACCTAATACGAATCTCTCGTATTTTTTGCTAGTGTTATATATACATCAGCGTACAATTATTTGTAGAAGTCAAAGAAACAGAGTCTCGTCATCGTTTTCTATTGTTTTATTATTTACCTTTTTCCATTTTTTCTTTAAGAGCTTTTCAACAAATAAGTTATTGCTACAAAATTAAGTCTTATAATTAATTGGCTTGCATTTTACAAGTTAGGGTTTGAATTACACATCAGCTAGTAGGTAAAGTTATCCGGCCATTGTTATCGTCATTAATTTTTCAAAGAAAACATTGAAATTTTTTTTCAGCCACTTACCAGAACTTGGAGTTATATTAATTTTGTCTTAGCGTATATATATTTAACAGGGAGTACACAGACTTAAAACTTAAAATCATGTTTTCTAAGTTTAAAGCTGCATATGGAAAAGCTGAAAATGCATTTGAAAATAACTGAAAATTGGTAATTCTTCCCATTGAAAAGCCGAATATGTTTTCACAATAAAATTTCCATAACCATACGTATAATATATATGATCCACACGATCTATACGATCGGTTGACACGCCTACAACAAACGAAGAGCTGTGTTTATTTTACATTTTCTTGACGCTTAAATCGTTAGATGGGTAACTGAAAGTTGCCTTGAAGTGTGTATAGTGTTTTAATTGCGTCTTTTTCGGAATTTGCGTGACAAACTAACATTTCGTTGCTCTCCTTTTGCTTTGTTGTTTTTGTTTTTATACGTGGTATCTTGCTTTGGTTCTTTATTACATGACCAACAAGTATTTGATATAAAATATAATATACATAAATATTTACATGGTAATGTATGTATATGTAATAAATGCATATTTATACAAAGGTCTGCGCTTCCCAAAACCTCCCTCCCCGTAGTTCAAACTTATATTAGTTGCTCTATGATTATATATTACATTTTTATTAGTCTTATTCTCATGTATGTGTTAAACAGGAAAACGTGTGCAAGTTATTTATACTTTCTCCCCGTGTACTATATATGAGTTCTGAAAGTCAACATATTCATGGAATACTTGCAAATATACATGCATGTATATGTTGACGGACTTTTAAAAAAAGCACTTATTTACATAATAATAATGAAAATAATGATCCAAAAATCTTAATGTATAAATAGTTCAAATTATATATTCTATGTTCTTGACATTACTCGGCAAAAGTCCGCACTATTCTCTACTATTTAAGCAGTCAATGAAAAACTTGAAAAAATTACCATAAAAATGTTGGCAAATTTTTTGGTTTTCTCACCCTTTCTTTTCTTCTTCGTATTACTTTACCAAAGGTAAATAAAATTTTAAATTATATTTTCAAGGTATATGCGTGCATGTAAATAATGAGTTGAAGAAATCAGCAAAAAGGTGAAATGAAAAGTGTAATAAAATTGAAAATGAGTTGAAAGTGACTTTAAACCTTAATTTATTTTCGCAGTGATTACAATCCTTTGTTTAAAACTACAATTGAAAATTTTCGATAAGCTTTAAATAAGGGGTCCTTTTAATTTTACTCTTAAATATATGCATCTTACAAATGGAAAAGATCGTCCTTCGTTTCCATTATTAAAAGCAGAGAATTTCTTTAAAAAAAAAAACTTCATGAGATATAATTATTAGCTCAATTATCTTTTGTATGAGAGTAGCATTACTCGCATGCAAGAAAGCGAAATAAAAAATGTAGAACAATTTTTTTTTTACGCAATCATATTCGGATTGATTGCACAATTAAGTTAGAAAAAAACCCCATCCCAACATTCAAGGAAGTCCTTTAAAGCACCTGCAACGCTATCTACATGTGAGCAGCGAAAACTTCTGTTGCTAGCTCAACAAGAGTGATTACGTTTTACGAAACAAAAAAAGAAAGAAGAAATGCCAAACAATTACATTTTTTTGCGTGCCGTACATCAGTCATGATAGAGCTATCCGGCTACCCAGTTTATCCGGATACATACTGCACTCTGAAAGATTTAAGATGGACCCGCTCTTTATCATACGGATCATTTCAGAATCATTTTCTGAATTAAGTATAAGGAAGCACCCTTGCCCGTACTATTGTTCGTCTAATGTCTGCCCAAATATTTGCAATTTCGAATATACTTTGACAAAGTTTACCGTAACAAATCGACGAGAATACTATTTTCGACATTTGTGCTAAATGCATAATTTGAGTGGGACGAACCCGCTTCCAAATACAAATTCCCGCGAAAAATATATGTCTTTATACGACAACAAAATCGCATTTTTGGTATTTTATAATGAGAAATCGAAAAAAGTGATTTGACAAAAAAATTCGCTGAACTAAATGCGGAGTGCATAACGCTCTATTCCGGATCCACCTCCACTTATTAGATTTTTCATAAACTCTAATCGCACTTTATATGGCATATATATATGTAGCGTGTTTATTCTGATGAAGAGCTTTCTTAAGCAGACCGCTGCAAGATGTTTACGAATCGGACTTGGCTGATCATAACCTAGCAACTAATTGTGATCTAGATTGCTCAAATTCTCATATCAAGGTAAATTTGAGGATCAGCTACGGTATCTGTCTATTTGGGAAACTAACCAAGTTAGAGATAAATGTATCGACGGACTGATTTGTATTGCATTTCATTTTTTGAATTCCACAAGCTCTCGCATAAACTTGATGTTTAAAACTCGTCTTCTATGCCGTCTACAGATTCTTCTTCAAATTTTGTCATCAAAACGATTTGCATATTGTTGCTCTGCAAATATTAGTCTCTTTCCACCCTATAACCGAAATCAAAGGTTGTAAACTAAAGAAAAGAAAAAACACAAGAATGCTTTCTGGTCAATCCAATATATAGGGTCATGTAATAGATATAAAGAAAAATTATTATCCGAATAAATTAATATTCGACCTGAATATGCCCAAAAGAAAAAGATAGAAATCAAAACCTAGCTTTGTTCAGGGTCAGAGACTTGACAGTTTGATTAGTCTTTATTTCTTCAGTTGGCAGATTCAGCTCACTTCCAACGAGTGTATATATATATTAAGGTTGTATTTCTCGAAAAACTGCCTCCCCCGTCTTATCCGCTGCAAGCATACAAAAACCTTAATGCATACTTATTGTGATAAATGAATTAAGTTAAAACTTTTTCCTTTCATATTAAGAAAAAATTTACTCTGAAATCGTTAATTTTTATTGCAACTCACATACAAAAGAAAAAGAAATCAAAAGAACCTAAGCCATGACAAGCCCTTGTGTTTTTTTTGTTTCCATTTAATTGAACCATCAATGTCAGTAGGGTGTGTTTAACTGAAATCCCTTCTAACTCTTTGGAAATTTCTTAAAAGCGAATGGAGAAAAAAGAAACATTAAATCACAAAACATAAGCAATAATTGAAATAAATTGCTGTCTTAACACTCGCCCAAATTAGATATAAAGTAATAAGCATGCACCCATGCATACATACATACATAGATATGCATATATTTATTCGTTCACTTATACATAAAAACATACATGTATACATATTCGACTCGTACACTACATGCATCTACATACGCACGAAAACGTAATAATCCGCACGAATCCCTGAAGGGATTTTGTGGAAGCGCTCATCACAACGCTATCAACACAGCAATCGTTTATTTATGTCTCTCTTCATACTTTCAACTCTATTTTATTTTATTAGCTTTCATTGCGAAACTATGAAACAGTACCAACAGTAATAATGATGATGATATTAACAGTCATTAATCCTTACCGAACATATATTTATTAAATACTTTTCAATACTCTACCGGAACACATGGACTGAAATATGTGCAGTATTATGGGATGTGCAGCTAAAACTACAAAAGTGTGCTTGCACTCGGCTGCTTATGTATTCATTTATCATATATCTACTTACGCAGAGATACTTAAGAACTAAAATAGAAGGCTGTACCTTGCGTACATACGTTCCGAATTAATAGTCAAACGGCATCAACTTGATAACGCGGATGTATATTCTTGATTAGGATAAAGAGTAGAACTCGTTAAGCCATTTGTGCCCTCAATACAAGTTAAAAATTTATAAATTTAATCTCAAATTTGCTCTTTTACGTTCGTCAAATCGGGAAAGATCTGGTTGTTTAATGGGGAATCGACGTAAAAATTTTGCAGGCATTGAACAAAACGCAATATATAAATGAGGTGTTTGCAACATAAATACGATGGGCAAACGGTCCATCGTATATAATGGAAAGAAAATGAATTATATTCAATGCATCGCTTCATAATTGTGGAATCGCTATCAATATATATATATATATATATATATATATATATATATATACATATATATAGTATATATGTATATAGTATATGTATATATATATATATATATTTTATTGTGTTTATATATATTTTATTGTGTATATATATATGTATATATATATATATATATATATATATATTTGAAACACTAATGTGATTGTAGAGGATTTGCAAATAAAAGACATGAGCTCAGTGCTTTAAAGCTAGTGATAATCATTGGCTGCGAGTGCTATGTAGGGTTACGCAACCACCACAAGCATTTCCCACTGGTCTGAGTCAGTTAAGAGAGAGTCGGCCATCCAAGCTAAAGCATCGACCATTAGTAAATGTACGGCTTCCAAATTACTTGGCGGTGTCTATATCATCAGTTTAGAGGCAGACAAGCAGGCCATTTGCTGCCGAGCGACAAGGCTGACGAATGCCGTTTTCCTGGCAGGCGTAACAAATTCGTATTTATTACATTATATAAGAGGTCTACAAATAAATTCTTTACATTGAATTTTGCCGTTTTATAAAATCTACCTGATGCATTCAATTCTCCAGAAATTATTCTCTCGAAGTTATTCCGTGTTAAGTTGGAATAAAATGCAACTAAAGCTACTGAAATGCTTAAGTTGGCTTGCGTTGAAAATGCATCAAGCTATGGAAAAGTTAGAAAGTAGTTTTGTTTTAAAAACGATCTAAATACACGTACGTGTGCAAAAACAATCCAGGAAGTAATCAGTAGCTAGATTTGGAAACACTTTCCAATTGCAACATATTCTTCGGACCTGTCTTCTTGTGACTAGTACTGGTTCAGATCGATGGAATCATATTAATTAAAGATTACTGGCTCTGTCAACTTGAAGATGTGCGAAAATGAGACGATGTCTGTCACTTCGCGGACACATCCGCAAGCTGCCGGACAAGAGGCAAAAAATCACGGATATTGATTGTGAGTAATTCAATTATTAGCCTTAATAATAAGTATGTTTTAAATAAATTTGAATTTGATCAAAAATTATCGGGAATTTATAGACATTACAGACGTCTGCTGCCACTACAAAATTTTTTTGTCCTCAATGTGGGGTCGGAAACATTGCTTTGTGCTAATTTTTGTCCATCTCTTTTGCAATCACATACTTATGCAGAAGTTCCTGTTTCTTGAATATTGGACATTTCACGTACAAATTGAATATAATGTTGCTCTTATTCTCGATTTAATGTTTTTCTCAAAAGAATATTTTTTTTTTTAGGAAAAAAAAAAACAATTTTTCAAAGTTTTTCTACTTTGATTTTTGCTGTTACCATTCTTGCCATCTTTGCCTTAATTTAAGATAATTTTTGTTTGTGTTAATTTCTTCTTTATTATTAATTCCTGTTATTATTGCTTAATCTGTACACGAATCTTTTTATTCCCAACATATGTTTTCTATTAAAGTCGTAAAAACAAAAAAACAAATTTCATAATTGCGGTTTATTTCACTATGTACCGGATTTTTAAGTTCGTTCATAAAACTAAACAAGCGCTACGAACCAAGTTTTTATACTGTCAATTAAAAGAATTATCAAAGAGGAATATCATTTTAGTTTCTTTTTATATCAAAAAAAAAAAAAAAAATTAAAGCCTTACGTCACCTTTGCTACAAGGATGGCGTATGAAATTTGTGCGAAAATATGCAACACCCGGAAGGACTTTATTATGTCTATTATATGTAAGCATGTCTGTCCATTCGTCCGTGTTACTTTCTTATGTTCAACTTACAAGCCGCTCTTTTGAGATATTTTGATGAAATTTTGATACATCGAGGTGTTTTGGTCCAAGGACGAACGGTATTAAGAATGGCTCGGATTGGAGCACTTGATCGATCACTTCCCATATAAAACTTTATTTTGAAAAGTCGGTATATGAATAACAACTGTATTGGGCGAAGTAGTGTGGGTTTTCCATAGTGTTTTATTGGTTATTCCTAAATGGAAGCGTGCTAATCCGCTAAAAACAAAAAGCGTAGTAATCGCTTTACCAATAAATGAATGAATAAATGAATGGATATTTAAGAAGATGCAAAATTAAATACGTGTTCATGTAGATATCACCATATTAGGTTGCAAAAGTATCATAACGATTAGAGTCTTAAATTCGTGTGTTCAAACGAATTCCTAATGACAGTATTGATCAGTAGGAATTTTTTCATAAATATCGCATATTTTATTGAAACTCCTCTAGATCTTCCCAAGAAACTGTCGCTTTAAGATCGTAGTACTTGTCTAGCAGAGTTCATGTGAGCATTATTATTTTCATTGTCCATAGTAAACAACTTGGAGGTGATCTTGGGAAACAAACAAAGCAATAGCAACAGCAACAGCAACAGCAACAGCAACAGCACCAACAACATATATATAAAACAATTTTATGTTTTACCAAAAATGAACATCAAACAGCCGCAAGCGCTATTTAACGCAATGCGGTTTTGGTGTTCGACATTTAATGATGATTATAACAATTGCATGCAACTGCGTCGCTGTAAACAATCGAACGCGTAAACGTTTTCTTGACTAAAAAATATCAAGTGCGTTGAGCGTTTACCGAATTGTTTCGTGTGTTGATGACCATATATGCTTAACAACATAAATGCACGAGTATATACATATATAAACATATATATATATAAATAAATATAAATATATTGTAATAAGGCAGCAATAACCACGATATCAAAATCATTATACAATTGATTTTGCTATTGACCATATGTAGACCACATGTATTGCACAAAATTGTTAATCGCAGTATCCTATGCTAGTTGAAGTCGTTGGAAAGCAAAAAAAAAAAAAAAAAAATATTATAAAAATAGTTGCGACAATCTAAACGAAAGGAAATGGAAAGCTTTATGCTTTTTAGGAAAGAAAAAAAAACACGAAGAAGAAAAAAGAAATATCTATATACAAATACATTTAATGATGTTGAAACTTTCAAGGGTCCTCCAAACAACTCAAATAAACGAAAAGAGCAGGGGAATAAAAAGTAAGATCAACAACAGCCTGCTGGCAATCAAATGATCATGAAAAGGAAAAATTTTTATACTATTGAGTTTTCCAGCACGTCTAAGCGGCATTGCACCATTATATAAAGTGATTATTGTATTAAGCAACAACAGCGCAATAGTAATGAACAGAAAGAGCTATGATCGTCTTTTACAAGCGCAAACAAGCAAACATATCTTCACATGTTGGCTAAAATTATGTTCATTGTTGTTAAGCCATATATCTTCGCTGTCCCTATACACATACATGAGCATATAAATTGTCGAATGCTACCCCAATTGTATACGTGCAGTAATTTGTTGTTGAGAGAGTTCTTTACGGAACGAAACCGAACAATCGATATATTGAACATATGCATGTACATAGCGTATATATAAACAAACGCTTGATCGACCACTTGTCCAATTTTTCAATTTTTCTTCTTATTTCTTACAATTTCATTGCAATGCGGTTTTGGGCCAACCGCCTAAAGGCATTAAGTTGTTCGCTGTTCATTGGAAATCTTTCTTGTCTCATATATTTTATTGCACATTTCTTTACTATTCTCTCTCTCTCTCTCTCTCTCTCTCTCTCTCTCTCTCTTTTTATCTCTCCCTCTATCTTTCTCGCTCTCTCTCTCTCTCTCTCTCTCTCTTTCTCTTTCTCTCTCTTTCTCTCTCTCTCACTCTCTTTCTATTTGTATATCTCTTTACGCTTTCGTATGTATATAAGTTTACATTGCTTAACATTCATTTTCTTAGATCTCACTAAGTTGTCCAGCTGATTTGTTGAGGCTCGAGAGGATATCGCATATGTGTTAATATGTGCACTTGGGTTAAGCTTTTGTTCACAGTCTCATGCCTTGTCGTTTATCAATTTGTGTCTCTGTAATTGCCTTTACTATTTCTCCTCTCAACTCTTTATCTTTACCACCGCTTGTCGTATTTTATTGCTGAACATTCGTAGTTTACTACTTTAGTTTTTGTTTTTGTTCTCTTCTTAGTTTTTCTTTTTTGCAATTGCTTTTTGTGGTTTATCAATGACGCTTTATTACGTTGACGTTTTGTCAATTTGATTGCTTTTGATTTTTAAAGCTGTGCAGCATTGCCGTGGTTAACGTTTAATCGACCAGCATTTTAATAGCAGCATCCATCTAAAATTCCCCAAACAGCCTGGCGAATAGCCAGCAATGCAAACCAATCGTCGATTGCATGTATTGAACAGCCGTTCAATTCAGTATCAACGCTCTTCGAGCATAAATGTATCTGCCATGGCCCGCGCAACCAGTTTTATCGTTATGGTCAATCGCTATGTTATTGCATGTGTTATACAATCCCCACAATACCCTCGCATACAAATAAACAGGCAGACGGACAAAGCGACATATAAAGCAAACAAATTTGTCTTCAGTGCTTTGTGGTATTAAAACATTTTATTGGAAATTTTTCTTTGTTTTTTATTATACATATTCATACATACATATATAAATTTATATAGTTTTTCTTGCTCTTTTTCTTGTTCAATATTTTGATCGCAATTTTATTTCAGTATTTTTATCGGATAATTTTCAAGACCTTGAAATTTATTGCATATTTGTTTGTTTACATTCTCTGCTCTACTCTTTGTTCTAAGTTCTGCGACAAAAGTAAAAACTTTGGGTAACAAAAACCAGAAAAAAGAAATTTTTTAAAACGAGTTATAATTAAGTGATTAAGTAAAAATGAAATAAGTAAATAGGTTACGAGTAAGAATAATACAAAATCTTGACTATCTCTTACGGCAAACAGTCGCCAGAATAAGCATAAGCTCACAAGCCCAAATTGTCGATAATTACTGATCATATCCTATGTGCATGCACACAGACATTTATTATTCGGTTTTTCAGATTCGGTTTTATAAGCGCCATCATCCAAAGCAGATTTTATTAACAAATCGAGATTTTTTATTTCAAGCGAATTCAATTCCACGAAGCAAATAAAGTCACTCGTCATGTTCCTTTCGATAAAAACTACCACCGGTTTTTCAATGTCCGCAATTAAGTAGCAAGTGTTCGTTTGTCATCACGGCCATCACTTTGTTCATCGGCAAAGCGTATAGACCAAGCCACCAGTCAACTCTAAGACAAGCTTAGTTTTCTTATATATTTATAATTATTAAGAGCACACCTCACTGAACCTGACTTTCAATTAGTGGAAACAATTCGTTATCGTATCGTAAACATTCAATTGACCACAAACGGGCCGTGAAGATGACCAGTCGCTGGAAATAGCACATGATTGATAAATTCATGTCACGAGCAATATACTTAAGACTTTTGTTACACGAAATTTGATTTACCACAATTTAAAAGAAAAAATTCTCATTCTGGGCCAATTGTTTTATTTTAACACGATTTTCAATAATCTATGAATATGTTTTATGAATTTTTTTTTAAATTCAGTTAGATTATGTCGATTACATGCGTACATGAGTGGGATTTCCCGCATCATGCGTAGAGACGTAATGCATCCTTTATGCAAATTGGTTTCACTTTTCAAAGTATAGTTTATTTTTTATAATACATTTAATGAATTAAAATGTGTAAGGCATAAATAAATAGTTAAGTGAAGTCTAACGAGACCTTTTTAATATTGTTATTGTTTCTCTGCTTTTTAGGTCCGAAACATACCTACTATTTTTCCATTCAGTCAATATCTTTTTTTGCACGCATTTCTTGGGAACGTATCTAGAAGAGAATTAGTAAAAAGAGATTTAGTTGTACGGATATTTACAAGATTTTCTTTTTCACTCGTGTGCCTAATCACCCCAAGATGCGTATGAAGTACACGAGTATTTTTCAACGTTTTTCAGAAAACGCTTAATTATTCGAGCTGTCGAGATGAGTTTGAAAATTGCTCCGAATTTTGTTTAAAACAATTGAAGCTGAAATGTATTTTGTCTCGTTATGAAATTAACGAACAAAAACGTTAAAATGAAATTGAAGAAAACGTGCACATATCGTAGAAAAGCTCTGACAGTTCAATTGATGCAGACTATGCGAGAATCCAAGTTTGTGCTGAAAGTTTAAGTAACTGTTCATCAAGGATCGCAATGTATACGAAGTACACATACATTTAAAACACGGAAAGAAGGTATAGACGTTTGCATTGTACCAACTAAACTGCCGTCACAACAAACGTGCAAACTGACATCTATCATATCTACCATATTCAAGACTTTTCTCGTTCAGGTTATAGGTTACAAATACTAATAATTCGTTAAAAGTTTTCATAGACCATCACACCAACGGGTTGGAACCACGATTTTCGCGATGAATTATGTAAATGCTTAATGCTAGAAGCAAGATTAGCCACTAATTTCCTATCTCCTAATTGAATTCTAGATCGAACAGTGTTTTCCGCATATTAATTTCAGTATTAGTTCTGCCCATTGCTTGCAAACATAAAAACAAAAAAAATGAAAAAAATTATTCTTTTGAAACGACTTTACCTTCTCCTGAGTAATTTTTTAAATAATACATATACATATATATATATATATGTATACATATTTTTTGTTTTATTTTATACACAACATTTCACCTCATTAGAAAGACTTGACATTCACTATGAAGAATATTGGTTTGTGTATGTATAAGTGTGTCGCTGTGTAAAGCAGTATTCACATATTTATATTATTATTATTATTAAAAAGTCGAAAAAGTTGTAGAAGGGAAAGCGTATAATTTTCATTAGAGCCATCTCATCATTATATGCATCTGCCTGAGAATATGAAAAATATCATTACACAGCAGAGTGACCTCTAACTCTTACTGAAAGTAATTTGGTGAACAGCAAAAAGCACAAACAGAAACATGCACTTCATGGCATATAATCATGTCGTATTGCTTTCGTATTCAGTATGAAAAACTTTATGGTGTAAACATATAAATTCTTCCTTTGCTTCTTCTCTTCCTATGCAGTGCGTACATATCTTCTTTACGTTGTTGAACACAAGTTGCAATTTTTATCATTAATTTTCTTTCTTTCTCGCTCCTTCTAATTCTTAATATATATATATATGTATATATATATGTTGGTGATGTAAAAAAGCTAGTAAATTCCTCATTTAGCCAAAAATGGCAATATGTTCGCTACAAAAGCAAAATGATGGATGCTTATATTACTGCTGTGTAGTCGCTGTTGTTACTGTTGTTGCGTGCTTTGTGACTCTAAACAGAGAAATAGCTCTTCGGTATACTACAATACCATAATAATAATAACAAGTAAAGACAGCAAAATTAACTATAGAAGCAACAGCAACGGCAGCAGCAGCAGAAGCAAGTAAAATTAACAGCAGTATCATCATCAACATCATCAGCAGCAACAACATAAGATCATTTATGTTTGATAGAGCAAAGAATGGTTTCGAAGTGTATGTGCAATGGGCATGTGAGTGTGCGTTCACGCGAGTATGTATATTTATCTTAGCTAAGCCATGCACAATGTTAAAACCTGCCTCTTCCGCCAGTCAGTCAGTTATTCGGCATCAATGGGCAGCCAATATGGTTGTTGTTGTCGTTGCTATTACTGCCGTTTTGTGCTTTCATGTTTTAGCCAAAGTAAGGATCATGAGTAGTGCTGTATATCTCCGTTTAAGTATGCATTTGACTTTTTAACTGTCTATCGGATTATTTGTCTGTCTATTTGTGTCTAACCGTAACTTTGTCGCTCTTTCGTCCTATTTTCTCCCCCTCCCACCCCTTCCCCCCCTCCTGACTCTCTCTGTGTGTGTTGGTTTTGCTCGCAACTTCTTCTTCCTCTTTTGCGTCCGTGCACAGGTTTTCTTTCCGTTTGTGTTCTCTGATTAGCTTTTCGTCTACTATTTTTCCACTAATGATGCTCATTTCTACTACGTTTTCGCTTTGACGTAAACTAGAGAAAATTGCGAGAAACCGCCAAAGCTAAAAGCCAACCACATTTATCATATATATGGGAATACGTTACTTTTTGTATTATAGTAGCGTAGCTTTATGGCCAATAATACGAAGCGGTCAATAAAACTACAGTTACACTTACTTGTTATTTCACATGTCCGTCGTTATCGGTTTTATTCATGTAAAGATAAATAACTCTTTAATGTCTTGCTACTCGTTTGCTGCACAACGACCATCGCTTAATTTATTATTAACCGAAAGTGTTTACCACTCATTTATGTTGTGTTGCGTTGTTTTGGATTGATGTTTCTATTGCCAACACTTGGATGTTTATTTACTCAACTATTTACTTTTATTTATTTTTTTTCTTTTTTTTTTCATTATCTTCCTATATTCTCCGCATCTTTCTTCTTGTTTTTCTTGCAGATCTCGTTCTTCTTCTTATTCATCTTCTTCATTCACTTCTTATTGTCCTTTACTCTTCGCCTCTGACAGCTTATTTGCTGATTAGTTGTCAACAATTTTGACATTCTCTATGGCTAACATGTTGTGACTTCTTAAAAGCCACATTAGTTTTGTTGCCTTGTCACACATGGTTGTAAATTTATTGCCAAAGTATTTAGCGGACTTACTATATAGTCGAAAAGATATATACAAAAAAAAAAAGAAAAAAAAAAGATAAATAAACAAATAACTTTTATACATAAATAAAATGGAGTCTGACTGAAATCGTACATTAAGTTAATTGTCATTTAAAAGTTTCTTCTTGTTGCAGTTAAATTGAGTGATTTCATTAATTAACTACAAAAGTTGTTTAATTAGGTCTCAAACGAGCGAATCAGCATCATTTGTAATAAAAAATGACAGCTGAATGATTGCACGAAACATGATTAGGTATAATAAGAAAATATCGCTTAACTTAAACCTTGACCGCATAATTTTGTTTTTTACATAACATATTATTAATCTTTGTGCAATTAATTAAAAGCTCCATCTGTATGCATACATTTGTCTTTAATGCCACCTTCACCAGTTAGCGAAGGATTACTGTTCCTTTTCGTCATATTATGCAAATATAGAGAGAAAGAGAAAGAGAAAGGGAGACATAAAACTAGTGTAATAATCTTAATGAGATCTCTAAGAGTAACACATTTATACAAACATTGTACAGTATATAGTAGCGCGAAAAAAAACCTAAACTAGACTTTTAATGATCACCGCAAAAAGTGTTCTTGACATTAGAAATTCTTTAGATTTTAGAATTCAATTTACCAAAAATGACTTTATGATCAGGTGTCATAAACTTAAAAATAAAATAAAAATAATATTTGTTACTCAAAGTTTTTAAAAGGTGCGAAGTTATATTTAAATATAACTAGCAAAGACACAAACCAAAATTTCTTTACAGAGCTCTGTTAAGCCCTTAACAGAATTCTATAAAACGTACTTGCAACGTACGTAATATAAGTACTTGCATCGATATAAGTACTTGCATCGATATTAGTACTTGCATCGATAGCTTGCACAGCGTTAGAAAGGCTATTAGTAGAGGATTCATGCTATGCTAGTTTCATTTTTTCGCAGGGCATGGTTTGCCCACAGTAGCTAAGCACACTTTCGCTTTATCAACCTCATTTATGACATAGTGTTACAATACTGACTTTTCAAATATTAATTAATTTACATAACTACATGTTTTGTTTATTATATTTTGTAAAAAAATTTTCCAAAAGTTTTATTTTAACTGAATTTTGGCTTAAATCCCTCTGAGACTTCGTTTTATAGAATTCTGTTAAGGGCTTAACAGAGCTCTGTAAAGAAATTTTGGTTTGTGTCTTTGCTAGTTATATTTAAATATAACTTCACACCCTTAAGTTTTTATTATAGCGCGCACAAAGAGTATACCTTAAGAGTACTACATCCAGACTATTGCGTGAATGTATCGGAAGGCAACATTTAAGCAATGGCTGGTAATCAGTTATCGGAAAAAGAAATCCTATAGAATATGAAGTGCTTTCTGTTAACCCTTTCGAACTCTTTCTAATCACTAATCCTCCCTTTAATTAAGCTGTTGAGAGAAATATAGGATGGAATCGATTCTTTCCTTATTCTTTATGACTTCCTGGGGTATCTTAACAACAAACCAATCCTTTCTAATTTCACCACTTACAAAACAGGATCTCCGACAAAGATATTTTCGACTTGCATTGCTGTAGGCAATCCATTGCTCTGGATGGAAAATGTCATTCGCCTTGAAATTGTTTCGTTTTACAGAAACTGGAAGAGAAAAGGTCCAAGCTAACATCGCACAACATTGAATTTTCTTCTACACTCCGATCTCTGTAAGCACGACATATACCAGTAAAACTTAATTAGCTTAGTTGCAGTAATGATTGACTAGCTGTCCAGAACGAATAAACATTTAGGATATCAAAATATGAGTAAAAAACTTTCAATGCACATTTTACTTGTGATGTTCCCGCGGTATGTGTGCCACGAATATCTTTATGCAAATAAACAAAAAGAAAAGAGAGCAATGCTCGTATAGAATTACAATTGTTAGAGTCAACTCTTTCTTAATAAGTCATCTTCTCATTGCAACCTTCAATATTTATTTAAGATAAAATGCCTCATATGTTTAATGCATATCTGAAAGGGAAAACAATTGCCAGCGACATCTCCCGTTTGATTTAATCAGTGAGTAATCGTCTTGAAAAGATACAAAAACATACGCGTGTGTTTGGAATGGAACTTTGGAACTTTGCCAGAAAAGCATACATAGAACCTACATAGCCCAACACATTTGTTCTCCAACCGCACATTCTTATATATTATTTTGCAGTTGCAATGTGCCAGGCTCCTGTGTTCATAGCATGTTAAGCTGACAGTATTTTACAAGTGACGAGCGTCAAAATGCTCAGTGCAGGCTTTATGTAGGGTACTTTTTGCTTCCTTTATCTAAAAAGCAGAAGTAAAAAAAATTAAGGAAACAAAAATTTGTTTTTAATTGTTAAAATAATCAATTAGTATAGTGAGGCTAACGCGCTGGCTTTTCTATTTCAACTCTTAACACGCAGTTGATGTCTAGCAGTGTACCCAATTTCACCAAAATATTTCAAAAATTGCAAATTGTAGGTTGCAGAGAAGACAACAAGCCCGACAGAGGGACAGACAAGATCGATTAGATCGCTTCACAAAGTGATTCAGAATTGATCAGAACAGGAAAATGTGCCGTATCTCATAATCCTTCTGAGTGTTGCGTACATCCGCACAAACTTAATGTAATGCAGGCCGCAAATGATAAACGTTGCACTTGAAAACTTATCAAGACCTTCCATGCGAAATACCTATACATCAATATATAAGCAATTTACTAAACTTGAGTCGTTGATGTTAAAAGGTTTATATTTTAATTTGAAGTTTTAATGTGAATGAAGTGAGACTTTCAAAAAAAAAAATTTAATGCGTCATGCCTCTGTATGCTATTGCTTGACGATGATGACCTGAAATTCATTTATATTTTTCCTCGCCATTTTTGGAGATTCTGAGCTTGTGCGTTCTTTACAGCCTTTCGCGCACATAATTGTACAATCATATAAGGTTTATAAAATTACAATATGACTGCAAGAGATATGTAACCACGTTTCGTGCACTGTGCGCAGAAGGAACAGCAATTGCTACGTCTTATCGTCGTGAATATCATGCAATAAATTCATGCATGTTAAACAATATAAGAACATGAAAAATTATTTTGTACTGAACACACTAGAGCTTAAACACCCACAGTTGTACGTAAAGATAGATATGTCCGTCCAAATAAATGTCTATACATAATTCTTATTGTGTGTAGTTCGCTTGTTTGTTTATTCGTTTATTTTAGTGCAATAAATGCACATGCTTTTCATTTCTCTTTTCTTTTTTTCCGTCTCAGTTTTCTTCATCTTTCTAAACATTATTTAATATAATGAATAGCGAGTGTATTATGTGTTATAAACCATGTTGCTGTTAATGTAGCTGATGAGGAGAATGTTGATAATGAGGCTGCTGCTACGGCTAAATGATGATTTCTCTGGTTGTTAGATTGTTGTTGTTATTCTTGTTGTTATTATTATTGCTGCTCATTTAGCAGTTAAACTTATAAACATTAGCTTAAACATTATATTAAACATTAATGCGAGTTTAGAGATACATTATCCGCGACCAGTGCAATGCAGCAGTGTGTGCTAGATGCTGCTTACAGCCTGTACTTGTTTGACCTTTTTTGCCATAGCAAACGGAATATGGAAAAACATAAATATAAGTAAATAAAAAATGAAAAAAGAAAATAATAGCGTTCGCATGAATGTGCAAGCTATCGTCTGTCCATGTATATGTTGTCTGTTTTCGGTTTTAATAGTAACTAATATAACTTTAAAAAGATGTTGCTGCTGTTGTTGTTGTTGTTTTTGTTGTTGTTGTTGTTGTTGCTAACGCTGATGCTTATGCTGATGTTGGTGCTAATGCTGATGCTCATGCTGAATATCATGTGAAAGCTATTCACATGACTGATAAAAATTAAGCATTCGTTCTTCAGTTTTTTTTTCTCATTAATTTCATTAGATTAATCGCCAGCATATACTATAGACTGTAACCTGCAAATGAGAGAAATTTCTTCGTTCGTGTTTCTTTTATTTAAGAAAATTTTCTTATTTGCCATTTTATTACTCGTATACTTATCGAGCTAAAGTGCAATATGTGAACTCAGAACTTTATTTCGCATAATACATTTGGATGAATTTGATTAGTGTTTGACCGCAATATCGTTACCCGGCCTTTGCATTTATACAATGTTTGCATTCATATGTCTTTCTCTCTTTCGTTTTCTATTTTCCTTTCCTCGTTATCTCTGTCTTTCGCATTCAATGAATTGTTTTCTTTCACAACATGTTATTCAAATTCATGTTTTGTGGGTAACTTGTCAATTGGTCACTACATGGTGCGTTTTGTAATTTATTTAAATAGCGTTCTCATTTTTTTTCTGTCTTTTTTATATATATATATGTATCAATTTCACTGTTCTTCCGACAAATACTGTAATTTGTGTTCGTTGTTAGGAAAAACTAATTTATAAATTCTGAGTAAACATTATGCGAAAAACAAGTGAAAACATTATAGGCGGCCACGACGCACTATGATTTACCCAACACTATTACACGTAATGCAGTTAGTCACATAACGACTTTTCAAAATACGGAACTACGTGGGAAGTGGTCCGAGCCGTATTATTTTCAATAGGAAATCTCTCAAAAATAGTAACCACGCATAGATTGAATACAAAAATAAGTATAAAAACATCAAGTGAGCAGGCAGACAAAAGGTGGGGTCATGTCAAGTCCTTCCGGGCGTTGCATACGTCCGCACAACTTTATTTAAGCTTTGCACTAAGATTGCTGTAGGATATAAAAACTCCTCTAATCCCATTATACAATTTTTTCGAGAAAATGAACAGTTTTTAATATAAAAGGAAATTTTTCCTTTCATAAGTACATTCTACAACAACTTAAGTAGTGGAGAGGAAGATATAAAGAAAATTTAAATCCTTCACCTTATCTGATGATGGCCAAGGATGTGAAGAGATAAACTCGAATTTAACTATCAAAAGCGTTTACCAACTCCGTAGACAGATCTCTGTGAACACCCTAACAGAGCTCTGTCAAACAGTTACGATCAAGATAGGGTTCAATTTGTAAGCCTATTCCATCGAAATTAAGAAAAATGAAATATTGTTTTTTCGACATCTCACGAATCTTTATGCACACACCTCTCCAACGTATGCAAAAATTTGATTTTCGGAATTATTTTTACAAAATTTTTGAAATTTGTTCGCCAAATTTGAAACTCTGTTGCCGCCGAATCGGAACATTTCTTCGCTGTTCATATATATCACGCGAAACTATATGAAAGTTACATAACATTGCTACGATTGCTTTCATTTGGGACAGGGATTAAAGTAATTGTAACTAGCGCGGAGAACAGAAAATAAAACGACAAAAAGTGGAACGAAGCTGGAACACGGATTAATCCGCAGACAAAGCTGTGCAGCCGACAGATACAAAGTGGGTTTAGGTTTTGCTCTAAAATGGCAGGAATATCTCAACGTTTGCCTTTGTTGATTTATTTATTTTTCGGAATTTGTGAAAAATCAATGCAAGATTTGATATTAATTTATATATACATATACATATACATGTACATATATAATATTTTTAAACCTTAAATGTTGCATACGAATGTATCGTAACAATAAATGAAAGGGTGTACGAATAAACGGATCGCCAAAAAAGCATCCATTTGCATTTATAAACTTTGTTCATTAATTAAAATGTCAAATTATTATTTCAAAGCTAAGTCTTGAAGAAAAGTAATGTGCGTGCTTCGAGCTTTTCAAAAAGTGAAAAAATGTGTATAAATCTTGTATTAAAATGCGAGTACAAGGACTTGTTGCGAGTAGTGTGTGATTTACTTATATTACATAGTGATAATGTTCCTTGTATTATTCATTGTCCTTATCGTTATTGTTATTTATTTATTAATATTATTGGTTTTATTATTATTATTATTATTATCATTATTATTATTATTTGTTATTATTTATTATGTGTATACATATGCAATGAATAGTTCACTTAGAAATCCAAGCAAACCGACTAACGATTGAAAGAATCAATTTATATTGGCAATATATTATTTATATCGGAGCAAATCAATTCCAAATCGATTACGATGCGAAACATCAATCTTATGATGATTGCGACTATTTATGATGTTTTCAACTTTTACTTTTATAACAACTCGTAAAGATAAAAATAAATAAAAAGCATAAAATGCGCGAGGCAAGAAGAAATTGCATAACGACTTACGAAACCGCAAGTTTTGTTTTTATGTGCTGCACAATTGAAACACACCGACAAACCGACCATTATGGCGCCTAGCCATATACAGACGTTTATATACATTCATAAAACACGCTCATATTTTACTCTTTGACTTATTTCCCGTTCATTGAAAAAACCTGTGTTAACTGTCATGTTCATAATTTTTGGTTTATGTGTGTCGAGTTTTAGCTCTTGAATACCTGTCGCAGGGTAAAATGTCATCCCATTTGTGATAATCATATACATGATATGTATCACAAATTTTTTACTCCATCTAGATAAACATGTCACATCAAATCAGTTTTATTCATGTAAGTATTTATTTCTCTCCACTTTCAATGGAAAGTTGAAGTTGAGTTTTATTAAATAACTCTTGAAACTTGATGCGATCTTTTTATGAGTGAATACTCAATATGCAACACTTCACCCAATAAATTCGTGGGATGACTTGCAGATGTAAGATGACTACCAACGAATCTATACGATTTTTAGAGAGTAGAGTAGTAAAATATCTATTCGATCCAAAGTTTATGTCAAGTTACTCTCACGAACAAATTTTTACCATAAAATATCCAAAATTGGCCAATTTTATCATATAAGGGCTTATTTTTCATTAACATCGTTTTATGAGGTCGGATCCAGACAATAGACCAACGTTGTCCAAAATCGGTAAGATTATTCTTTATGTCAAATTATTATTATGATCGAATTTTCATCAAGAAATGTTGAGGTCTACTTACCATTCTAAGATTCAGTTTCCGTAGGCACGACTATATGGCCAGAGCTTCAAAAAATTCCCCCCCTTGATTTCTCACCTCACCTTAGAACGCCCAAATACTATTATCACATAGACACACGAACAGACAAGCTTAGATCAGTTCAAAAAGCGATTGCGAATCGAACGTTATAATAACGGTGTAACGGGTCTATCCCAAGTCCTTCTAGGTTCTACATATGCCCACACAAAGCTAATACATCCTGTACGAAAATTGGTGCAGGGTATATCAACATTCAAAAGTCGCCTCAACAACAATATAACTACCTTGCTGGCCATCCTCACATTCACCACCGAAAAATGAGCTTATCGTTTCGACTGGACCATCCGAAAAGCTTATCCAGATCAGATCACTTTCAGATTTTCAATCATTCTACATGTACCGTCTATTTACCCGCATGACTTTCCTTTCATTTTTCGAAATGGATTCTTGAAACTCGGGCTCATATTCTTAGGTGATGACCTCATGATGACCGCACAAATAAATTATTGGACATGAGACCGCTACGAATAAGTCTAGAAAATACTTCAATTTTGAGATATTAATAGAAAAATTGGTGCGAATAGTTCTCTAAATCATCCACTGGAAAACCGAGCGTGAAATGACAATTTTTACAAATATTTTTTTCGTCAGGACCATCTGAACTTGAGTGTAAAAATTTTGTG
Organism: Glossina pallidipes; assembly: GCA_000688715.1. Taxonomy (NCBI): domain Eukaryota; kingdom Metazoa; phylum Arthropoda; class Insecta; order Diptera; family Glossinidae; genus Glossina; species Glossina pallidipes. The sequence continues at coordinate 2,266,946 of KK499771.1, read as the reverse complement.
CTAAGTCACACGTAGTTAAGAAAATGTTGGTGGTTGCATGTATTTTGATAGTTTTTTCACTTGAATAAGACATTTATTAGTCAAAATACTTTCCATCAGTTTCTACAACTTTTTCCTATCCTTCTGGCAACATGTCGATACCGTGTCAAAGGAACGATATTGGTTTGGCAGCCAAGCCGTGCTGCATCGACCCGAATAAGTGGTAATTGGAAGATACCATGCCTGGTGAGTGCGCTGGGTGTGGCAGAACTTTCCATTCGAGATGCAACAGTGTATCCTTGACAAGTCTTGCCAAAATTGGGGTTTTCAGTCAATTCGTGTCACCACTTTTGTGCCGTTGAAACCAAAACCGACAATTGGTATATAATAGAACAACAACACCGTGCACTTCTGAACGTATTTGGTGGGCTTCGGCAGAAAATTTCTTCAAATTGGCAAACGTCAAAATCATCGAATTTAATCGTTATGTGCACTGGTATTTCCCATATCTATCATTCTATAATACCTTATAGTTACAGTTTTTATTTGCCAAGGATTCGTTTTAAAGAGAAAATGCCACTTTTCATACCCTACAACACTTGTGGTACAAGGTTGTATTAAGTTGCGCGAATGTAAGCAACACTCAGATGGACTTCAGGCAAACATACCTTTTATTACACTTTGTAAATCGATATAAGCTTATCTGTCCGGCTGTCCATCTTGATTTCTTGTGTTCAACCTACAGGTCTGAGATATAATTTCCGAGATATTTTGATGAAATTTAGTACACCGGCACGTTGTGATCCAAAGATGGACGTTAATGGAAACGGTTGGGATCGAATCACTTTTTCGACCACTGCTGATACAACATCTTATTTAGAATAGTGGTCAAATGAATAACTGCAGGGTGGTGTAAGGTATTCAATGGTAAGCGTTTTTTTCTTTTATTTTTTCTTCTTACATTGTTATAAACTAAAGCGGGCAGGGAGCTTAGCCGAGCGTTTGGTATATCAATTAGTGTTTGTAATTGATTTGATTTATAAACAGCTCAGCTTGCCTCACTCTTACCGACCTAGAAACTCTGTCAAGAATATTAGGCTTGTTTTGAATTTTTTTTTTATAAACACTGCCGATCTAAAAATATGCTGAATTGATCGATAAACAGCCCAGCAATATTTTTGTTTTTTCTATATGATGGCCTGAGATGGCCTGTAAACGTTCGCCCACAGTTACCAAAATATCATATATAAATAAGTGCATGAACTGAAAATGTAAATGTAGTCCTTAGTCTATTCAACTAAAGTGAAAGTGCTGCCAAATAAAAAATAAAAATATGATTTGAAAAATATACGATATACGACGTGCCATACAATTGATATGCCGCTTGAACAGATCCACTTCTTATATGAAATGTCTTTCTTCAAAATTCGGTCTTAGTTGTTTCTTTCCGTTTGTTTTTCCTCTTATTAGTACTTTGATAATTTTCAAAAAAAAAAATAAAAAATCTGTAACTTTTACGACATTACCCAAAAATCATACGTATATATACAAGTACACAGACTATGCTGAAAGGTGACAAGAAACTAAAAAATAATTGTTTTTTTGAATTTTATTCCATAAGAACATGAGATTTGAGTTAAAAACATGAAAAAAGAATTATATTTACATATATATGCTACTATTTCACACAAATTTTGTTGCCATTAAAACATCAAAATTCTTTTCTGCTTGAAGAATACAATGAATTTTGATTGAAACATCAGCATGTAAGAAGTAACTGGGAAAGTGCATTTAAAATGGATGGTGTAGGAATATAACTGAATGTGTTAAACAAAACATTTCACTTTCGTTAGTATTTAACCCTACATGACTTTGATCAATATTTAAAGACTACATAAACATGGAAATAATGAATACGCATCTTTTTATGAAACGAACTCAGTAGAAAATCCGAAAATGATTGATCATTACAGATGATAGTGACAAAGCATTAAACAGAGACAGACGTACAACGCAGAAAACGCGCTTGCTTTTCAAATCATTAAAACGAAAATTTCTATAAAAGCAATGATTCATTTTATAGAGTGAAGAACAAATATCTGCACATATATATGTATACAGAAATAAAGAATAATATAATAAAAGAGTGATAATAATAAAAAAAAAGTGAAAATGAAAAACACGCAAAAGCAAGCGTAAAACACTTGCCCGTAATCTGTACCAATTCGTTTACAAAAGTACAAGCAAAGTCCTCCGCCCGCCCAACTGAATATTTTGTCTAAATATGTCAACTGTATGCGTCGTTGCTGCTACTATTTTACTGCTGTAAAATCCCAAGATTTATGCGTATATGTTTTCTTGTCAAAATGTCAACATTTTTAAAATTTTTGCTTGCACCCAAAGCCTCCGTCCTCTGGTTTTATTTTCCTTTTTGCACAAAACTTTGTCGCTCCCTTCTTTGTGCTATGATTTATGTTCTGTGTGTTGTGTGCAAAACTTTGTGCGTTAAAAATTTCCATAACATAGGATATGAAAAGAGGGGGAGAGAGAGAGAGAGAGAGAGAGCGATGGATGGAGAGAAAAAAAAACTTAATTAAGTGGAAGTTACTGTGCATATAACACTTACCGCCAAATACCAACTATACACTACATTACATGTAATCATACAAAGAGAAACAAAATTTCTTTCGTTAGGTTTGGTTTCGTTTTATGTTAAACGTCAAAAATGACAGATCATTATTAAAGCATGCAGTTAATGAAACGTTAAAATTTTTGTATATACGCACACATTTACACTATATACTCATCATTATCGCCATCGTTACGTTTCATGCTAAAGCGTTTGCCGAAGCATTTTAAGCAATAAACGAATATGTATAAAATTTTGACAGCTGTCAGATTTGTTCTTTCCTTTCTCTTAAACTATATTGACAGGTTCATAACCTTAATTAAAAATTTAAGGCGGAATAATTTATTGAAAACTTTCAATGAGAAATGATAATTGAAAGAAAGAAAAGTTTCAATATCATTCTGAATACCTCATGTTATCAGTTAGTTTGTTTTCATAATAAACTTTAAAAATGCAACTCTGCTCCTAAAGATATAACAAATAATTACCGTCATTATTATTCCTTAATAATTACTTTTCTTCTTTTATTTATTTATTTTTATTTTTTCTTTTTTCCTAGTGACACTATTTAAATTGTGTCATTTACGCGTCATTGAACTGCTTATGGTATACATTAATGTCTACATCATCCACCGTCGCCGCCATCGTCCATCGTATAGAACCCAACCAACCCTATACTTATACTAGATCACATTCATTCGATACTGAAACCTTATGTATTTATTTATACCCTCGTCTCTTCGACATTTCGAAATCGCCATAAGTTCCCTTAAAAGAAAAGTTGAAACGATAAATTGAAATCCATTACCATCGTTTTCCACGAGCAATAAATTGAGGAGTTCGCTAGAATCATAAAAACGAAATTATTTGTCAACGCCATAACTTTCATATATATACATTAACACACACACACATATATATATATATATGTTTATTATTTCACTATTCTCTTATCGTTGCTTTCAGTTGTTCTCTTAAATGTATTCTTTTCTCGATGATATATGTTTTAAATTGCAAACACATAAGGGTGTGATTTCGGTCAAGCCGACTTAGCGAAAAAAAAACAGACGAAAAATCGGAGAGTGCAGAAGCGCATCAGTGATGAACAAAAATTATTTATATATATATGTACATATACAAAATGAAGGACAAATATTATTTTACAACATATCGTCTAAGGGAAGTGCTTTTCAAACTAACTATTCAACCATTGTATCCACACATACATATACGTTAACTTATTATTATAAGCATATAATTAACGTGAGATTCGAAATTATTCCATTCTATTCTATTCAATACTCATCAGTTCTTTTAGATGTCTGCTCGTTTTTGAAATTCCAACAATCAAAGAAACCTCTTAGAAGATATAAATCAATCCAGAGTAGTCCAGTTTAAAAATATGCTGTATTCACTTACACATTATTAAGGGAATGCAATGTACAATCGAATGAGTAAAAGGAAATATCGCTTCATAGGCTACACCTACAGATAATCACGAGTGCTAATAATGATATCAAATGAATCAAATTACTGCTTCTCCAGTTGTAGGTACAGTAACACCAATACTACAAAAAAGCCGTGGAAAAGCGTCTAGCACGAGAGCATAAAGAGAAGAAGAAGTTATAGAAGATCAGAGATCAGCCTCGCTAAAAAAAGGCGGCTAAGAGACAATAATGATAACGATCGTACTTAGGAATGCCCGGCTATGGGGAATATCAATTGCATCATCTTTCCTAGTGGCACATGCAAAGAAAGACAAATTTCGATCACAGTATCATAAAGTATGAAGCATGCCACTGTCCGCCGTAACACTCTATACTCAGCTGTGCTAGATAAGATCTTTCTTAAAAAATAGCAGCAAACAAAATTATGTTCAGTCGTGACCGACTCCTTTATACCCATCATCCTTATCCAAACAAAAAAAAGGCAAGAGAAGTAAATTTTCATACTCTATAATATTGAATAGGCATGGTCAATTTTTTCCATTTTTGTACAAGCGCTATACTATCATCTACCGTAGCTTATGAGTAATGAGCAAAAACCATTTTTTTATTCCTCTTGGAAAACAGATGTAATCTCTGTTTACATGACATAGTAAGAGTACTCTGCGACCGATTTGACCCATAGTCAATACCAAACTACGTACAAAAACTTGCAATGTTTCTGCCAAATTTGAAGTCAATGGCTTCATTTTTGCGGCCAGGATAATGTCTGCAACAGGTTTTACACAAACGGACAGATAGACAGACATGCTTAATTCGATTTAGAATTTGATGTTGATGTTGATGATTATGTATATATGTACGTTGTGGAGTCTCTGAGGCTTTCTTTTAGACGTTGCAAATCGTTTGATAAAGTGGTTATAAAAAGTAAAACTTTCCAAATAACAAGTCAGCTATTCTGGTGTGAAAAGGGGCGAAAATCACATGATATTTCTAAACATATGCATCTACAGCATCATTGCAAAAAAAAACAGGAGAAAGCAGTTATCAAATATATACTACTGTCAGAAGAGATTGAACAGGAAACGGTTGTAGCATCCCCACCTAACTATATGTTACCCTTCCCATCATTATTAACTACATTATAAGATTCGAAATTCGAAAGCAATTTGAATAAAGTAAAGCGGTCATGCTTGCATACTGCATACGAGATTCCTGGGTGAGTCCCCCAACACGGTAAACTGCGATAACTTTACAACTCATTACTACTTAGCTTAACTACACTCTGAATTATAATATGAGTTTTTTTGAGCATTTTTTTATGTGCTAGTAATTTCATATTTTAAATAGTACAAGTAAGAAGTGAATCAGTTGATAAGAACGATTTCGTTTTCGATTTAGTTACATCTCTGTCGACGACTAACCAGTTTTACTGCCATATGTTTTCAAATGGCGACAAACTGAAATCTTGTTGCCACCACCCTCTGTCTAAAGAGAATGATATTTGTGTATATAGAGGGTATATAATTAATTGTATATATTGCTCTGCAGAGCTTGGTAGCATCTATAAAAGTTTTGCTTAACTATTAAAATCTGTTTAAATTTCCGAAGGGTTGCGGTTTTATTACTACTAACGAAACGGAAGCGATAAGCCTTCACCTTTTTCATATCAAAGGGAGAAACGCATTTGTTTGTAATTATAACTGACATGTGTGGTCACATAATTGTAAAAACTTTCAGAGGCCAACGAGTCGGGTCTTTTCATCAAATAGCAATTGCTTGTGCATATATATGTGGGTCTGGATTGAGTAGACGGTGAAACGCTATCCATAATTACAAACGAGAATTTTATGAATTTTTGTGTTAAGCTTACAAGTGAAAGGGATTAAACGCGAAAGTAAAAAAAGTTTTTAACTAGAATTCAATAATTTTTCCCATAAAAAACTCTTGATGATGTGTCAAACATGTCAAGCGAGCACGTAAAGATCAACAAAGAAAAAACAAAAAAAATAAAAAAGGATTAAAACCTTTTTCAAAAGCAATTGAATTTAAAAAAAAAAAACAAAGATTAAGTGGAAAAATTTTAATAAATTTTAGACGGTTTTGTTTTTCTCGTTTTTGATTTGTAATAATTTTTTTCGATTGCTGGTCAATGAAAGCAAAGCGCAACTATTTTAAAGAGGATTAAACTTTTGTTCTCTTTTTATCTTAAATTAAGGTTTACTTGAATTGTAATCACTTATAAAAGCGAATTCAATAACGGATAAGATGTTAATATAGTTAGTTACCTTTAGCCGAATTTTAGAATGAGATAAAATATTGCTTAATTAGTTTGTTAAAGTGTCCCAACAATAAATTGCCTGTTAGCTAGCTAGGAAATAGTTGCCTTAAGAATAACTATACAATGAATTCGTTTGCTTTTTTTATATATTCTTTTCTTTCGTTTTAATCAGGTCCTCTTTGAAATTTCTATTTAAGTTGGCTTAGAAAAATTAACCTGTAAAACATCGCAAAAAGGAATAATGATAAACAAAAACAACACAAAGAAAATTAAGAAAAAGAAAAATAAATTAAAAAACTAGCACGACTCCCAAAACAAAACTCTAACGATTTGCTGAACACACTTACTGCAGTGCTTGAGGCCAAAAAAGCATAAAACATATATAAAAATTTAGTTTTTTCCTCTACTTTTTCTCCTTTGGTTTTTTTTTTTTTTTTGTGTCGAACGTTACTGCAGTACTTTGTCCGTGTGTCTGGCACTCAGCCTGTTGTTTGCCTGCTATTAGTTCAGTTCATTCAATGCACTTGCGGCGCTTAAACTTTAAGTTTGTTTCATTATAATTTTTTTCTTCTCTTTTTTTCTTTTAGTTTTTCTCTTTTCCTTCATTTTCTTTTTATTTCTGTTTCTTTACTACTTAACGTAAGTCTGCATATTTTGTTTCACACCCTCTTTTCTTCTCATCCGGCAATATTGTTTAACATTTCTTGTCCCTGGTTGCGGGGGTTATTGTGAAATATGCTTTTTTCCGAAGTTCATTCTGAGTTAAGTTATAAATAATTGTAGTTGTTTTTTGTTGATGATATTGCTGCTGTTGCTGTTGCTGTTGTCTTAAAACACCCACCACCTGAAAGCACAGATGGAAAACAAATGATTTTCATATTTACTTATATATGTAGTTTTGTGTGTTTGCAATTTTCCAAGTGCTTCATATATTTTAATTTATTTTTATATTTAAAGCTCGAAACAACTACAACAAGGACAGCATTGACTTACTTGAAACATTTTTATAATTCCCGCATACCGCAGAGCTCACGCATAAAATTCACTAGCCACGCATTACCGATAATTTGCATATTCATCTGCAGAACGTTTAGTTTTCAGCGGATCTGAGTTTTGTTTCGGTATAACAAACCAAAAGTACTTCTTTCCTGTGCTAATGTAGACGTTACTATTTTTGACTTTGTATGTCTGTCTGAAAAGTTAAAAGGAAAAATAAAGTAATTTAAGGACGTTCGTTTCTTCACAAATCGACTTATCTCTTTAAAATCGTAAAGCTTCCAAAAGAAAAGAAACAAACAACATTTGAAAAAATGTTGGTAAGCGCTATTTTAACGCCTTTTTAACGCCATGTGTACCGTTTTTGGTACATGCTAGCGAATTGAAACACTCCTTTTTTATATTAATGAGGGAAGATGTGTATGTCGCCACGGTGAGTGTACCGTTAACGGTGCACGTCTGAAACAATCGCATAAAATAATAATAACAATAAGTAACCTTTAAATTCTTATATCTTAACGGGAAAAAGTGAAGTTGGCTTGCAAATGCATGGCACCAAAAAAGGGGAAAAAACCTAAGAGCAAATTGCAAACCATCTTTCTACTAACTATTAATATCAATCAGAGGGATAAACGGAAATAGTTAAATTAACTTCTTTGATTTTGTTAAACAGTTTAAAAATAATTCTTTACCCTCTTCAAGCATTCAAATATAGTTAACACACCTTTTACGACGGTAATGATAAAAATCAAAATACTTTCGAAACATCTCGGCAACGGAAGCCATCTAAACTTAAATGAAGAACTCGCGACCATATAAAATTTTTGCACAAATGTAGCAGAAAAAGTTTAGTACTTAAACTTCTCTACAAGTTTTCATTTTATGATAGCAGAAGTTTGCTGTAAAAGTCTTCTGCAAGAGCCCTATTAATGTTATATGTTTTCCTCAAGTTTCGAACTTAATGAAATTTGAATTGAGAATTTTTAAAGAAAAGCTCCATACGCTAGTGAACGGGCGAATGTTGCAAGAAACCTTAAGACGGAACAACAAAAGACGGAAAATTCCTCCCCACCGACCCAATATTTTTAAATTCCATAAAAATTTAATTCTTTTTTCTCCTCTTTTTTTTTTTTTATTACAACTTGACACGATTGTCACTTTAGCGAATTTAATAATATTTATTGGCGCAACACGTCAAGTAGAAAATAATATTCTTCTCTCTTTTGCGCTATTACAGACGGGCGTTAATGTTCAAAATCGTTTAGTTTGTTTGTTGTGCAAATGATATTAATTTAAAATGCTTAACACGCGTTAGAGAATGCACGGCAGGCGACAAACTAAAAATAACTTAAACATCTACACGTATATGTAGTCGCGCCATATGCTTATTTGCATTTATTTACCTTTCAGTAAAAACCAAGTGGCAATGTCCACTATAACTGGAGAGAATACGAGAATACGAGAACGATAGCGGAAAAGAGCGAAGCGAAGTCTTGAAGAGTTTAGTCAGCTGTAATAGTACAAATAATTCTTAGGACACATCCAATTAAACGGTTGATCTACTGACGAGGTTTACCGGTACTTTTCCTTTCGCATATGGTTTCTGCGTACGTTCTATGCATGTTTAATAAACATCCACATGCCGCAGAACGCCTAACGTGTCAATGTGCTGTACCACTCGTCAGCTCTCTGCTTAAATTGTTATTCATTGATATCGTATTTATAAACACATATACACATATGCGTAATACAAAATGTATACCTAATCTAATAATCTAAACCTGTTTTGCAATGTAATGCAAGAATTTTGATTATTTATCATAAAAAGGTGTAGATGTAGATAATATTCATCATTTGTCCTTGTTATTAGCTCGAGATAAAAATTTCTGAATTACAGCAAGCATTCTCGGCTTTTGCAATAATTTTCTTTTTTATTCTTCTTTTTTTCTTTTTCTTTTCATTACCCAGAACAATAGAACACCTTAAAGTAATTTTTCTTCCTTGCTTCTTTTTTTCATGTCTTCTAGCACCTCTTAGCGGCGTTATAGACGTAATGACAGCTATTAGTTGAAGGAAACGCTGCAGTAGTTAAGGTTGCCGTTCTGTCTATGTATTTTATTTTTAAAAGGTGGAAAAAAGCTTGCATTCGCCTCCCATCTAATCGAGAGAGTATTAGATGATTTAATATATAACTTTCGCTGGAGGGATTTCATCAATTTGCTTAATTCTCTTCTCTTTATTACGTTATATCTCAACTAAAATTCTTTAGACGCAAAACTATAACATAATACTTAAGCGTTTGATATATTCGGACCATATGTTGCGCCTTCAAATTTATATAATCGCTGCTCCTTAGTTCTATTGATCATGATTGTTGAAATGTCGAGACACTGCGTATTTTTATTTATTTATTTATTTTTTCGTCCTTGTTCTCTCATTTTCTTTCTCCTTTAAATATACTGCAAAAAAACGAAACATACAGTCAAAGGAAAAATATTAAAACTAATCGGTTTAGAATAAATTTGCATAAATTTGTTCCAATAAAAAATAAATGAGAAAATTTTGATTGCTTTTATACCCAGCATCTAACGATTTATAGTGGAATTATCCATTCTATACCTCTGTAGTCTTTAATGTTGAAATTATTTCAATATATTTCTCCAGCAAGGATTCTATACTTGTGTGGAAATTCATAGCGAAAATACAAATATATTGTGGTGGATTAATCAATCCTGAACTTATCTCCGACAGGTTTAGGAGAGAAATCACGTGTACCAATTTCAGTACATCCTGAAGTATTAAAGCATTGTTTTCATTGATTTTAGTGTTGATAGGTCATCTTGCGTATAAATAAAGCTAAACCCCCTATTTATGACGTTACATGCCACGTGTGCCATTTTCAGTACATGCTGAAATGCTTTTGTACGCTAAACTCAATTTAAGTTCCAGAATCTCAATGTTAATTGCTACTACCGTTATTTTATGTGATGAAATTATGTTTATAAATATGTCAGAGACATGTACCGGTAATGCTACGCTCGGCGACGAAAAATATATAGTTTCTCTAATAAACCAAAAAAAAGAAAACAATTGTTTACTCAATCTTCTTATCCTTCTTTCGGATCTATTTTAGGTAGAAACAATTTTTCATATTATTTGCGGATATTGCAAGCATCAAGTAAATCAACTTAAAATAAAGCGCATAATACTACTCTCTGAAAGGTTCTATTTGGCGCGTTACACAACAAATCATAAACTTAACATATGGTTTCTATGAAAACGAATTCAACGAAAAACAACAAATAAAAGTGCATTTGAGAAGAACGTTAAGATCGCGAGCAAAATGCTTAAGGTGCGTGCATGTGCCCGCTTGTGTTTGTAAAGATATTTATATTTGTATCTGCATATGTCATCTCTGGGTTAGCATCTCGCAAAATGTGAATTGCGTGCAAAATGTTGAATTTTTTCTTCTCATAGCGATACCAATACCGATGCCCTTGCCGTTGCTGATGCTGATGCTGATGCTGATGCTGCTGACGATGATGAAAATTTTGAGTAGGCTGTATAGAATGACTTGTGTCTTTCAAATCAGTTTTTCTATGGAAATCAGAGTAACTGGAAAAAGAGTTTATATTAGGTGAACGAATACGAAACTCATTGATAATAAATCACAATAGAGTCGATTGGATGTATTCTGTACGCAAGGGAAGTTCGGGAAAACGAAGGCACTACTTGCTTATGTGTCAATAATGTAGCATGTCATACTCTAAAACAAAAATTTCAAGTTTATCTTCCATCTACTTCGTTTATAGTATATCAATATGAAGAATGCAAAGACTTGTCTCAAATTCATAAATTCATACTTTATTGAGTGTTGTTTTTCAATTAGTTTTACTAATGACATAAATCTTCAACGGCTACACATTATCAGGCATAACCTTCATAATAAGTGTAATCATTAAAGTTTGCTCAATCTTTACTATGAATATTAACGCGACCACCAAATATATGTAAATTAGTGAGAATAAAATCCACATTATATAGCTGAAGTCAATCAAATCAAATTAATTCCAATATGAATGTAACAATTTTCAGTTTGACTTTTTTAGCCTAGAAACCATCCGTATGTGGAATGACCACGCCTTAAGCAAGTATTTTAGAAGCGTAGTCGCTATATTTCTCAATGCGGTAAAGTGTACTTTGCTCGTAGTAATAGTGAGTACCTGGTCGGCAAAGGCACGTATCTACTAGGCCTCGACCATTTCCCTATCTATTTCTCGCTCCTCGCCCCTTCCTGTCCATCACCATATTGCAGGAACGAAGGAAACATTACTTGAGTGACTAACAATATTATCAAAGAAAAAAAATGGAAAATTATCTCTATTCCTTCGACTATTATATTATATTAATTTTTGTAATATTTCAGTACCTGATTTTATTGTAAATGAAAAAATGATTTCATTTTTAGTAACCAAATATCTGTTAGTGATGTATACGTGTTTTTTTCTTACGATTTTTTAGGGGTTTGCATGCTCTCATGGCACGCACTGTTGACTGAGATTTATTTTCTTCATTTTCTGTTTTATGCTCCCATCCTAATTGTGTTCATTATTAAGTTTTTTTGTATGTCTACGTAGTTGGCTGCACTCGCATACAAGCTACGTTTGCTATAACGTATACAATACCTTTAAAATTCACAATGTAAGTAATATTTGTCATTCAAAAAGATTTTTTTGCTTAATTATTTAAATATTTGCACAAACAAACCATTTGCGCTGAGCCCAGCCTGCCTCAGCCTGACTTACACACAAGCGAAAAAATTTTATTCGCCTATGACCGCACATTCTACAACCCCACTCCATCATCTTCTGCTTAAAGAGAAAAAATTGAAAAAACTAAATTTCGATCCGCTATAACTTTGGGTGGGCGCAACTGATGTTTTCCATTTTGGTTGTTGGAGTGGTTTGCATTTAAAAACAGTAATGTTCTCAGTTTACGTCATGCTGTAGGCGTATGCGTCGTCTGGTTGGTTCTATTTTTTAAATCCGTAGCCGAGACCTCCACACACACACGAGCTAAAGCGAATAGACGACGATGCTTACATCAATACAGATTTTGATACTAACCGCGTCTGTATATATGTATACAGAGAGCTGCAGCGTTTAGCGTCCGAAGTTTAATTATGGGCGCTGCATATGTTTATTTATTTTTTTGCTCCTTCCTAGGGTATCCGAAAGTCGTACAAGAATGCTTTTCGTCAAACTCATCAGTTCGTTCTGTACATGTTTAATTGGCGACATTTTTTTTTCTCTTTTCGACTTATCACTTCATTCTCGCATGGCGCGTCGTCAATACATAAGCATATTTATATGAAAAGAGAGGATATGAGACATTTTTGTTCTGTGCGTGTGCCTAACAATTCATTGAAGAGAGTTGCTGTTGTAATCTTTTATTTTTTAATTTGTTAAAACAAAAAAAATTCCTTTACTTCTTGCGAAAGATAGATATGTCGCATTTAAATATTTACATATACACAACAGCAAAAAACCAAAAAAGAAAAATACATAAATAAATAAATAAGAAAAGAAGAACAAATCTCATTAGGCTGCGTCAGGCTGTGGGTGTTTCGCTGTTGTTGCTTTTCAAGGCAATAAAAAAGCATACATTTTCTTTTTTCTTCTCGTTTTCGTTTCATTTTTTTTGGAGATAATTGCATTTAGTTGCTTAGCTAAATCGCTAGTACACTCTCATATACACGTGTATATTAAAACATTGACAAAAACAAAAATAAAGAAAATTCCTAAGCAATGTTTTGTTAATTGTGTGGCCAAAGCAATATAAAGTGGGTGCTGTTGTTTTTGTCGTATGGAAAATCTCTAAAAACATGTTTTTTCGGTGTAACTACATACATTCAAAACGCGAACGCAAACGCACTCCCATACATACGTAAATGCTTACATTATTAGTAGAGCTAAAGTAAGATATACACGCCTGTATGTGTGCATTCGGCTAGGTATGTGTATATTTTGTAACTGCTATTATTATTGTTGCTGTTGTTGTTGGTTTTTTTTTTTATGTATAGTTTTAACTTTATCTTTATACATAACATACTATAGCCACAGACAAAGTTTTTATTCATTGCTGATGCTGGTATTGTTGTTGCTATAGCTCATCTGCATTCTGTGTGCATTCACGTACGGGCGGGCGGACGGCCTTAACCATTGCAGCGACAACATCATCATCCTCCACAACACAATTGCTAGATATTTAGGTACCTATGTATGTATGTATTATTAAGCATTGCCTTGAGCTCTTTCACTACATTCGTAGCATAAAGCAGTAACCTATACATCGGTATATGGTATATATGAGCATACGTGCATATGGGTTTGTGTTGTAGATTCCATTGCTCGTTGTGTTTGTTGTGGTTGTTTTTCGTAATTTATTTAATTTTTTCAACCATTTATACTTTCTTGCTGTTGCTGTTGTGTTTGCTGTTCATGTTGGTTTGCTTTGGCCTGGCTTGGTTTGGCTGGCTGGCTCGATGGCTGGATGGTTTGGTTAACTCTTGTATATGCGGTTTTTTGTACACTTTGTATGCTTCGCATGTTATGTGTGTGGTGGGCACTGTGCTCGTGCACTGTGGTAAGGCCTGACAGTGCGTAGGTGTATTTTATAATAAACAAAAAAAAAAAAAACGTAAAATAACGATAACAACAATAAAGGAGAATAAAAAAGTATCAGTCGGCATAAGCGCGACAAGCAAAAACATGCCGTGAAGGCATGGTTGTGCCTTTGCATACATTCGAAAAACAACATCGATCGACTGTGGCTATACAGTCGGCCAAGTTAAGGATATTATTGGTCTTTTCTCGATTTTTATTTAATTGTTTTTGTATTTTTTGTTTAGAAATATGCTAGAGTGCATCATCAACCGTATTATTGCGTGTTGATCGTAGATGATCTTTAATTAAATAAAGGAAATAAGAGTTGTTGAGTATGTTTGCCTGGTTCCAGTATATGCGAACAGAAGAATATTTTAGAAAGGAGTTTCTTTTGAAGCCGCCTGCTTCTTTAAACACACTTTTCGCTTTTTTCTGAGCGACCATGATTTATAATGAAGGTTAAATGGAGTAATTTAAAATGACTTTACCTTTTAGGAAGTAACAAAAGTCAAGAGAAAAGAGTAGAGAAAAAATGTGCGCGATCCTTATGAACTGGGGTATTCACGAAATAAATAATGAGAAAGGAAATAACGAAAAGAAAAAACCAAACTAAACAGGATGAAATTGTTTATTAATAGAAGTTCTACTAAAGCTTTATATCGGTAAAGTTTCCCCTAATTTATGCTCAAGGTTAATAATTTTTCCCCGCCCACACAAAGCTTTTTATACATTCACGAACACATCATTTATGTATTTTAAGATTTTAACATTAAATTAAATGTTATCACGAGATGTGAGAAAATAGTTAAAGAGCGTGGAAAGATAGGAAAAACTTTACGAAATTTCGTATATAAATAATTAATAAAACATAAAACATTTCACTTAAGCATTCACCGGTTTTAAGAACAATTTCCCTTGTATTCGCAATATGTTCGCTCTTATAAGCCCCTTTTCTATCTACTGGTCGTAGCTGGCAGGTAACGGGCCACTTACTTAATTCGAATACACATTTTATAAAACATACGCACTTTTCTGCAACTAATTTACTTATTTATGCATAAATTTATTTATAAGCTCTTATAAGTTAGTGCACTAAAGCGAATCGGAAAAGAATTTTTATCATTTCAGGTATGCGAGAGTAGATGGAAAAAATGAGCAAAAAAAGACAAGAGGAAAACCAAACAGAAAAATTTCAAATACGCATTTTTTGAGATTACTAATGGTTTTCTTTTTTTGTATTAATTTTTTGTCATAATAAACAGATTAAATATTATTTTGGAAAAATTGAGCAAAAAAGAAAAATTACGTTAAAGAATATCAAAACTTTCCGCCATCTTACCTGGCCTCCAAAAAGGCAAATGTGAATGACTTTATAAATGAGCTTCGCAGCAGTAAAACGCAGAACGCTGCTAATCGTGGAATTTTCAGATGGCTTTTGTATATGTTCAGGCTTTGCTTCGCAATTGCAATGATGCCTGCAAGACGAAAATGAGGAAAGTTGCGCAGCTCGGTTAAAGTTAGAAAGCGACAAGACATGATTGTCATATATATTGCCAGTCAGAAACCAACTGGGCTCTATCATGTGCTCTAGTAGTATGCAGCCTTCGTTGGCATATAGTTTCCGCCTGCAAGATAGTCTCCTACCAAAAATTTCGCCGTCTGGCGAGCATGGGACCGACGCAAAACATGCTACGATTTGGAGTTTAATCCGTTGATGACATCTGTCAAATTTTCGAAAAATTTTGGGTCGAAAAGATGAGTTATGTTGTAGAATAAGTGCATTCTTAAGCAATGAAAGACCCGGAACAGATACATATATCCCGTGACGTCATTGAACTCTTTACACCTAAATGAATGCAAGGATCAATGTTGGCATAAAATATGAAATGAAACTAGAACAGATGGGGCGTTACCGTAATATCATCCTACTATCAAAAGAGAGAGAACTTATAACATTGAACTCCTGGATGAATAGACTTTCAAGCCATAATGCTGTCAGGATAGAGCCTGAACTTCTATTAAAAATACCAATATCTTCTAGGAATAGAAGAGAACACATTGTTATGGTTATTATAATTATTACCGTAGATAAATCCCGAGTGATGTTGTTCGGAGTTATTTTTCCACCCATACTTCTAATCAATAAGCCAAAACGCTATAATGACTTATTTTCGTCATAAAATAACAAACTTGCTGGAGAGATCCAAAAAAATGGACAAATATGGTCAAAATTGATCGAAATGTATTTTAATGTCACAAATCATTCTTATACAGCATTATTCATAAAAAGAAAACAAGACATTAACTCTTTGTCCTATAAGGGTTTATATGTTGTCAGAACGCTTAAGCGGGAAGGACTTCAAGAAATGGTGCATTTCGTCTCCTTTTTCTGTATTCACTTCTTCAGTAGTTCTTGCCGAGAAATTACACCTCTATCAAAGTAGGGCTTCAAATGAGACGTGCCTAGACTAGAAATGATCCGTACTAAGCCATTTTCCATAAGACTCGTCTACGGTGAAAATATATCGTCAATATAGGGTCAAATGGCATCAAAATTGTGAAAACTTAAATTTTCAGTCGATGCTCTTGAAAAGTCATTCATCATTAGATTGCTGTGATATACGAGGCTAAATTTTTTATTAGACTTGTGGCGAAAAATGTTTATTCTCAAGGCATTTCTCTATTTCGCTATCGAAAAGAACATCAATACTATTGCGCCTTCCCAAAGACCTACGTGCTCCATTAAGAGGGTAGGTTGCCAGCGCGAGCTTATGCGCAAAATGATTTGTGGAATTTTATAACGAACACTTTGATCTCGAAGGTAATATTCTTTTCTGAATTCCGACTAGATTCACGTGTTAGTAGACTTCAACCCGAATTCGATGACTACAAACATTAGGTATAATCTCAACATTAAACACTTAACTCTTTCAAAATTTATTGCTTTCAGGCTACAGACGTATGGAAAGACTTAATATTAATAAGGGCCACTTTAGCTATCATCAAGCTGGCCAATCCCAAGACATGACTACAAAAATTGGATAAATCTTGATAAGGATGTATTCGAATTTTGCCATAGACGAAATAGTCATAGAAGAGTGCGAGTCAGTCGTTAAGTCTTAACAATTTTGAAATACTTATTTTTTTATATTACAGTTGTCTTAGCTATACTTTTTCTGATTTCGGTAAGGCAGAGCTAAGTGCTGAGATAATTATTGAATAGTGGTCATTGAAATTGACTCCTCGATTCCTTATATCTAGTAAATAACGCAACTAAGTAAAGTATGAATGCAAACCATTGATTTTTCAGCATTCGCTGGACTCAAATGCAACTCGGCCTTTGTTTTTTTTTTTTATTTCTTTTTTTTTATCGAAATTGACTGATCATGCCCATCATATTCACAATCTAAATGAGTAGTTTACTAAGTGTCTATCAAAATTGTTACTTCCTTTTCAATCAATTGCAAATATTTTTAACGATTATTTTCAGTTATTTTTTGTTTGTATTATATTTTTCTGCAAGTTACGAAGTTTATTGCCATATTTAATGCTATGTGATTTAAAGATTAGTTAAAGACAACTTTTTGCCTTAAGAAGAAAACCATATAAATTTATACACAAACATATACAACTTATCTCTAGCCGAAATCATATTTATGGGACCCTCAACTTTACTTGGTATGTGGCAGAGAATTTTCTTTTAAAGCTCATCATCGTCATTTCCAATATCAGTGAATGCATCTCAACGATGTGTAGTTAGAATTCAACACACACATTCTAGCAGATACGTTCACATACAGATCCATTTATACATGAACACATGTACATACTTATTCATAGATGTTAACATACACATAAAAAGTGAAGCTTCGTTATTTTAATGATTATCTTTTAAACTCCTCCGAGCAAAGCAACTCTAAGCACAATGCTATTCTACATCACCGTTTAGAGGTCTGTCAAATTTAGAAAGAAGCCCACAAAAAAACCTATAAAAATCCTATTTACTTACTAAAAGTTCAACAAAGTCTGGCTAAAAAGTTTTTAGGAAAAACTCTAAAAAAGAAAAAAAAAATGCAAGAAATTACAATTTTTAATACTTGCAGATATACCCAAATGATGCGAGTGTGTGTGTGTGCATGTGCTTGTTTACTCTTTCCTCCGATTTCTCTAATATATTGTGAATATAATCAACTAAATATTTTCAGTTGATACTTGCTTTTGCTGCATTTATATGCATTTTTCTATAAGGGGTCTTCACAACTCATATAAATGGTCATAGAAAGATTAATACTTACGGGGGAGACACACATGCAAACCTATAACCGAAAGACCAAGATAGCTTATAAACTGCTCTAAGGTTACACTGCTGCTGCTATTGCATGCATAGACTTTTTTGTTATTTCAAAAAAAAATCGTCTGATTGTTGGTCATAATGGTTGTGAATTGAATACTTATGCTTGTCTTTCAGTTGGTTATTGTGTACATTATATTCTCTCTCTCTCTGTCTCTCTCTCTCTCTCTCTCTCTCTCTCTTTCTCTTTTTCTGTCGTCCTCTCTTTCTGGTCTTTCAGTGCTTATGGAGTCAGTAAGAATCTATCCTTATACAGACTTCAGATTTCAATCCACACACAACTTTTGTATCTGTCAGTTTGCCAATCTTTGCCTGTTCGTTTATTTGTCTATATGAAAAAAAAATTCTTTTTCTATTCCTTTTTTCGTCTTTTATTTTTATTTATTTATTTTTTTTTTCGTCCTCTTGTCTAGTTACTTATTTAGTGAAAAGAATTGATATTTTTATCTGATTTCTCCCTCTTAAGTGATTGTCGTTTGATGCAATTTTCTTTCCACATTTTCATCACAAGAACAACAACAAAAGCAATAACAACAACGATAATAACAAAAGGAAGAAGAATAGCAACAATAACATCATACAATAAAATAAAGATGAAAAACTTTGTTTATGCTTAAATATGTGTCGTATAGTTAGCCTGCCTTGTCGTCTATTGTATTTTAAACTGTGTTGTTAGAAAAACTCTTCATTGGGAGTTTTGGTGTTTGCTCGTTTTTGTTTTTTCCAAACATTTTCGAATTTATATACGTAAATGTTTGTTCAACCATATTCGCTCTTTCCCTCTCTCTCTCTCTCTCTTTCTCTCTCTCTCTCTCTCTCTCTCTGTCTCTGTTTCTCTTCACTTTTGCAGTAGCACATGTACTTGCTCTTATAGAGAGATTTTTATTTTCAGCTCTGCATTTTTCCTAACTTAACGGGTTTTAAGAGATGCTATATTTAACTACATTTTCTTTTCCCCCTTTTTCTGCTTTTTTTTTTTTAAGTTTTATAAAATATTGTCTTTATGTAGATTAAATATGCTTATCTGCATATCCATGTGTATAGTCTTCGGCCGCATAATAGACTCAATAATGAAGATATTAAGACCACAAGAATTCAAATTCTGATAAATTCATCTTCCGTTGTATACAGCCCAATATACAGTAATTCATCATCAAAACTCTTCCGTTTCAAATTTAACTAACTAACTGGAATTCATGTGCTCGCTCCTAGTAAAAAAATCGATTTATACCGTAAGTCAGTGACGACATCTACTATACCTAGCAGTGATCGTTGGATTGGTTTATTGTGTTCGATGGACTACAGGTGTATATTTTTGAACCCTATATACGATATTGAGCTGTTGAGAGCAAAGTAAAAAATCCTTAATATGTCCGCTATTTGAATGGACTCTTTTTGTTTTTTTTTGTTTTTGAGGTCATATGATTCCTATTGGACAATTGTTGGTCATGCAAAGTATAAACACTTACCACATTCTTAGGAGTGATTTCTTATAGGAAGTCCGATAAAGGTAACAAAAGTTCCTTAAGTAAGACTATTGAAAGTCCACTAAAGAAACGTAAATGAAATATCGTTTGCAATTTAGTTCAACTGAAAACGATATAAATATTATCGTATTTTGTGAAGCATGCCATTCTTAATAGTTCTGCTACACTCACTCATGGTTCCAGCTTATGAAACACACAGAAATACATACGCGCGTAAAGTGAAAACTGATAATCTAAGCCAATATTTGAAAAATTCATTGTCTTCCATGAACATGAAGTCAAAAATTGCATCCAAATTGTTCTTTCTGCAAAATCCAAGAAAAGATAACCAAAAAATATATACATATACTTTATATATATATATATATATATATATACAGTATTTTAATTTGTGTTTCGTAAATGGCTTACGAGTATCCATTACGTACAGCTTGGTAGGCGCAAGGCTCTTCTGAAGGCTTAATATTAATATCGACAGATTGGCTGAGTAAAAGCTACTCAGAAAAGCTATTTCCTTTCGAATTTGAGCATTTTCGCAATTGCGATATCCGCGAGTATAGTATACCATGAGTCCAATGTAGGTCTTCTTCTCATCGTAAATTGAACTTTGAACTCAGATGTAGTACAAAACGATTCAGTGATCCACAGGTATTGTTATTATATGCAAGACAATATTTGAACAACTATTTTTGGATCGTTAAGGTATTGTGTGTTTTAGAGTAAATTGCCGCAAATCAATCAATATCTCAGAAGAGTGGTTCATGAACGCATCGATGTGTCTATTTTTATTAAAAACAGTATATTTTTACAAAAATCGTCGATTCAGCAATGGGTTTAATTTGCTTCACAAATCCGATGGATACCTTTTATTAGTGCTTTGACCATTTTTCACTTAATATGAAGACAAAACAAAAAGTGTAGAATTTTAATTTGCCTTTGGATAACTACTTTGGTTGGTTTCCATTTTTTTTTTCTTTTTCTTCTCTTTGGTTTTACCATAAAAATTTGCAATTGGAAATGCCTTTAAGCCAAATGTACATATGATACATAGATACACAGAAATACATATAATACATCCGAGAGTACATGAATTCCTGAATCTATCGAAAGATTTAACAAAAGCTTATTGTTTTCTTTACTATTATGTATTAAATATTTGTTGCGAGCGTCTCTAAACCTAAGGATAGAATAATATACAGAAAAGAAACCAGAGTTTTTCCTTAATAGCTGCTTTAAACGCTTTTTCGTAACATGCGTTTAACATGGATGCACAAAATGACCCTAAAGCCAAACAGTAACATACATGTAAGGATGCATGTTTATATGCACTTAAATAAAAAGAAAGAAATACGGTTTTTGCTAAACTCGAAGAGTATTAGGTGCTCTACCTCCCATTTTTGCTAATATGGATACATACGTATGTGCTTTTTGTTCGAAAGCTTCAAAATGTGGGAGTACATCAGAATAGTTATTAGTGTAGTGCTACGCATAAGTAGGCAGAGAGATGCTTAACGCAAACGAGACTCGTTTAGTACGGAAACAAAATAAAGACTAATAATTTTTGTTTATTGTTCTCTTCGCAGATATGATTGAACCTTAAGTGTGGAAATAGAAAAATAAAAAAAATAAATAATGAAATTTATTCCCTATCTACCTAACCGATTACAATTCTTAGGCACAACGTTTGTTCTTATAATTATTGTTCATTATATTTATCGCATATTACTTTTCGCTAATTCCAAGTCATTCACACATCTCTTAGGCTAACACTAAAGACACATAAATTGTTAAATCATTACGCATTTATTCATCAGTACTTCACTCCTCAACTTTTCCAGTGATATTCTAATAACTGAAATATCTTAAGAACGCTAAAACAGTCACTTGCGGCTACTGTAACTACTTCACTTGATTGAAATAACATTTGAACCGCAAATGGTTGTTAAGGCATAAAGATTGGTAAAAGTCGTAAAGAACCCCTACAACTGGGTGTGTTTGATAATTTGAGAATTGCATTGAACTGAATCACTTGTGCGTCACTTTTTCAACCACGCCCTCTAAAATGCCTTCTATTTAAAAGGTGCTATAGGAAGAAAAATTTCAAGCATTCAAAATTTTTCGGCAAAACTCGCTGTGTAATAATATATCGACACTTTATATTGGTGTGAAAAGTTTGGTTTGGCAGGGGCAGCTTTTTGAACCCCCTCTCATGTGACCGTTTCTACGAAAACGGAATCTTTGTACGTTGAAAAGGTACAATTTTTAATATTTGATGTAAACATTGCAGTTAACGGCTGCAGTGAAGTGTTTTTTCCCACTTTGGAAAACAAAGCGCATTAACTGCTTTTGTTTTTTTTTTCAAATTTCGAAGATATGTTCTGTGCGACGGCTGGAATTTCGAATGTGCTGCCAATTCCTTCACATTGACACGACTGAGAAAAAGACTGTTTGTCAGGGTCTCCGTGCCGTAACTAGTTAGCACCACGTCTTGTTGACATTGAAGTGAACCATATTTGCTGTCAAACCGTCTTCCTCGACATATGATTTAACCACCACGCTAAGCTAAACGATTCGAAAAATAAAATTTGAAATTTACGTTATCTTGAAGAAAACAATCTATCAAGACAGACACATATTTACGGCCAGCATCTATCAGTTTTCAACAAGAGAACGTTTTATGAATTTTTACATTTAGAAAATTCGTAAAGACAGAACCAGTTTATCCCTAGACAAGTGCTTATCATTAAGCTCAAACATATTGATATTTATTTTATAAATAAATTCGAAATCATTTCAAAAAACAAATTTCGATCAGTTTTGCACCGTTTCCATAGCCACCATCAAAAGCCAATTTATGTTTTCTGCGCTTCAAATTGATGCTCCAATGTCCTCTAGGAAATTAATCAGAGAAAAGAAAATTTGTAATAATTTATGTTCTCCACTACATACGGCGCAGCCTCTAAAGGTAAAGATCTCAATATAAAGCTGTTTTAAGAGCTATTGCGAAGATATTTATTCGGTCATCTGCGTCGCTTTTATTTTATTAATAGAAAAATCGCTTTCAGCCGCCAACCCTGTGTTTAAAGGTAAGAAGAAATAGTTTCGCTATTAAATAACCGAATAAGGTAATAACCAATTAACAACTAAAAGCTTGACAGCAATCATAAAGTTTACAATAATGATGAATTGAATATAATCAAGAGGTTCAGCGTTTTTGTTTTTTGCTGCTGAAGTTGTTAGCGAAGCAAGTGAAACTAGTGTCCATGTTAAGGATGTTGGATAGCAACGCAAGCCAAATAAGCGTCATCAGCAACAAATTACAATTGCACACAATGAAAATTAAACGAAATTAAAGACATTTAATATCGAGAGAAGAACAAAGAAAACGACAAAACTTCTAAACAATGGCAGAAAAAGACAAAAAGGAAAAACAAAAAGAAAAAGAAAAATAAAAAGAAAAAGAAACCTGAATATGAACGTTAAAATTTATGGGGAAAATGTTTATGGCAGACAAAGACTAGGAGAGCGACTCTAGAGAATAGTTGTCATTACACATGTATTATTGTAATAGAACATGTGTCATGACAACAAAATAATATCTATACGTGAATATAAGCGTATGCACACATACACGCATACACATGCACATTTACACATTGTACATGGCTTGCACTGAATTTCATCGATATGTATAAGATTTTCTTCTCTTTCCTTCAAAAGCTTGGTTTGATTTTCTTCTTCTTATTCATCTTTTTCTTCCTTTTTTTTGCTTTTTTTTCTTTATTTCGGTTTCGGTCAATAATTTTTAGCCACTGCAATGATGGCATATTTGTATGAATTCAAGAATTTGTTGTGCGCTGGATACAAAAACACAATAAATAAATTATTGACATAATGTTTTGTAAGCAAGACACCTAAAGATTTCTCTTCGCATTCGTAACAATTCCCAGTAAAACAAGAGACCAAGATGGCACATACATCGGCACACACGCGCATATATGCGCGCCGATATCGAGTTGCGAAAGCAAACAAAACCCGCAAAAAAAAATTACTGCTTCAACTTCGCTAATAATTGATTTTTATATCAACTTAATAAAATAAAGTAAAAATACGAAAGACATTGTGTTTATGATAGTGGAAAAAACGAAAAGCACACACATACATACGTACATACATACATACATACATACATACACACATACATACATACATACATACATACATATATACATACGTATATACATATATACATACATACATGCACGCACACAAACAGTAGCCACTATCATTATACATACTGAAATATGTACGCAGGCAAACAACTATATGTTTGTACATGTGTATCCGTTGTTGGTTTTTTGCCTTTCGAATAACATGTCATAGTACTTGTTAACATGAATCGATAAGAAAATAGAACGAACGAACAACGTACTCGGGTAGGGAGTGTTAAGGCATGTAATCTCAGCCCCATCATCATAATGATGACAATCATTATCTTCATAAAGGATATTGTGCATTGGATTGTGCTCAACCAGTCATAAACTTTATAACTTTACAATCGCCATCAGAGCAACAAACAGCCGGCCAGCCATCCAGCCAGTCATCCCGCCAGCAAGGCAACTTGACCATCATCTTTATTTGTTTCTATGTCTGTCTCCACTCTACATATAAATATCTTGTGCATCTTATAACGCATTGCCATAGTCGCACTGTTGACCGCACGTACCAGACAAAAATTATTTAAGAAAAAATTAAGAAGAAAAAAAAAACAAAGTTAAAAGCATATTAATGACTATAATAATTTCGTTAATGTGGGAAATTAAATTTGAAATATTGTCCAATAAATGTTTGCTAGCGTTCAACGCTGACGTTTGTATACGAGAGAAATCAAATTGAAGATATAGTTCAACGAGGACTAAACTCTTTAGCCTACGAGGAAAACAGTAAAGAAATCGTATTCATTTTAGACCAAACCTTTGAATGAAGTCTGACTATTTACTGAGCCGATGTGCTAGGATGGATTGAATTGAGGTTGAAAGTTAAAAATTAGTGCGCGCTACCTTGTGTAGGTTGCGGGCGAACGCCTGTTACTTTCCCGGCTTACTGGTTTAAAACAAGTTACTTATGGTAGACCGTCTCTACTCGTCTCCCCACAGTGTTTCCCTTTACGGTATATGTTTATAGTTAAAATCTGCTTACGGGGTACCTTATTTTCAAGATGGCATCGCACACTTCCTAATGGAACGATGGCTTTTTCGGTAACGGGAGAATGCTTACCACAGTTGGACACACGGACACATGGACAAACGAACAGACGATGCATTCCAAACTTGAAACTGGTGAACAACTAATATACTTTATGGGAATTTCTAAGCTTGTTTTTGCGCATTATAATGGAATTTAAAAAAGTTTAAATTTTGATACACTATAGTATTAGGTAGGCGAGGTCAATTTTTCCATTTTCGTACAGTACTACAGTATCGTTCAAAGAATACATATTCAAATTTTTACAGATTTATCCTTTGTAAAAGTACAGGTGCTCTGACTTTACCTACTACTGTACGCGTATGCTTCAAACGATTTGGCCCATTTCTAATGCCAACCTAAGCACAAGAACTTCCAATGTGTCGGCCAAGCTTGCAGTCAATAACTTCAGTTTTGCGGCCAGGAGAATGTTTACAATAGACATTACAGAGCTACCAACGGACAGACGGACATGCTTAATTCGATTCAAAATATGATGCAAATCAAGAATAAAGATACTTTGTAACGCCTCTGAAGCTTCCTTGTGGGTGTCGCAAACGTTTTGACAATTTGATTATACCCCTCCTCTTTCGGTGACGGATATAAAAAATTTGAAAACGTGATCGTAATATCGAGGGAAACACAAACAAACAACGGAACAGACGAGCGCATTTGCTTAGAAGGACTGTTAAGAAGACCTATGCTCTATGAAATTTCTGATGCATCTTTGTTTACGTTGCAACGAATTGAACGACGCAATCGTACAACCATAGTCAGTCTTTCTAGTAGTCGTCATCAAGATACAAAAATAAATTGTTAATTTTTTTCATAAAAAGCATGGCTTTATATTCCTAACATTAACTGCGAAATTATTCCCGCTCTGTTCGCGAAATAAGAAGCATATGGAAGTATTGCTTTTCATATCATGTTTAAGAGAAATCATTTAAGAATATTTTTATATTGTTTCCAGAACATCAACATTTTAAGATTTCTTTGGTTTGTGCTTTACATGTACAAATACTTTACAATGAAACGTTCATTGTATTGTTATCCTAACACTTCTCGACTAAAGTCGATTTATAATTTATTTTCGATATTAGACTTTAGGAGTAACTAATTGTTGGTTTTTCCTTTTTTCTATTTGTTTTCAGGTATGTATTCACACACACACACAGCTCAACTTTCAACTCTTAGCTCATAGGCGCAATAACTTGGAAAACTTTTACAAGACTTCACCTGCTCAGGTATTCATGACCGAAAACAAATACATAACATTCCAAATATGACCCAAAAAAAAAGAAATTTTTTTATAAGAATCGTTATGAAATTTTACAAATATTACAAATTTTAATAAAAATTATTAAATTCAAACTTTTCTTTGGCTTAATGTGTCAAGATAAGTAAATGGATGCGTGATTACAATTACATTTAAACGTAAATGGTGATGAACTGTTGATTTCTTGTAAGTGCATATTTCCAATTGGCTGTAGTGGCTATAGTAGCACATCCATTTTGTGCTAAGATAACAGCTAAGATAAGTCTAAGATTTTGTATAGTGGAAAGCTCTTCAAAGTCGACCTGCTTATTGTACAAGGTTTACTGAGTATATAAATCTTGATTAAAGTGACCGAATTTCTCCAAATATAAAGATGGCGTCTTAACTTTTGGGGACCGGAAGAGAATGCATTGGATTGATCGTGGATATGTACATGTTCACTTTATAGGCAGGGCCGCCAAAGTTTCGTCCGAAGTGCCGCAAACGTATTGTTGACATATTGAGATGCTAATATATCCTCAACCTTCAATGATGGTTAGAAAAAAGTAAAAAATAAAGTAAGCAAATTTCAGAAAATACTACGCATTAGCATCCTTTGTACAGAACAGTGTAATACAATGGTTTACAGGATCAGTATTTCCTTTCAATGTATACTTACGTATCTGCTCAACTTCCAACACTTCGACGAAGAACGGAACTTAAATCCAAAATTCCTCTTCCCTGTTAAATAAAGTATAAGAATTTCATTAAATTTACCAATAAGTAGTAGAAGTAAAGGAATTCATAAGTTCAACGCACATCAAACATAACTTCTGTTTTGTTTCTGCTCATCTTAATTAAAATCCACTTAACGATAATAAAAAAAATAAAAAAAATAACTTTTTGAAGTGAGTTTTCTATACGAGAGCAAAGTAAATAAAAGTTGGAAACGATTTATTGTATGACTAGGCACAAAAAACAACCCCTTTATGTTAATGCTTCAAAAAATGCTTTTTAAATAATTTAGGCTTTCAGAATAGAGAAGTTAAGTTTTTTATTTCCTGCATGGCAAACAAAAAGCGAGTTCGAAACAAAAAATGCAAAGTTAGCGAATTAAAGTGTATGCTAAGTGTAACTTAAAGACTAAATCTCGTCTTGTATTTTTACCATTAAAACTGGAAGAAACAAGCGAAAATGTTGATGATAAAATTTCTTTATTTACAACCGAAATAATGTTTTATTTATATTTATCATAGGAAGTGCGTTTAGTCCGTCAAACGTTTGCAACGCGCACAAATACCGTGGGATCGGGAATTAAAAGAATCCTTTACTTCCTCTTGGTTAGGATGGTTTGTAGCTGTAAGAATATTTATCATCTCCTTCCTCGATACCATCGCCTCCTTTTCCAAAACGCTTGCTAGAATATAGAATGGCTTAAGGCTTAAGGTACTAAAATGATATAAATTTGGATCAATCCTTATTGGAAAAGTTTAAAAGGTAGAAGGTCGTCTACCTTCTAACATTGGTTCTCCCACCTATGTGTCTTCCTTCGGTAGACGTTGCATCTCTCAGTTTTTGCTAAATCTGTTCTTTTTTTTGTAATCTATGTCTCCTTCTTCGCTTGGTTAAGGGCTAAGTGCGATCATTTTCTAAATTGGATGCTTTTTAAACCACATATAAATCGATTACCGGAAATAACATCGCCGCTCCATTCAAATTGACATTACGTCTTTAACCTTAAAATAAATACAATAATAAACTGAATGGGATAAATAAGGCTGCCACGCTTTGTTCAAGCCGTTGTATCATTTGACATGCTTTATTCAAGTTCAGCCATCTGTGTTAGTTCCTTTTACTTATATGAACGTAATCCCGCTTCGTCCATAACTATCCGAGTGACAATTGAAAATCCTCCTTTAGTGTTACTATTTGCAACTAAAAATGCAACTATGTACCTTATCATAGATATATCGCCTCCTACGACGAATGCCTATGATTTTTGTTTTGCGACAAACTTTGAACAGAATGTGTCCAAATTTCAGGGCATTCCGAGAACGAGCTTTGAAGTTACATATAATCTTCACAATAATGGAAAATCTGAATTTCCTCTGCTGATAAAGCACACACACAAATGCACAAGTGGTATTTGGTCTCTGCTCTATCGAGACTAATGTTGGATAAGCGGTTTGCCGGTTCTGAATGCGACCGCACAAGTGTCGAAGTGAGTAGCATGGTATTATTGGGCACTTGCAGGTCTATTGATCATTTCTTTTACTTGCATTGAGAAAAATATGTTTCATACACATTGATCAAAACATTTTCCATCACTTTCTACGACTTTTTTCATCTTTGTGGTAAAATGATGATACCGTGCCGACAGCACGATTGGTTTCACATCGATCCGTTCACCGACCCATCTTCTTCAGCATTTCGAACCCGGGCGCCACCCAAAGGCGCTATGTCTGTTGAGTACGTTGGGTGGGGCAGAAATTCCCATTCGATCTGCGACAGTGTATCCCTAACAAATGTTGCAACGTGTAGTCGAGCGTTGTCACGCAGAGAGACGTCTTTACGTTTGTTAACCGCTATTGTCGGTCTTCTTTGCAACAATAGATCGCTCAATTTGTTCAATTGACGTCGGCCATGAACATTGCGCTTCGGTTTCGACGTGCGATTGCGGTTCCTCGACTAACTCCTGACTTCTGTCTTAATAGGTACACTTTTTGTCGCCACAGACACCTCTTCTTCTTTTGCCTGACAAGCAACGACCATATACCATCCATAAACCAAAAATGTTTAATGGCCTTCGGCAGCAGACTTTTTCAAATCAAACCACAAATATAACCACAAGTGTCGAAAATGCACCCTTTATTCTTCCGTGATCAGAGACTGCGTATCTGAACAATACTAAATGGAAAACTGTTACTTTATGTAGACACAGGTGTATATTGATAGTTTGCATTACTTCGCTGATTAAAGTACATGCAAGCATCTATTATTATCATTGTTACTAATATTATGTATTACTTTTATTTATTATTATTTTTAGTTCTGTT
The DNA here is from genome assembly GCA_000688715.1 of Glossina pallidipes. Taxonomy (NCBI): domain Eukaryota; kingdom Metazoa; phylum Arthropoda; class Insecta; order Diptera; family Glossinidae; genus Glossina; species Glossina pallidipes. Next base: position 2,237,558 of record KK499771.1, on the reverse strand, counting down.
TCCATTAGTATTATTATTTTTATTTTATTATATTTTTGTTATTATATTAGTTATTATATTTAGTGCATGATTTATTGTGTCACTGTTATGGTTTTCTACAACTTTTATCAAGTCATTTTGTCACATAGCTTAAAGCGGAAATCCTATTTAAAAATGTAGTAACAACAAACAAGCAATAACAATAACAACGATGGCAGCAACAGTAGAAGTGCAATGCATTCCCTAACTAAAATAAACGTGTAACTAACCAGCCGAGCAAGAGCTACTACATAGCTATCCGTCCACCTAGACAGGCAACCGTCAACAGCACACGAACATTTACGCTTCTAACCGTTAACTAACCGTGTAAAAATATTTAAATTTTTTATATGCTACACAACGACATAACCTTAAAATGGGGACCAGGGCGATAGCCAACGACAATAACAACAATAGCAAGTACAACAAGCCGGGCTCAGTTAACAGTAAAAACAGGTGCTGTTGTTAACAAGAACAACAAGAAACGAACTATATTTATATTATAAAAAAAAAGTTATGCATAATGCGAAATCAGCAACAAAAACAACAAAAGCCATGGTGGTGACAACTAATACTGGGCAACAAAAAGCGATATATAAAAGAGATGTACCTGCAACGTAAGGGAAATGAGAAGCGAAGAAAAAGTTTTGAGTATAATTTTTATGCAAATATTTTATACATTAAAAGAAGGAGTGAGTGACTGTAAACAACAGACCTTTTGACTTAAACTAAAACTAAAGCATAAAGTATTAAGCAGTGTAGATGGGCCGTAAAGGGGAATATAGCGGTTAAGGGAATCGGGGGTATCGGTTATGGTATTTTAAGTCCTCTCTAGCTGAAGCATAAATGTCATTGGCATCGGCAATGTCCTGCTACTGAAACTGATGGCTGTAGTTGAGGTTTCCTTTTTTTTTTTTTTTTTTTTTTTATATTATACTTTTTCTTTTTATTTGTTTTTTTTTTATACTCTTCGCTTTATATACATAAGTTGGTACGTTTTTTTCCTTTAAAACGTTATTGAATAAACTTTTCTGTATACAGAAGCAATATATTTATTTTCATGTGTGTGTGTCTGACTTTTCTTGTGCGTATGTAAATATATATGTATATATCCATATATATGTGTGAGTGTGTGTTTCTCAGCAGTAGCGTTTTGGTGTTAGTATATCCATCTCGGGTATTGTAGCGGTAGTAAGTTTAAGTGTTTTTATGTTTTCTTTAAAAATACATATACAGTTATCCAAACATGTGCACACACACACACACACACACACACACACACACACACACCTACAAACGCATACACATTTTATATGTATATATATATATATATACATAATATGTATTAAAAATGTATTTAATACAGTAGTGAAGCTTCTTATTCCTCAAGCTTTTTGTTATTTCCATAACAAACAACAAAACCAACAACAAAAGCTAGTGGCAATTTTTATTTTTGCATTTAAAAAGCTTTCTTTTTTTTGGTTTAGTTCTCTTTTTCACTGAGACTCCGTAACTCTATTACACTACTTATACTGGATTTTTCTTGGTTTTCACAACTGTTCTTATAACGCAACGCCCCACATTTATACAAAAGTAACAACTACAATAACATCAACGAGAGTTAAAACCAAAAACAACGAAAAATAAAAACCATACAAACACACAAAAGGATTTCTGTAAAGAATGCAATACATGTATGCACGTAATGCATGGGTATACTTACGGCTTATATGCACATATGCCCATGCATATAATTCCTGTGGAACGTAGAAAGAAAACTTAAATAAATAAAGAAATGTAGGTGAATGTACTTAAACACAACGCGACGTTTATACATGCAATTTTTTAACTACAACAATTTAACCCCTCCTTAAGTAACTGTATATTTGTCATCTGCTGGTATTATACTTAAAACTTACACTTACACATTAATGCAATCACAAGGAACGTACACAACTATATATGCACACAATGAACACATATATTAAAACAATCCTCATTACTTTGTGCGACGGCTGATATTGTTTGCACGTCACCATCTCCACCAACACTCTCATCAAAAATTACTTATATTTGTTGTAGTCATTATTGTTTTTCTTTCTCTTTTTTTTGCGTTTTGTTGTTATTGTTGTTATTGTAGCTGTTGTTAGCCTTGGTATTGTTATTGTTGTTACATTCACATGATTATTTATACAACAAACAACAGCAGAATATATCTTATTTCAGTCTGCTCGTATAGAATAATTGTATGAGCGAGCACTCGCCATGTGCGTGTGTTCGTTCGTGTGTATCAGTGCCTATGTATTCTATTTTATATATATCTGTAACTTGTATGAATGGTTATCTCTTATCCTATATATACGTACACGATTATATTTACATGTATTTATAAGCTTTTTTTACATGTTTACGCACACACACTCATGCACGCTCACGCAAAAGGATTATCTACAATTTTCATTCTTTTAATTTAATTTGCAAAAATTTTATTAATTTTCTCCCCCACAAGCTTTCTTGCTTTCAAAATTCGAATTCATAGAAAATATTTAGTAAAATGATACAAAACGTTTACCCTAATTTCGGATTTCATTTTTATACTTCCCGCAGGCGATAGATTTGTTCAACGGAAAAATGCCGAAATCAATTAACTGGATGTATTCTCAATGTGAAACTGCTTGTTTCTCGAAGTAATGGTAACCATAGTCTCGAAAGTTTCTCAACAAAAACAAAATCGATCTCAAGTTTGCGTTGCCTCGGATTATGTTCCACAAAATTGCCTTACAGTTGTCAAAAGGAATCAAAGTTTTTTGTTCCTAGCTGAATGCTTTACAATACGCTTCTAAAGTTTTTGCACATAAAATTATCGTATAGAGCTTACAACTCCACTAAGTCGGGTGAAAGGCCCGAAATTCTGAGCAATCATATAGAAATAGGAAGGAGTATGGGTGCATATAATCGACCCAAGATTGAGAACTTACTAGATATCTCCTTCGATGTGTAACATTCGGGAAATGACACATCAGCAAATCCCTTCAAAGCACACATATTCCTGGTAAATTATGAGATGATATAGCGCCAGTCCATCCATTTGTTAACTATTTTTAAAGATCGACTTTGTTGCTAGAATTGTAATGACAAGCTTCCTGTACACGTTCATCGTGAATGTCCAGAGAATAAGTTTAAAGATGGGAATAAGTTTGAAAAATACGTTGAGCGCGACTTGAAAGCTGATGTAAACAATAGGTACGAAGTGTTCAAAAGTTGAAGCAGTAAGCAGTCACATTTACATTCCGACGTTTGACGATATATTTTCACACTTGGCTCACTTTGGCTCTCTACTGAACGGTTTTCAAAACATATGGTTCTACCCGGCATATCTTGGAAAGTTTTCTATCGCATTTCTAATCTTCTCAAAGAAAAGATAAGGTCAGCGAATTGCACAGCTTAGAACAGGTCGTAAACGATTTATTAGGCAAAGATTTTTGAGATGACGTAATCAACTCAATATGTTTTCACATCTAAGGCTTGAATTACGAGGAATATTCGTTTCTAATGGAACGACTGTACGAAGAAGCGAACTTCCCAGTTCCCAGGCAGTAATAAAAATTGTTACCTTATTATTATTAATAATAATTTTTATCAATACGTAGGGAAAAGCAATCAACAAAATCACTCCACGACTTTAAAGAACAAAGGTATATGGTCGAGTATATCAACCCTTGGTCAGACTGAGTTCTTGCATTGCATTGCTTCGGTCCACCTACACGTCTGTTATTTTTTCATGCTCGCTATCAGTGAGATGTGATGCTCGCACATCTATACTAATAGTTGATAATCACAGAGAAAATATAAAATTACAACTGATTTCCGGGCGACTACACACGACAGGCAAAAAATTGCAACCTATTAAGATATTTCGTGTATCAGATCGTGCGTTGATAAGTGCAATATAAAAATGATTTGCTCAAGTAATTTATATTTCTATGGTATAATAGAAAATACTTTGCAGTCTTTTGCTTTCATTGGTACCAAGGATCCGTCGCTAAGTGTATCACTTCGTTTCGTGCTTGTTTATTTGAAGTTGCGTCTACATCGTCAACCTTCAAACTAGTTTCACGGCGCGTATCTGCTCTTCATTAAGGAAATCGAATCGTTGCAACTGAAAATAATTTCAGAAAATATTTACAGTAAATAATTAAATTTTGGTTAAAGTTTTTAAAGATCAGTTTGCCTTTGGTGGCTATGATACTGGATTCTTTCGATTTGCACGGATTCCTGAGAAAACTAATTCCTCTATAAATCAGAGAATAAGTCGGGATGAGAGCATTTTATGCACTGTGCTCAAAACGGTAAGGTATTTAAGATTCGCATCAAGCCGATTACAATTTTCTGACCTAATAAGCTTTTGCAATTATCTGCAAAGTTGTGCAGGGATCCTGCAAAGCTGTATGAAAACTGAATTTAAAATATATATGATGATATAGGATGAATATGAAAGAGTACGCGATATGAGTACAGAGAATAGATGTTTTGCTTTACCTTGTTTGTATGTGTTAGAAATAAAAAAATTCGACATAAGCTGAATATAACTCCTTTCCTTTCATTTTGTTTTTTTTTTTTTAATACAATAATATAAGTGTTGGTTATCAAAGACTTCAGACTTAAGCTTAGTACGATTGTTTTCCTCTTTTATTATATTTATTTTTAAATATTTTATTTTCATGCCAAATATCATCATATGTTTAATCATCAGAAACAGTATGCAGTACCGGAAGCTTCTTCTAGAACACTTAAAATTTTAAAAAGTTTTTCATTACAAATCTAAATATTTCCTGACATTCACTGTTTATATATAGACTTCTTTCAATAACTTTTCCCTTATCTTTAAGTTATTTTCCTAAAAAGGAAAAGAAGAAAAAAACGAACATAAATTAAAAAGAATACATTTTTTCGTACGGCAGCAAGAAATAAAAATTATACTTTACAGAAAGAGAAACATGCCTTATCACAAAAATATATAAATTTTGTTTTTAATAAAAAGAAACTGCATAGAAAGAGAAAACAACTACACCAAGAATTTCCGTTTAATAAAAAATAATGAAATATATTGTGTGTGAAAAAGTTAACCCATGAATGCTTGCAAAAAACTTACAGTGACTTTAAAGTCCTTATTTCTAAATCTATTGGCGAAATTCTCTCTTCTTAACCGATGTAGATTAGACAGGATTTATTTACTGGAAACTTGAGCTTAATGTATTAAAAGCTTTTAATATTCGCCCACATCGCTATGTACTACGTACGCATGATAGCAATCGATCATTGCTATTTATCCCTTCATGTAATCAAATCTCATACATATACGTAAATGAATAAAAGTATTAAAAAAAAAAAAAAAATAGAATAGCAAAAGAGAAATAGAAAGGGAAAGAGAAAGAGAAAGAGAAGGAGACGCATCAAGTTGTCATCATCATTTTCAGTAAATGTCAAGAAAAAATTGCCAGCAACTGTTTATTTTATGGTTGCTTTTAATTATCCTTAAAGAGCAAATACAAACCGATACTACTAACGTTAACGTTGTGTCAACAAGAAAGTGAAGTCCGTGTCCAACCCTTATGAATTACATATAATAAAATCTATAATGGGATATCAAAGAATTTTCTGACTTTAAGTGTTAATAAAATACAAAACATTAACACTACACTATTGATATTACAATAACCAAGTACACACACGGTCACATACACGCACTCAAATGTGTACATATAGACACTTGTAAAACGACTAGCATAACTTATCCATCAATTAATATCTAACAAAAAGATCTGTCAAAAAAAAGTGTTTTTTTCTTCTTTATGCGTACATATATATACGCGCACATACATAACTAACATGTGAATGCTTTTGTTCTAATTCCCCATTAAGCACTTCATCACACAACTGACAGTTGTTTGGTTAAAGGGAAAAAACGACAGCAGCAATAATACCGAAAAAAAAGATGTATTCTTTTCTGGAAATTTTACCGTTCGACATATGGAAATTATATCATCGTATTCAACCATGCACATTTACGTGTTTTACATTGTTTTTGCTGCTATAGAGACTGCGGTGGAACTTTGCTTACTTGTTACGAGGATTTAAATGCAAAAAAATAAAAAGAAAAACAAGAAGTGGAAAGACTATTAATAGTGTTCGCTCTCCATCCATATCGAAAAATATTTACGTGCACAGATTAGTGATGGCATGTAAGAGATAATTGGCATCCACCATGCTAACCAAGGCAAACTTGGATGTAAAACGAATCATTTTGAAAAACAGTAAATAACAAAAGATAAACAATATATAGGCCCTAATATTGAGCACTTGAGATCCTTCTAAGAGTTGTCCTCTCTTGACTTTTCTCATTTTTCATTTCGATTGAGATATTCTCGACACTTTCTTTGGCATTACAGCCTCCTAGAGAAAGTCGTAAAGATATTCCTTTTTTTTTTTAAATCACTGAACTAATGAGAAGATTAAGTCTCAGTTATTAAGTTAAGCAGTTTTCTCATTACATCTCAATTGCTCTCTATGTCATCATCGAAAATCTAATATTTAACCTGACTTGGTTTATATATGTATGCATATATGTAAATGTTTTTATGACTTGGTTTATATGTGTTGCAGCATATTTGAAGTTTGTACGGACGTATGCAAAGCCCAGAAGGACTTGCTATAGACCCAACTTTACTATCTGCATTGTCTGTCTGTGTGTCTGTCTGTTCGCCTTGGTTTCTTGTGTTCAGCCAATAGGTGGCAATTTCTGACATATTTTGATGAGGTTTGGTGCATCGGCGTCTTTTTGGCTCAAGAACGAACGCCATTGAAAATAAATCAGATAGGACCTCTTTTCAAATAAACGTTTTTGGAATGTACGGTTGTTTAGGGTGTTTAATAGTGTTTCGGGGCCTATTATAGTGTTTCTACCTATCTTCATTTTGTTTCGTACTAAAGAATTAAACCCTTACGGAACAAATTCATTTTAGTGATAAGCTTCTTGCTTCTCATAATTTGTGATAATGATTAGCTAACTAAGGCACAATGCGTGATTTTCTGTTCTTACCTTATTATTACCGACCAGAATTAAAAAAAGAAAAAATTATAACGGCTTGAGCGGAATCTATTAGCATCCAACATTAATATATGAACAAATTTGATTTACATAGCGGATCGATCATCGATATAATCGCATATATTAGATACGATGGAAAAGTTTATAAGACCCAGGAAAAAGTTTTAAAGGCGTAATTGAGTATAGAAGTTCCCACCCAATATATTCTTGATGAGTGTTAAATTCGGAATCGATCTAGGCATCTTCAGCTGTCCGTTTTCCGGCCTGCATAAAGTCTGCGGTAACCATTCTCCTGACCGCAAAAATACCGACTTCAAAGTTGATAAAAGCTTTCCTGCATGAAGATTCGTATTGAAGATGGGCCAAATCGGTCAAGGGATATGTTCATCCTATTACATTAACTGGGAGAACAACTCTGTTTTCAACATTTTTTGCGACCATTACTCGCAAGCTGCAACAGATGCCACAATAACAATTTCACCACACATTCTATGGATGGTTCTAGAGCATTTGCACAAAAATGGAGTGTGTGACACATACACTCAATCTTAAAGAGTATCGAAATTAAATTTAATCGATTTCGTTTTTAACTGTTGTTAAAATCAACGTAGCGGATGCAAAGGATTCAACCACAGCTTTTTTTCTTACTTATTGTACTTTGCAGATTTAAGACCCAACGCAAAGCTGTAACTTAAAAGCTCTAGAATTTTGATTCGAGAATTTAGGAAAAAGAAGAAAATTATCGTTAACGCGTCTATGTGGGAATTCAGCTATTTTCCGAACTTAACTTTGCATAAGAGATTAGAAATAATTTTAATCTCCAAACTTGTCTTTTTAGGTGAGCTCTTAAAATAGAATCGTAATTTGGACAAGTGAACGAACGCAAAGCACACAGCTGAACCTATCCAAATCGATAGCGTTATTCTCTTTTTTTGTTGCAAACATTCAGCAAAGCATATGATAGATACTTTTTGTTTTTATTATTATTATATGACCAAACACTTAGGGGATGTCCCCTATACGTGTAATACGTGGATCGGGATGATTAGCAAGAAATGCGGCAGAGAATGAGATAGGGAAGCGAACGCAGTCTAGTGATTGTGTGTTTAATCGGGAAGTATTATGCTCTTACCGACCGAGCACTCACTACAACTACGACCAAAGTAAACCTTATCGCATTGAGATTGGACCTCCCGAACACAGACTTAGTAGTCGTTATTCTTACCTACTCGACTACTCGTGCGCATGACGGATATAAGAAATTAAATGCTTAGAGCTTGGCACAAAGACAGAGGGACAGTTAAACGATGCGGAATGGCTCAATCGCTAAAATATCTTTAGCTGATCAAGTATATATATATATATATATATATATTTTGTTATGTCTCTGCATGCGCGTACGTCTGACTGTTACAAGCGAAGAGACAAATCTGTTATACCCTTGCATTTTTGCAGTGTGCGCCGACCATTTCGACAATTTCCCATAAAATAACTTTTTGAGTTCCTCTAGTAGATGACTCAAAATTCTTCGTTAAATTTTAAAAATTCCTTATCATTTCTTCTTCTTTTTGTTTGTACGTTTTGTTAAAGAGGTGACGTGTTCTATAAAATCTCATCGTGACAATGATGAATGACATACGATACAACTGGAATTTTTCGTAGTATTGCTCGTGTCGAAATATGTTAATTTAAATGTTATGTCATTTTAGAAGTTAATGAGCCGCATATGTCACTCTATAAATAGCAAAAGTTTGAACAAAAAACCACATCTGCATTATAATAATATAATTACATAATTCGAATTTGTTTTTTACATATCAAAAAAATCTATATATATAATATATATATATATATATATGTATGTTGCATATTTGTATGTACACATAAGCAGTATCTTAAAGAAAATGCGCCTTTTGAAGCTAAACTCATTGTTTTTAACGAATTTATTACATTTTGTGGTAATTTTCAGACATGATAGTGTTTCTCAATTTTCCTCAATAAATCAATGTGGTTTTACTTACCTACCAAGTGAAAATATCCCGCATCTCACCTTAGCTGACCAATTGATTGCATACAAAAAAAATGAAAAACGTAAAAGGGAAAAAAATTCAAAAAAATATTCTAAACATATTTTAGTTCAACTTTATGATATTCCCGCTTAAGAGGTGCCTGATATTCGTTTTATACAATAATTTGTGTATAAGCAAAGCATTTTGTGTTCTAAATACATTCTTAAGTCCAACAACAATATGAATAAAACATTACACATGCCCACAAGTGGTCTTCTTTTATATATCTCTAAGTAATTCTGTGTGTGTTTATGTCTCTTGAATTCTAAACAAAATTCATAAAAAAAACACGCACACACAAATGCCTATCTAAGGGGGTCCTATGTTTCGCTAGTCAACTAGAGAACAAGCAGGCAGGCAGGCAGGCAGCTATCCAGTGCCCCACTCATATATTAATAAGAGGCCTTTTAGCGTTTTGTTATCTTCTTTTTTTTATAGAAATACTTTAGACAAGTCTTGGTGATTTATTTACTATAAAAATTGCATAATATTGCATTTCAGATATTAAAGAGAAAGACCTAATGAATGCATTTATTCAATTATTTACAATAACTTCGAGTTATGTCAGTCATATGTTAAAAATTGCAGGAAATACGAATAAACGAGCAAAAATTAAAGCAGATCGAATCGATTAATATATATAAATAATTCCCAGATATATGTGCACGGCTACATCTATCAATACAACAAATATTTCCAAGTTGTTTTAACTAATTTTACCCTTTTAACCTTTTCCTCGAAATATTACTGCAACCGGAACAAATGGGGTTTCTTTTGTCCTCAATTGTATTATAGTTATCTACACACATTGTCCGAAGTATTTCTTACGCGTCCCAGTTCGTATACTATTTTTTGCAATAACAAGCGAAAACATTATAGTGGACCACGTCTCGCTATTAAACATCCTACACCGTCTGGCAGTCAACCATGTAACGGATTTTCAATATAAATTGTTATATAGAAGGTAGTCGTAAAAGTAATCCGATCCGAACCATTTTCAATATCACTAGTTTTTGGGTCAAAGCGCATCAGTATACCAAACTTCATCAAAATATTTCAACGACCTGTTTATTTCAACTCATAACCAAATTTTAATTGAATTCCAATTTTTCAGACTTGCATATGAATACTGACGTCTCCTTTCCTGCAACATTCATGCTTAATGTAGTTGAATTTCATATGAGGACAGATGCCCTCTACTGCATATTGATGAACCAATTTGATGTTAATTATTTTACCATTTCGAGTGCGATTATAACGGATTTTAAAAGTCTTTCCAACAAAAGAATTTCACGTCCAACTTGACAGGTCCATAATCCGTTCTCCTTAACAATAATCGATTGCCTAGGAGGTGCGTAATACTATCTGCGAAATAATTAATCGAAATTATACTGTATGTGAAATGTACAGAGGTTGGTTTACTCTGGACATCAACTATTGGCCGCTTTAGAGCTTGTAAAGATTTAACTTAGCGGCTTCTAAGAGCGGAACTTTGTCTTTGTTTCAATGCGTTTTGTCTCCTCATCAATTTATTTTTATTTTATTTAATTTTTTTTTCCAATATTTAATTAGCAAGTTAAGTGTATTTATATAGAACACAGAACAAGCGGTATGTGTGAGAGTGGTGAGTATCACTAAATAACACTTCTTTCCACTACGTGGACGAAAGAGGGCAAGCAATTTTATAATATCGGAACTATTTTTCATTACTTTTATCAGAGAGAAGCAAAAACTAACGCATTTAAGTCTTTTCCTACCATTCCTCCACCCAGTGATAAGAAATACCTCTTCTAGGAAGAATATTAGTCGAATTCTCATCCTGATATCGTTGACAGTTATTTATTCTATATATATATATACATATACGGATATATTTTCATTTTCATTTTCAAACTTTTACTCGTTATATATACATATATTATATGTATACACATGGTTGTTTGCGCTAAAATGTTGCTATATATATATCGCATACATACACATAGTTGGTTGCTCCAAAATGTTGCTATCACCATTTCGGTCGAGCAAAAATTTGAAAGTTTCCTGTGAAGCCAAGATATTATCGCGATTTGTGCGCCAGAGCAAACATATAGAAACAGTACGCGAAAGGCGTGGAGAGAATTTAAACCTTGATCAGCTTTTTAAAGTACACATACTTGATTACAAACGTTGATGTTCGCGCTAATCGAACATATAATGTGTCAATGATGCCGCATTAAACGATGACTCCCGTTTTCTGCCCTTTTTTCCTCCTTCTTATTGAACTGAAAAATTATATTTAAATAACAGTAAACACACACTTATAGTGCTACACAAATTACAAGCAATGCTAATATATGTTTTTAGTCGTTTTCTTTCCTGAAAGATCGCAGCCTTTTTCAATTCACTTGTTAACTTTCCAGAAGCTGCTTCCGATCTGCACTGTTGTTGTTATTCATTAATTACCTCGAGCTCGCTTATGCACCAAAGCGTTCGCCACGATTTATTTTTCTCGTCAGAAGACGTACCGTAACAGTAGGGATTTCCGCACCCTTCAGCAAAATAGGCAAAGAACATCTGCGCGCTTGTTAGCTTTAAGACGAAATCTCGAATTCTTCAAACCGCTCAAGGCAAACGTTCGTAATAATGTGAAAAGTTTTCTTTGATATTCCAACAATTCGGTCATCAAAAATGGTTTTGTCGTTCAAAATGTACTGGATTGGAAATATAAGAGACGCACAATTTTCCTAAATCATCAGATATTTGTTTCTTTTTTCTTTCCATTCAAAGTTTGCTAGTTAGAAATCCAAGGAGAGTGTTACCGTAGGGTATGAATTCCTTGCCAAAAACAAAAAAAAAATATATAAATATATATATTTTGATATTCTATGAATTATGTGATTAGAAAACTGTTCTATCATTCAAAGTCTGCTAGGTAAGATATATGAGAGGAGAACACCTTCGTAACGTGGGAAATATTTGTCATAAATAAATTTATTAATTTTTTTTTTTTTTTTTGCATACCGGTCGTAATTGAGTATTAAAGCGTTACTTTGATTATGTGGGGCCTGGATGTGTACGCATAACAGAGAATGTGCTTGCAAAACGATTCAAATCAATTTCGATTCAACTTGTTCAACTCTCTATGGTATTCGATCATCGAAGTGAACACTTTAATATTTAATTTAACACAAACTCTATATCGATTTCATAAGTACATGGCAAAGACAGCACGTCCTGCCAAACGACGATGACTAGTTTATATGGCTAGGAAAATTCTCAAACTTAGAACGGAGTAAATTCATTTAGGCCACTTTGAAAATAAACGCTCCTCACGCATTATTCTTCTAAGCCGTTAGTTTACTCTTTACTAAGCAAATGAAAAAAATGTTAATTAACATTAACGCTGCAAAAGTTGAAAATTCATTCAAATTTAATGCTTTAATTTTTATTTCAAAGTTTTACTTTTACTTCCCTTAGCACTTCGACCTAAATTTATTGGTAAAATAGGAAAGAAAAAAAATGAAATAAAGCGAGTCCGTATCACATTTGTGGTTTTGTACAAAAGTTTTTTTTTTCACTCTACACCACTCCTGTGGCACGAGTACATTGAGTTAGTCTGGACGTATGTAAGATCCAGAAGATCTTAAAATAGATCCTCTTTCTATTAAACCGTCCGTCTGTCCGTCCGCCTGTCCGTAAATTATTTTCAACCTACAGGTCGCAATTTTTAGAATATTTTGATGAAATTTCGTGTACTGCCGTGCTTTACTCCAACGACCAATGTGCTATTGAAAATGGTTTGGATGGACCTACTTTTTTGTTCCCCCCCATATAACGCTTTATTTCGAAAAGTCGTGAAAAATTGCAATAGTGGCATTCCAAATTGGCGTGAAAAGTTTGGATCAGATGGGGCAATTTTTTGAACCACTTGCCGTATAACCGTTTCTACGAAAACTTTGAATCTTTATACAGTAAGAAAGAACTAAGGTTCATGATTTCATAGTCAAAATTGATTCATAATAGTAAATTGACGAAGAAATCAACTTTACCTAATGAGGACCACGTAAGCCAATTTTTTGGATACCACTTATATGTCAAAAAGGTCTAAATGTTACTAATTTACGAGGACGATTTGTTAATAATAGTAATTTGACATAAAAATGAAATGGCCCCAATTCGAACTACATGGGTCCACTTCTTGGACCTCACTCCACATAAGATTCTTATGAATAGTAAATTTTTCAGAACAATGTTTAATTCTTAACATATTATGATGAAAATTGTTCACTACACTGGAAATTAAGCAAAAAATAACACTAGGGAACTTGGACCACATAGGTCTATTAATTAGATCTTAACATATATAAGGGTTATCATGAAACACAAGCCCTTATAAGGAGAAAAAGGCTAATTTCTAGTCTTTTGTGACAGAAACTGATAAATAATAACATTTTTGGCAAGTAAATTAGATTTGTTAAGTTTTTGGCACGGTCAGGTCATGTGATGTTTTCGCCATCCTCCCATATGCGAACTTTCATGAGAATAATATGAAACTTTGCATATATGATTACCACACCATTCGAGTAACTACAGTACGCGAAGTAGTGCAGGGTTTTTAAAAGTCGTCCTTATCCCACTATAATGTTGTTGCTTGTTTTTTTTTTTTTCATTTTTTTCTACTTGTCGTTTTCCAAAATGTGAACGTAAATCAAATGGAGCAAATATTACGAGAGAAAAAAGCAATAACAACAAACAAAAAGTAGCATTAACAACATGAACTCATAAAATCAGAATTAATTTGAAATACTTTACCGTATAGTTTGTGATTTTCGAAATATTACCACCCGAACCATCCGAATCTCCGCTCGTTCGTAATAATAAAAGTCGACATGTTTTCGCTTGACACATTAATAAAAGTTGATGTTGAATTAATTTTAAACTGAAGCACTAAAACGATATTAAATTTTTATGATTTGCTTTAGCTTTGTTGCGCGTAACATATTTAGTTATAAATTTAACGCCCACTATCAAGTGTTTAGCTGTTAACGACTCTCAGGTTAATTTTCATAATAAAAAACACGAGATAATTACGTTTTATATAACTAAGCGCATAAGCGCACGTGTGTGTGTGTCTATATATGTATGTAAATGAGTGAGCATAGGTAAATAACTGAAATGATTTTTAACTTTTTTTTCCCTCTATTGTTATTGTTGTATATCACTTAAAATTATATAAAAATGAAATATTCATGCACTCGCTCATCCATTCATAGCCAGAAAATAAAGTTAATGCAAATTTTGTTCGTATGTAAAATTTCAGCGATCATTAAAGAGAAATAAAAGAAAATTCGAAATTAGTTGGCATGCAATTTATAGTGGAAGCGCCTGAAGGGGAAGAAAATCTATATTTTCATCTGTGGGTATATACGTGGCTGTGTGTATTTAACCACGCATATGCGTATTTATAAATTTAATTTTGATAATGACAAATGACAGCTAAGCTTAGCATAAATTCATTTTCATTCATATATATTTTCTTCGTCATTTCGCATTTGCACGGTCTTTTCCTTTTTTTTTTTTTCTAAACACAAACAACTCGTTGTTTCATTTAAACATAGCTGGAAAAAAAACCGTGATATTAAACAAAGTACGAGGGGTTAAAACACAACATGTCAACTTAAGCAGTAATGCAGAAGCAATAGCAACAGCAACACACAATCACTGCATGCATATGCAGGTATATCAATGAGTGTGCAAAGGCGCAACGAAATGTTGCATAGAAAGAGCAAAAAGCACATACGTACACAAAATTGAAAATGGAAAATAGGAACAAAAAGTAGAGCACAGTTTCGCTGAATTTAAGAAGAGTACGGAAACAGAGAAATATGGTAAAAGGAAAATTATAGCACTTGTTGAAAAAAAAACATATATATAAATATATGGTAACGCTCAACAAATACAGAAAATAAATGAACTAAATGCAATAAGAGATGAGAAGCGCTCTAGTTTTTCATAAATACATACATTTTTGTTCCCTTCTTTTTTTTTTGCTTTAATTACACAAATGTTACGAAAAGGTTTTAAAAAACACATTTCGCTTTCATTGCGTGCGAGTTTTTTCTTTTTCCCTTTTTTAATTATGCGCATAAGACTTTTGAAAGAAAGAATTGGATAAAGCGAAGCAACAGTAAAGAGATTAACAGTAGAAGGAATTCAAGGAAGACGAGTTCATGCGTTTCTTTCTGCTTTTAATTGCTTTAGTATATGGAACGTTAATTAAAAAAAAATTGAAAAAATTTCGCAAAATTAACAACGTATACGTTTAAAAGCAAATTAGAAAATTATTATTATTATTATTATTATTATTATTATTATTATTATTACCTCTCCAACCGATCAACTGTGTAGATATTGTAGTCAACTTTCATGTTCTCATATGAAAGGTGAATGAAATTTATGCTTAGATTATTATATGTTATATATACATACACATATATGTACATTTTAGTGCGTGGACATATGTATGCATGTATTTTTTGTATTTAGAAGAGCTTTTTCACTGCTCCACCTATATTTGAAGTAACGGTCCCAGCTTAGTTGCAAATACATATATACATACGCCTTGAAAGGTGTCCGGCCCAAGCATTTAAAAATCATTCACTTTTTTGCCAGTAAACCGATCGGTATCATGTTGAATTTGAGTTTTCACATGGATAACATATACTATGTTTGTTTCACATAATTTTTGTTAAACGAAAAATAAGAAAAAAAACCACAGTGAACCACGCACCACCATTAAATACCTTACCTTTATACCCGACAGGTATTCATCAGCCTTATTTGGGAAGTGGTTGATCTCCGATGCGGACCATTTCCAATAGCGTTTGCCCTTGGACCAAGACATGTCAGTGCACCGAATTTCATCAAAGTATCTGAAAATATAATGACAAAGCGAACAGACGGACTGACAGACAAGCTTAGCTCGGTAAAATGAAAAGTGGATCTGTCTCAAGCTTTTCTGGTCTTATCACATAAACAAAGAGTTTTCGTCTTGCTCGTCTTCTTAATAAGTTCCTGCTATCAAAACGTTCAGTCTTAGAAATTTTAGGGACCTCATCCCTTATAAATGAGGATAAAAGTAAGAATGAATAAAGTTTTAAAAGTTTCTATGATATGCCATTTTTCTTCGACATTTAGATGCCGAGAAAATTTAATTCAATCTTCATTAGGCCGCAAACACACACACATATATATATATATATAATAATATATTTGTCGCTGATTTTCCTTGCAAATGCAATGCGATCAAATATGAAAATCGCGTCAAATTGTCATAGTAATTTCATTGAATATTAAATTGAGCGATTTTATTAGAGATAATTTTATTAAAAGCACAGAAAGAATTAGATACGAAATAGATGCCAGACGATAGCTGATAGCTGATAGATGATAGATGATACACTTATACAGTCCAATATTAATAGAAATATTAAATAACGCACAAAAACGTCATTCATTATAATAAATCTTTTTGTATTGCACTGCGGCACAGTTTACTCGATGGAGCAGAATGAAATCAACAAAATTACGTAAGAATTGATGTCGACGCGCATTGGCTTGAGAGTGAGCAAAAAAAAAAAGGGAAATAGATTTTAAAAAGTGCTTTGTATTGTAGCCGATTGTGAATTAATACAAAGAATTTTTATAGTTCAGAATTTTCAGTGGAAATACACTTTGCGATAAATAAATTATAGAACAAAAAAGAAAAAAGAAGAAAATAATGCGCTCTAAACGGAAATACTCTGGCTGAGTCATAAATTCAGATATTACTTAAAGCCCGGTATTGAATTAGAAATGCTTTCAGTTCTTCTATTTAATTAGTTAATTAATTCACGTTAAGATTTCTAAGAGTAAACAATAAAATCAATTAGTGGGAAGCAAATATATATATATATAGATACTTCATATACTATATACTGTATATTAAATTTGAATAAGCAACTATTTTTGGAGGTAAGTCTACGAAGTTTAAAAATGAATAGTTTCTCATTGTCTCTTGATTGCTTAGGTTTTGCCTAAAAGCTAATTAAAGTTATTGTTAGGAAAGCCTTCAAACAACTTAGCTATACGATTTTGCTAATTCCTGTCGGAGTTTAGTTGACATTGCTCTTCCATATATTGGGCCATGGTTGAGTAGATTTTATTTATTATTATAAGTTATGCCTATAAGTGTGCAAATAGTGACAGAAATATTAGGTCGAGTATAATAAGAGAAACATAAATTTATAAAACGCGCCCACGAGCCCAAGGCTGGAACGAAACCACATTTAGTTGGAATGGTCAGTGGAGACAAAATCGTGCAATGACACAGGCAACTTGATCCACAAAGAACTCCGCCCAAGGTACCACTTTTTCGAACTGCTGCAGTCTACACACCCTTTCTGTAGTTCGTACTGTAACTCGCGGAAAACCATCCAGATTGTGGTTTTCTGCTTACGGGGATCTCTTAATGCTTTTCTGCATCTAATAGGCTCAAAAGGTAGCAGCACTGGGTACACTAGCTTCTCGTGCGCTTATTAGACACGGGGCGGAGAGACGTGATCTGGACAACTCTGTCTGCTCTTTGTCCGTATTCCTGCTTTATGTTGACAATGACTGAATAACAAGGGGATGGGAGTTGCACGATGCTGTTGAATCTTACCAGAGGCTTTCTTCGTTTTAGTTGGTGAAAGTCCGAGCGGAGACTTTTTAATGTTTTTTGCGGAGTTTCATCGCAACCGGGTGCGTTATCCACAGAGAGGAGGAGGCTTTAGATAGTGCCTCGCTCTCACCAGAGACGGGATACAGCCATAAACGTATCTCGTCCGGCACTCGAGGACCTAATCTTTCTCACGGCAACGACCGCGACGACGTCGGCACCTTATGTTCTGGCGATTATTAATCTCGTGGCGATTGAATGTGTCACACTCACGGTGTCATCGGCCACCGTGAGGTTAAAGTTTTATGGTACTGTACCCAAGTTAAACCTCAGAAACATCTGTGATTCTTATGCGTAAGGTATTATTGTTAATTATTTATAAATTTTGTGGGGATTGTAAGGGTTATAGCCGTAAGTACTGTTTCGCTACTTCCCCCTAGAAAGTGGACTGGTATCTTACCCCAACATTGTATCGCTATCAACGTGTGCGTTGGATCAATTTCATATCAATTACAGATTAGTTTCAGAGTGATTTTCCGAATAAAATTGTATGCAGAGTGATGGTTAGTTTTCGATACTTCCATTAGAATTCTACGTGTCCAAGTAGTCGATGCTTTTCGTTTCTTTCTGATGCATATTTGATTTGATGTTGTTGCTTATCAATTTTTCTTTTAATTTTTTTCTTTTGTAAATTGGATTTTCATTCCGATATAATTAAATTCTTTTAATTTATGTGCTTTTTCATTCTTTCATATAACCCAAGTTCTTAGCGATGATCTCGTACATGCAGACAAAACGAACTCATTCTATAATAACCTAAATATATCAGAAGATGTTTAGAAAATGAGATTTCACAATCTTGATAGCGACCACCAAAAAGTTATAGTACACTTATTACGTTATTCCATTTGTGACAATTTCAAGATACATAGTCTACTTCAAAAGTAATACAATCAGTCCAACGCTTCTCCAATTGCGTATTTCAAAAATCCGAAAAGCCGCTACAATTTCTGCAATAACTTAATGGTTTGCTTAAGATCAGTCCTTTTTGACATTTGCAAACAGAAAGGAGTCACTGTAAGTCACGTGTTGAGAATGAGGCGATAAATGGGCCGTCAATTCGAATCATCGCAGTCATCGACTTATGGCACGGGGTAGTTTTTCCATTCATATCTCTAGTATATCAACTGTCACTTGCAATTTCACGTTTCGATTTTTTTGTATGTTTTCTAATATAGCAGCAAACCACCAACAAATTGTTTCAAGTCAATGGAGTCTTCAGTCAAGGCGCAAAACTCGCATCCTTGCATTGTTTGAAAAGTAGCAAAACGAACAACGTTCAAGTCGCTGTAACTCGTACAAAATTGATCAAAATTACATAAAAATTGTGAAAGGCGTGGTTCAACGATTCTCGCTCGATTTTTTGTGAAAGACGATATCTTTATGTCAATTCACTGCATTTGTTACTTGGCCAGTATAAGATTTTCAATCAACATGAAAATGTTCGTCCGTCTCTTGCCATGTGGGCACTTTGGATCGCGTAAAAATCACAATAACGCATAGCACAAAAATGTTGAATTTAATTAAAGTGACGTGATCACGTGTACGAGTATTTAATACTCGGCGTATGTCGCCGAGAAGCATTTCCACAATGATATAAAAACTGAAACAGTTTCACGCAAAGCTAAAGAAAACAAAAAAAACCTAAATATACCAAGCGTATGCATAAAGTCGTAGTGAAAATTAAATTTTAAATAGAAAATATCCCGACCCCGCTAGTTGGCATTAATTGATTGTCTCAGCACATTGAAAAACATAGTTTGTTAGGAGCAGAGATGGAATGAAAAAATTCTTTAAAAGTACAGCAAAAGCAAGCAAAAATATTCGTCCAACAACTCACGATCTATGCCAGGTATTAGCCGCGAAATTTTATTCGCATATTAGTTGGGAGTAAAGCGCGTTGTGTTGCGTAACCACGATTCGTCTTAATTGCTCGAACTTGCCTTTTTTATTATTGTGAACGAACGGGAAGGAAATCGCATCAATGGATTTATTTAAGTCACTGCAGAGAAATTCTCTATTATAGTATTTTTATTGTGACAAGTTTTAGTACAAAACTGTCCAAATATTTCTTAATAAAAAATAAAAGCAGAAAAGAGACAGATTATGAATGAGCAGAAATAACATGAGAATCCTTGAAAGTGATTTCGATGGTTGAGCTAAAAAAAAAAAAAGAGAAAATGATGAAATTTTATATGCTGATAATTTTACGCCACGCACGCCTAAAAAAAGGATATAAAAATTTCTCTGTTTTTTTTTTTCTTTAATGCTAACAATTTATGACAGTTGGATTATAGTGAGATATGCTAGAGAAAACCCTGAACTAATTTTTTTTCTCTTTTCATCAAATAAAAAATAAAAACACAAAAAAAAAATGTAATTTGATATTTTTCTCCGCCATGACAAAAGCGTGAAACGACTGCGTAAAAAAGGACTCGTTGTAACTAAGCAAAGACCAGCAAAAGTTTACCCTAAAAATAAAAATGCGGTTAAGTTATAAAAAAAGAAAAAAAAAAAAAAAACACTACCACCAAGAGTGCTTTTAATTTATGAAAAATTCCACAACAATTAATTCAAAATACAATTAAACAAGAATCACTGAAAGATAACGATACCACACCGAATAAAGTAGTGGTTGCTTTACACAATGTTTAAAAGACGTTTCTAAGATTATTGTAATTCAATATCGAGCGCTTGAAATTTCGTATTATTTGAGGTTTTACACTTGATTGAGTTTTGCTTTTCCTCATTTTTTTTACGTATATATATTTGTTCTTATTTAATAGAATACTCGCATGTTGGTCAAGTAAGTAAATAATTCTGTTAACATTCTTTAATTTTATGAGGGCGTGTTATGTTGTAATAAGTTTTTTTTCTTTTTTGTTTGTTGTATTTTTAAAGCACGCTTAGGCATGACTGGCTGGCTGGCTGGCTGGCTGGCTGGTTTGGCTGGTTTGGCCTAGTTCATGTAAAGGGGAAAAGGTTCATTATGGAGATTCTCTCTGCAATTAATTTTGTAATTTATAATCAATAAGTTTTTTTTATAAATTTGTCAGGCGTAACAGACACTTCGTATGGGAATAAAATAAATCAATAAATTGTGGATTTATAAAAACTATGAAATTAGTGGCCAGCGATTTTCATAGAAGAAGAAAACAGTACTCTGGGCGGCGCATTTAAAGACAGTTCAAATAAAACTTTTATTTCGGTTAAACGATGATAATAAATTATATTTCTTATTCTGACAACAAAGTTGTGGTCAATTCGAAACTTTTAAAAATTCCCATTCATCCTGCCTTTGGAAAATATAGCTTTAGAAAAATATTTAACGTAAAGGTATTCGATTTTTCATTTGCATAAGTAATTCATGCATCATACCTTCGTCCAACATTTCTCAAATATATGGTGTTCGGCTAAAGTTATGTTTATTCCTACTAGTCTTTGGAGCCTGCTGAGCAAGATCCTTGAAAGGGCTATTAAATGCAAATCATTAAAAATGTCAGTGCCGCGAAAAATATCCAAATCCAAATGAAGAATTCAGTTTTAGAAGCCACGGCAATACTTCACCCCAATTAGCTAGCAAACGTCGGCATGTTAAAGACGAATTTGAAATCAAACAACCCAACGGCTTAATCCTCTTTGACATTAAAGAAAGCTTTTGTCTGTGTTTACCGTAATGGTTTGACGTCATTCAAAATGGTATCTCTTGGTTGTTCGCTTTTCGTAGTGAAATTAATCCGAAGCTGTTTGTCTCGAAGATGTTTCTCGTTTCTCATTTCTCGTTTATATGAATTTTCTAAATGACAATCTTTTCCTGCATGTAGAATTATAGCGGTGTTATTTGTTTTCGTTGTTTTTCACACATACTCCATTTCATGCATTATTGATCGTTAGAAAAAGGCTAGTTGACTTGTTCGTCCCATTAACCATCGGTATCACTTGCGTGGTGCTTGCTGCTTGTATCTCGATTGAAAACACGCTGATATTATCTACGGATTTCTGTTCCTTTTTTCCATATAATACGTCATAAACGAAGAAAGGTAAAGGCAAACGAAAACATTTTTATTCAGTTAGGGATTAAGTTATATGAAATTTTTCATTATACACGAAATTTCGACTTTCTAAATTTTCTTTCCATCGAAATTATTTTGAAATGAATTACGCGTCGATTACTTTTCATTTTTTAATTAAATTTGGGAAAAATAAAATAATTTTATATTCGCTTTTTCTCATTTCTTTGAAATTCAGGTCAAAGGAACAAAGTTTCTCAACCCGCTCTCTAAGTAGAGTAGTGTGGACTAGCCTTTCTATCCCTTCCTCGCTGTTTTCTTACCTTAAAAACCTTTGTCATTTGATATCGGAAGTTAAATGATGAACAAAAGTGACGCTCTAATGATTTTTGTTTCTTTCTTATTTTACTTTAGTTAACTATAAGCTAAGGCTGGTTCTCACTTTGGTTACATAAGTTGTTTTATTTTAGTTTTTGGGTAACTGAACACCAGAATATCATTGTACGAGCGTAACAAGTGTAATTAGTTGTTATTAAAGCGTAAAAAATTGTCGTAAAAAAATATTATGGCAAAGGGCTGCATTCGGTTTTTGTCTTTTTGTTTTTTTATTCGTTAAAAGGAAAAACATTTTATTGCTTACGGGAAAAGATCGTCTACGTTAACGTTCTTTATAAAAAGCTACTAAAACTTTTGATAAATGCTTGAAAATAATATTGGGCGCACAACAGGAAATTAAGAAATTGCAAAAGATAGATGGAGAAGAAACCGGCTGCATGTAGGGAAATTAAGTATTTGATCAATGGTGGCATTAAAAATTGCACTAAGAGCGGTTAAATTACGAGAAAAAAAGAGAGAAAAATTGAATTGTGTTTCTTTAATTCCACACGGACGGACACAAACTGATTTCTTTTCAAATTTGTCAAGAAAATTATTCATTTCAACATCGCCCCACAACTGTATAAACAAATGATCTGAAGTGATCTCTTCGACATAACAAAGGAATGAAAAAACAAAGTGTCTTAAAAATCATTCATCAATCCAAACACTACAAAGGAAACACAAACAAGAGACAATGAATTCTTTTTTAAAAGTATTAACAAAACAAAAAGACGACGCACACAGACGACAGCTACATACAATTTGAGTCGAATTTTGCATCCCCTTACAAACAAAGTAATATCACTACATAACACCTTCTCAAACTTTCATGCCTGCAATGATTTTTAAACGGTATTTTTTTTATTAAGACGATGAACTGAATCCGCGTTACATTTCATAAGTGTTTTCACAAGCAGATATATGCTTTATAATGCTAATTGGGAAATTTAAGATATGTATGTCGAGCTTCAGCTTCTGCGCTTCTACTGTTGCCTTTGGCATTGAGAGATTGCATATCTTATGGATTTTTAACAAACGGACATAATAAGTAAAGAGTGTTATATGCCTTCGTCTTTCAGCGGTGTGGGTGTAAAAAACATATTTTCCCAACTGTCTGGCATCGTAATCATACGAAGCATAAATATTTTATTGCCTTAAAACCTTCGAGGGGACAAATTTAACAAACTTAAGCAAGTGCCATGATGAAGTCAAATGTCTAGCGGAGACATTTATTTTTGGCTTTCAGCTTTGTTTTTCTTGTATTATCTGAAAATTATATAAATAACTATAAAGAACAACTTTGTTTATACAGCAGTTGAATACGTTCTCTTAATTTATTTTTGTTTTTTATCCGCCTTATTTTTCTTGGCTTTACTAAAACTAGAAAAACTTTTTTTTTTCTAGTTTAAAACTAAATAAATGATATTCCGCTATATTGTGTAAAGAAAAGCAAAAGCCAGAAAAAACTTATACTCGGCCCAAACCGAACTTTTTGACCAATAGCTGAGCTTGTCTCGAAAAATTATTGCGTGTATTTTTTTCCTCATAGTTGGAAAGCTCAGTTATTTGTGGTACAACGAATATGAGTGTCTGTCCATTGAAGTATTGAAAGCAGTGAAAATCCCGACTGAGTATTCAAAAGGATAGCTCCAAGGACAATGACAGATGCAACATTCTATTTTTGTAGCATGTCAAGACGCTTTATTAAAGGCCTACTATCGCGATGGGCGGAGGAAAGCTCAGTTGGATAGTGGAATCAGTGCACACAGTGCAGTATAACGACAAGCAAACATATTTATGATATTTATGCTCTCTACATAGAGCATAAGCTACCCGAGCTATCAAAAATCATACTTCTGCCTGGCCATTATTTTCTAGAAAAGTCTGGTAGACCTCCTCAGGTAATAAGGATAGCTCAAATCAAATAATTCCGCATAAACTGCTGAGTAGATAAAAAACGTCGACTACTAGGTCAGTGTTCCCGGGTTCAAATGTCAATGTGGAGTTTGCTTTAGCTTTGCACAAATGTTTCGCTTCACCGACGGGCCATACACTCGCTAGGCTGCCGCCCCCATCTCCCGATTTCCTACTTTCTACTGCCCGGCACTGTGTTACACGAGCAACGGACATCCGCTGAGTATGGCACTCATATCAAACAAACTAATAATAATAATAATAATGATTCATGCGGCTTCTGTGTAGCGACGACTGAAATGTCCTATCACATGTGGTATGAATGCACGGCCATATACGGAATCAGATACCAGATGTTTGACGAACGTTTCATAAAAAAGGTAAATCTTTAAGCTGGACGGCTAGCCAATTACACAGGACATATACTACTCGAGCCACTTGAATTATAAATGACGCTTGGACAATTGTGGGCGAGCTTTTGTGCCTTCATAACGAAGCGAAGAAAAGAGAAACTTCACCGGCTTGTCACCAATTGCATGCTAACTAATTGTATTGCACTCTATGAATATTACAATAAATGACTTTTTAACTTAATTGGAAGAAAGAGGATTAGAAGAAGGAAAAATTTTATCAAAGAAGAAGATGAGGAGAAATTGAGGACAAGGGAAGAAAATAGAAGAAAACAGAAAACACATTCTCATCATTAAGGCAAGTTATTGTAATCATAATCGAGTTTTCAACAAACGCGTCAGTTGACTCGCACATTATCGGATGCATGTAAAATGAGTCTCCTATTCACACTAATCAAAATTATGAACCTCTTAAAGGAATTTCTGTGCGGAAAAAATATTTCACAAATTCAATATAATTTCTCTCATAGATAAAATTAATGAAAGTGTAATTTAAGCGATTTGATACCTGTTCCCAGCCCAGTGAATTTTCGCTTGTAAATTTGCTGAATAACACAAGAAGAAGATAATTTAAGAAAGCATTTGTATTTAATATAATTTTAATAAACATTTAAATATAACTTTTGTCCATGACTCCCTAAATTGTATAAGTGGAAAAAAGTGCCACACATTTCAGATCTGTTAGCATTTGCGATTTTGCGAAAACCATTCAGCCGTGGATAAGAATTATTAATCATTTCACAACTCTGAGTAAAGTTCTTAGTTGCACTGTTAAAAAGCACCCCAAGAGCAAACAAACACTACAAATTTTGTTCCTCGTTCATTTACATATCGTTAAATTGAAATTATCGTTATTTTTGCATTGCTTCTCCTACGTCGGAGCCGACTCTCCCCACCCCCCATCACTCCTATCAATCGACGTCACTTAATTTTTTGCTGATGCTTACAAACCCATTACAAATGTTAAGAGAAATCAGGCTACCTTCGCCACCCATTAGCTCTGTTTCCCCTAAGAAAAAAAAAAATAAAATAAACAAACAAACCAAAAAGAAAAGAAGAACAACTAAACGAACTTTCCATAGTAAGCTGTCAAGAGTTAAAAATTAAGTTGATTATTGATTTGAGGTTAAGAGAAACTTTTACAAGCTTTTGGAAAGAGAAAAAAGTGAAAAATGAAAAATATGTAAAAACTATTTGATAAATGACTTTTAAATTAAAAAAAAAAAAAACGAAAGAAAAAAACAAAAACGAAAAACATATAGATTCGCTAAAAAGGAATAATCGCACATTAGAAAATTAAGAAACTTTTGAAAAGGAAGAAAATCTTAATATTTCATACAACTGGTTGCACGTTTTCTCCACACCCATGGGGTTAGCGCTCTATTGATGATCCCTTTCAGATCTGATCGGCGTATTTCTCTTCCCACTCGACCTTCAGCTACCTGCAATGTACACCAACAGCGCCCTCTCCCACCATTCCGGTGCAAATAGCAAAGCTAATGAAACAGCTGTACAGCAATACAATTAATTAATTAATTTTGGCTACTTAAGTGCTTTCAAAAAAGTCTGTGCCTGCCCAAATCCATTATCGTCTACTAAGCAAAATTCTAACGAGCTAATGAACTATCTATACGACATTTAAATCAAGCCATTGATATCACACGACTCATGGCGATTCACGCAAGATGGACCATTGTGGTGCATTTATTGTGTAATCCACATCTCGCGCCTTCAGATTATTACTTAATGTAACACTTATAGTGATTGTTGATTAGTAAAACTTTGAGGTCTTTAAAGCTCCACAAACATGCACAAGTTTTCATGAGTGTTATGAAAGGAATAGAACTGAGGATGATGGGAGAAAGTTATCGAAAGAGGCAACAATGCCGATGACAATGCTTAAGAATAGAATTAGCTGAAGTATATTTTCATTTAAATTTTAGTGGAATTTTGCTTGAGATCTATACACATACGCAATGCATTTCCTTGAGCTTTCACTCATTTTACATAACCGTTGAGACTGTCAATTAATAGATGAAGTCGTACTAGATTTTTCGCAAATTCAATTCTCTTTTTTGTGGCTTAATAGAGGGCTTTGAACCTGCTAAAATGTGAGGAAGAAGGCTCAAAGTTTCTCACGAGCGCTCTATCAATGAATTCGTGATAAAATCGAAGAAGAAAATCAAAGTCTGTAATGAAAAGATGTTTACGTTAATTATGAATTGCAAAATTTTTTCCGCAACTAATGAAAAATAAAGTGAAACACATGCCTATATACAATTTGAAAACTTTAAACGGGTTTTTCGGGAAAGATGATTTTCTAAAAGGCTTCAAAAAGTATCTCATACAATTGTCTAAGGCTTTGCACTTGAAGTCTCAGCTTCAGGCTAAGACATTGAACAGATAAAATATGTTAGTACGTGAAGAGATTAGTGCTCCCTATTGCTTCATGATTTTGCGCGTAAGGATTAGTTGTAGAAATAGGATTACAGGTATCAAGTGTTAAGCTTTCGCGTTTTTCAAGTTAGGTCGGTCTGAAGGTTGCCGTGGAAAGAGTTCTGTAACGTACTTTTAAAATCGCTTTACACAATATCACGAAGCGCCACTTTACCAAGGAGTAAAATATGTGACCGGACTTGGTTTTTACAAAACTTTAATACCTTATTAAAATTTCCTTTATTTTTCGTTTTCCTTTCTCTAACACATTTTGTTTTTCTTTGCAATAAAACTACTTCCTGTATTATTGCAAAAATGCAATTCCTCTTTTCCAATAACGAATCAGATCAAATCAGAATCAAATTTTTTCTCTCTCTCTGTCTTTTCCAATCAATTGTCAAATTAGTTTGAAAGTCATAAAATGCGCTAACAAATAATAATGTATTCCTTAAAACAGAAATAAAAACTCGAAAACTTTTTTATAGTAAAGTTTTATTATTTAAATGGAAAATTCCAAAAACTTGTTATTCTTTTGTTACTCCCATAAAGTTTCTTACGCTACATTACGTTTGTATTGTGTTGAAAGACCATTTGCCTCTCCATACACAAAACATTAAACACAATTTGGAGATGTAGCACAAGCAAAACAGCAACAGCAACAGCAACAGCAGCAGCCGCAGCAGCAGCAAAGGGAACAATAATAATGGTAGTAAATAGTAGTAAATAGCAATAGCAGCGAAAATGAAAATAATTGTTTTCGTATAGTTGAAAACAAATTGACACAAACGTGTTAAATTGAATACATTTCTGCAAAACGTAGAACTATGCAAACAAAAAAAAAGTGAAGCAACTTAATTAAAATAACATTAGTAGTAAGCTTCACGAGCCTGATATACATTTACGTATACATTTTTCTTCGCAGTTATGTGAAGCGTTAAAAAGAAATTTAATCACATACCTACTTGCGTATATTACGTTTCAGGCACATTTAACTGCCTGAATGAACGAATGACTGCTTGCTTGCCTGATTGCGTAACTGCCTCGGCTAAGTGACTGACTGACTGACAGACTGACTGCTACGTAACAGTAAGTATGCAGTTAAACTTGAAAAATATAACTCTTAACTGACTAACTTTAAAACCAGGCTTGCGATCGTCTCTTTATTTTACATTTTCCCCACAGTTTCCTCTTCATTCTTTTTTTATTTTTTTATTTATTTATTAATTTTTTTTTTCTCTCCTGTTATACTACAAACCTTTGTTGGTTGGTGCTGTTGAGCTAGATGTATGTGTGGTTAAGAATGAGTGTAATTTTCACACGGTTTATGTTTTTGTTATACATGATGTTCTATAATACGCTTAAATTCTTCGAGTTTTGTTTTTTTTTTTTGTCCTCTTCTTATGCTCAATTTGTGCTACTACCAGTGACTGCAAATGATGCGTATCCGTAAGAACGTATTTATTATACCACATAGGTTGAGATTTTACTTTTCCTTAAAATTTCTCAATAACATAAAAACAAAAAGTTTACAGTTTTGCAATTTATTTAAAATGTTACAAGCCCGCAAGCAAGGCCAATTGTAAACATTGAAAATTATGCAAATTTTATTTCCAAACATTTGCTAAGCTTGACGACTGGCAGAAGAAAATCATGACCTACATAATGGGGAAAATTCAGTTAAAATTTAAATCGAATTCAGAATATAGGAAATTTTTCATTTTCATTTCCTTTTACACTCACATAAAATATATAGATTAGACTGACAGACAGTCAGTTCGAATTGAGTATAAAAACCTATAATTACCTTTAAATAATTACAGGAGAGGATGAGAAGAAAGTTTAAATTGTATCAAAAGTGCTACTATGTTTGCAATTAAAAAAAGGCCCCTTTCGGTACATCGACCTTTACCTCGAACTACTACGAGTAAGTTAATGCTTTTTATAAATATCAGATTAGGTTAAGTTGAGATGCCAGTAGCGTGCGCGACCACTTAAGAGCGACGTACACGTTCTACGGAAAAACATATTTCTTGTTGGGAAGCAGCTAACTTGTGTTGTAACTTAAGGTGATTAAAGTGTTGGTTTGAAAATTCTTTTATGAATTTTCGCTTATTCGTATATTCCTTTACGAATTTTTGATATCAGTAATGGAGATACTTACCAAAGCATCACAAGTCCTTTACTATGCCATTAGGACATTCGACAGCAACTGTCTGCGCGATAACTTTTGCGCGAATAGCACAGACACAGTCTCAAAGCATTACATATACTTTAGTGACATATTGCGACTATACGGTGGTGCATTCTAGCTTCTTATTGCAGCCTCTGTTCAGGTTGTAGCAGTGATTAAGATATATATAACATTTGCTTTAGTCTTCTAAGTGCCTGCCTTAAGCCTAACACTATCTCTTATTGATTATACGAAGCCCCGTAATTTGATAGCTGATTTTTGAAGTTTTCTAAATGAATGTTTTTGAAACAAATATGCGCTCTCTTTTATTTATTCTTTCCTTCGTGCAATATACACTCACCCGAACTAGGCAACACTGTTAAGATTAATGGCTTAAGCTATGAAATTATAGAAAAGAGAACATCGATCGAAAGCAACAGCGAAGTTCAAGGTGAACAGTTTGCAATGCTTTTAGATTAACAAGCTGTAATCAATCTAAGTAGCTATATATATAGGGTACAACAGATCTTTTAGGTCGCAATATGTATTGCCCCCACAACATTACAATACAACTATATATACATATATATATATATATATAGATAGCTATTAAAAGCATGGTCTAGCGTACTCTACTGACACTCTCCCTCAGTAATGAACCTTCTTTCCTAGAAGTAGTAGGTAATTAATCGACAATCGACAATCGACATCCATTTACCGTTTATCTTGAACTGCTACGATTTCCAATAGTTCAGATATAATAATTCATTACTTGCTGAAGATTTATTACATAATGGACATTTTAATGTATAGTTTCCTTTGGTTTTGGCTAATTTTGGTAAGCACCAATTAAAGTTACCTAGTTTTATAATCCGACACTCTAGTTTCATTGTTGCACGTACGGAAATACGCTCAAGTTCTTACTCAGCTTGAGAGGATCACGATAATGAATTATGGACAGTTGTAAGGCACATTGAAAATGGAAAAATGCAAACACCGCTCAAGAGAATAATTGTGGTCAATAATAGGATCACTCACTGAGTGATTTTCTAAATTTATTTAAGTTGGACTCAATAAGCGCCCTTCTTATAACTACGGATGGCAAATATTATCGATTGTTATTTAAATAAGTTATTCACCGGTAAACTTACGATCAAAAAATGTTTCATTCGATAGTAGGGAAAATGCATAGTTTGCCGACAACTCTAAACTCATTACTCTACTATAGCGAGTGGATAATCAACAGCTATCGACCAAAAGCTTGTTAAGTCAAATCGCATGAAAAACAAGTAAACCCACTATAGTGCGGCACGCCCTACCATTAAGTTCTCTACATCGTTTTGCGTAATGCAGTTATTCGTATAACGACTTTTCAAAATAATGTGTTATGTGGGAAGTGGTCGAAAAAGTCCATGTGGTTCAACTTGAACTACTTTCAATAGAGTTTGGGCCAAAACATATTTATAGCTTAGATCGATTGGAAAAGTGATTCTGAATCGATTGGTATAATAAGAAGCGAGTTTATCTCAAGTTCTTCTGGATGTGGCATACATTCGCACCAACTTAGTGTGCCCTTGTGTCACAAACTATTTGAAATAAAAGTAGCACTTGTCAAAAGTAACTATGTAGTCTTCTCTGGTTGTATGGTCTCTGTAGTGTGCGCACGCTTTTTGACTGGTAGAAGCGGCATGAAGTAAAGAGGAAAGTCCAAATACTGAACATTAACATCTCTGCTATAACTAAAACTTATAGTACAAATGACATCAGTCCTCAAAAGAATGTTTTTTTTCAATTCAATCTATGAATGAAAGTTTCAAGCTAGGCCATCATCCGAGTTGACTCTAATGCAACCAACACTAAAATGTGTTAATTGAATTGTTTTCTTTTATTTATTTATAAATTAAAATTGATCAAAACATATAAAATCTTGTTTTTTTTTTTTTTTTTTTAATTTTTATTTAGCAGATTATTCATAAAAACAACTTTTATAATTAGAAAAACATCTAATTTTATGTTTTGCTTTCCATTCCATCTATTTCGTTCGCTTCTATTTCATGGCATTAGAGAATATTGCTTAATATTTGAAAATTTTTCAATTATCCTTTTGTTGTTGCTGGCAATGCAATCTAATTGCAATTAAAAAGAAAAAAAAAACAATACATAAAAATAAATATAAGCATACACGCCCATACATACAACAAATAACATTTATATAATTTTGTGTAAAAGAAAAAATTTCAAAATTTAAATCTACTCTCGAAAATTTTCTCTAAAAACTTCATATAAAATATCAAATGAAACGCTTATAAACTTAGTTTGAGAGAAATTGAAAAAAATAAATAGAGAAAAACAAATGCACTCAAAACAATACCGAGAAATTTCACTATCACTTAACCGGGTAGCCGGCCTGCATAGAATGAACGGTTACGGGTGTTATGTGACGATGGCATTAGTGGCAGTGGTGTTGATGGCGTAAATTATTTCCAAGCATTGTGAATGTATAAAGCGCCCAAAAGCATGCCACAAAATATTAATTAAAATGCTGAATAATTTTTAGGATGCTTATGCTGCACCACAAAATGTTAAACTTTATGCAAATTATAGATGCTACGTACGACTAACTATACAACTACGAGAGAATGAAGACAAACCGAAAAAAAGGAAAAAAAAAGCGAAAAAAGCAAAAATACGGGTTATGCTCTATCAAAGTGCGTAACATTGGGAGAGACGAGAAAGGGAACAAGTGTATGCCCGTTTCGATTTGCCGCCTGTGTAGATGCGTGCCTGTGTGCTCTTCTTCTAAAGTGTTTGAGTAGTAAATGAAATGAAAATTGAAATGAGCTAATGCTTAAATTTGTATTTATACTCTATGCAGTAAAGAGACCCGCACTTGTGTATATACACCCATACACACTTATATATATATATATATTTATATGTATATATATATTTGTATACACATTCATATATGCATATGAAGCAATAGAGGAAAGTAAAGTGTGTGTATTCTTTGAGTAGATGAAAATTGTTATTTAAACATTTATTTGTATCACACAAAAACCCATACTTATGCACGCAGAAACACACGCGTGGAGAGCCAACTTAAAATTCAAACTTATATATATGGATATGTATACATGTTTATTCATGCAACGGTTAAGTATGTGTAAGTTTTCAAGCTCGAGGCATTAAATAACAGCTGGAATTAAGTTTTAACTGGAAAATTTTCAACTAAAAACTAAGAAATTTGTGTAAAAATGAAAAACATAAAGACAAAGTAATAGTAAATCACGCACATGAATCAAGAAATTATTCATGTAGTTAAATTAAAAATCAATTAAAACTTTTAATTACCGCAAAAACAAAACGCAACTTTTTTTTACGCATCTTAAGGCCAAATCTTTATTATTCATAACTAAAGTAATGCTTTTCACATAAAACTCACCAAAATTCGCAAAAAACACTTGAAATGGAACCAGCGGCTAAGCTATTCCTCTTTAATTCTTCCAATATCTTCCAAACTAATCATACATTTGAAAACCGCCAAAGTTCAAGAGATCCATAATTGCTCTGCTATTTCATAATTTCAACGAATGCTTTTTTTCGATCCCTCGGAACTGTGATTTAAAGATGCTACAAATTTAGTCTGGTTACAAAAGTGAGAGATGAATTGCAAATGAATCTGGGGATTACCATTGTATTACATAATTATTTAAATGTAATTAACGCGGCTTACAGGTGATAATATCCTCCCGGATATATTATATCACAATGATACATTGGCATCGCACTCCCTTGTCGCTCATCACAAAGAAAGCGAAAGGACAAAAATTGTTAACTTTAAATGGTTTAAAAGCCATACAATGCAATTGCCCCATTTTTATCATTGCAGTCCAGCTCGGATACGACCTTAGAGGCGTTCAGGCATAATCCAACGGACGTAGCGTCATACCACTGTTCGCTCGAACAAGTATTGTGCCATTGGTCCGTACCTGCGGTTCCTCTCGTACTACCCAAGAATGCTCGCGCAGCCCACGCCCCGTGCTTGGGTGGACTAATTTCTTATTCCTAGCATAAATTCCAAGTTGAAATCTACTCGTATGTCTGCTCGCATATCTGCTTTTCCAGTTTTGGATCTTGAAACATTGCATATTTTTTATTTCGTTTCAAATAGATATATATAGGTGGCGTGACACGTGAACATGATTTTCTATAAAGCCTACTGAGACAAAAAGAAAAATGATTTAAAATAAAAATGCTATTTAAAGTGATTTATTTTTATATGTATTGTACGTAAATACATTGATTTAAAAATATTTATTTATAAATCAACAAATATTCTGCGAAAGATGTTTTCTATATACTTTTAATTATTCTCTTATTTATTCTCTTTTTTGTTCTTCTCACTGTTTCTCCCATAAGCGAACCATTCATTTACCACGAAGCTAAAAATGTCGAAGTGGAAATTTATATACTACAAAGTTATTTATACTTATAAATTAATCAAAATTTAAACCACGTCGTTAGGCTTGCATAATTTATAAACATTGTGGCCTACTTTTTGATTTTTAAAAAATTAATTTATCATGCTTCGGGTTGTTATTACTTAAAAAAGTAACAATATAAATATGTTTTTGCGAGTATTTTATAAACGATAAAAAAATTCATATATATATTCACGTCTACATGCATATATAAAATCAATATTGTATTAATGAAGTAATTAATTTTTTAGGAAAAATCAAATAAACGTCTCAAAATAGTTAATTTGTCAATCCTGAGATTATATCTGATTTTCGTATTTGTCGCACAGACTCGTGGCAAAATCGATTAAAATCTTAATTTGATACTTAGTAGTGGTTACCGGCCGACGAAAGCGAGCAGTATCGTTTAAAGCATTAAAATTTCGCAATAAAATTTCATAAGCTGTTTTCGCCACAGACGTACACGGCTTCTATCACTTTTGATAGACCCGTACAATTTCTGAATAGTGCCAAACCTCAAATGATAGGTGTCAAAATTTCTTGATATCCTGACAATTAGTTTATAAGTTACAGTTGCTCTAGCGACGTTACTTGTGTAATTCTCAGAACGATGCAAAATTCTTAATATCGTATGTTGGTTAAACGTTGCTTTTCGATGAGAAAAAAATCGCGTTGAAAGATGTTATGATGACTGTTGTCTATCGAAAAAATAAATTGATGGGTTGCTTGCTAACTTGAAACATAATTGTACGAACACCAGCGATACCCTAACGCTCCGATCGCCCAAAATCTGAAGTAACGTGAACTAGTTGACTCCTTAAAGATATTAGAAGGGAGCATATCTACTTTTTTGCATGAACGTTTGTTGTTTGGTCACTTTTAACTAAAAACAACAATGTGCTGATGACTCAGAGAACTGTGTGGCGTTATTTAGGCGAAATACAGAGGATTTTTGCATGTGGCAATGGATGAAACAAGGATTCATCACTACCTTCTAGAATCAAATCGGCAATTAGCCGAGTGGATTGGAGAGCCGTCCAAAGCGTCCAACAAACTAATTTCGCTAAACTAACTCTAACTAGTAATTAATAGTAAGAACGTCGTGAACACATATCGCTTGACGGTTGATGCTGCACGAAAATCGTATGGGCCTATGAACAGTGTTGCCATATAAGCATCAGAACGGAGACTTATTAAGTGAAGTGATGTACACATATTTATGTAAGTTTAAGACGCATTTTAGCATTTCAGAAAATAAAAAATCGAACTGTAACGAAATCACACAAATTCTTATTTTACATTTAAAATGTAACGGTCACCAATATTGTATTAAATTTACCCTACGATACTGTACGCATTTAATTCATGAGTGGAAGGAAAGACATATCGAGAATATCTGTCAACCAAGGCAAGATAGTTTTACAGAGAAAAGCTATCTTACATTGCACATAACACGAGTTTTCGTTTAAATTAAATCTCATTTAATATTCTTCAAATAGTTTTCCTATAATAATAAAGCAAAAGAGAAAAAAAAATTACTTTGGCAGTCTTCTGTTAAAACGCCACAGGCAGCTTGATTTTGCTTATAGGCAGTAAAACTTAACTTGAATATTATTGATTTTTATTGTTCGTCGTAAAAAAAAAGAGAAAAAGGCTGCCGTAAGATAAAGAACTTTTGTTGCTACACAAACTTCCTTCGTCTATTATTTATTGTAGCAATATAAAGGAAAATTAAAAGAAAACAATTTCGATTGGATAAAAGAAAAGAAATAATGTTGAGTTAATTTAAAGTTTACTCAATGAAGGACATAACATAAGATAGAAACCAAATCTAAGAAAATTTTCCAAAATAATTTTTTAAGCAATTTTTCGCAATTACAAAACAATTACTTTGCTTAGCAATCTTACTATGGCCACAACATTTGATGGCCTTCTTTTATTGTTCTCTCTCCCTTCTTTTCTTTTTAAGTAATTAGTTTCTGCAAAATGAGAAAGAAACCTTTAGCCATTGGTGTTGAAACTTTCTTCGAGTTTGCTTCTTCTTTTTTTTCATATTTATTTTTTTATTGTGGAAGTATATGGCATAGATTTGTTGTTGTGTTGTGTATTCTTTCACTTTAATTAAAAACGAAAATCTGAGGAAAACAATGAATTTGCCTATCAGTTGATTTAAAGTATAACGAGCAAGAAATTTTATTGGATTTAAATCAAATTTCTTAAATATCTTCCCACAAATGATTTGTCCTTTGATATCGTAAAATGTAACTCGCTCATGTCTATATATTGGAAACATGACGCTTTACATGCTGCCGTACCTTAATTTCGATCATCATTCATGTGTGGATGCATCTTACTTTCATTCGAAGCTAAAATACCAAAACTTTCTCAAATAATGAAATTAGCCCGTCCTTTGCCCACAAAATTTGTGAATCGAAAACTAAAAAATAAAGAAAAAAGAAATAAATACGAAACGTTATCATATATCCTATTTTTCGTTACTGTTCACACTTTTACATTTGCGTAGTTCGTTAAGGGTGAGCTTTCCAGTCTCGTTTCGTTTTATTTCACATTGAATTTCCAAAAATTTTTTTTTAGTTTGCTTCAAATCAATCATTAGCATTAAAAAACAAGATATTTGTAACACATCCCACCGCGATGAACCCTACACGCCCATAGTCAGAAAGGATTCGCATATCTTGGACAGTAAGCACTCAAGTGACAGCGGTACGTTGAAAACCTGGGAATATCATCTCAGAACGGCAACCGCAGGTTATGACCTGAACCATAGTTTTTGTAGAACTATAGCGTATCTCGTAAACATTCTTTTGACCATGAAAATTGAGCCTCGAAGTTTAACAAAAACTTTAGAATTTTTTGTAAGCGAGTTGGTGTTAAAAATGAATCAAATCGGTAAATGGACCCGTCTGCAGAGCAACGTAGAGGGAAAACACTTCTACCTTTTGGATTTTTCGGTTGTTATTACCACTCCAACATTATAGAGTATGAAAATTTAGTTTTTTTTGTTTTTTTTTTCGCTCATATCCGAATATAATTTTCTTACTTCGTTTACTTTTGAAAATTTTTTTCTTTTTCCATACACAGAAGTCAGAAGATACATGGCCTACCTATACGTAATATACGTTTATATGTAAATTGTTTAGATATATAAATGTGTTTGGTCTAGAAGCTATATACATATAAACCATTTGCTGTTCAATATACGGAGTTCTTGCATGACTGTGAGCCTGTGATGCACATCGTAGTATGATTTACTTTTTAAAACCGCGTTCGCCGGTTAGAGTTAAACCAACAATTTTTTTATATCGATTCTTCTATGTGTAATATATGTAACCCCTAAAAATATGCAACTAAAATTTATTCATTGATTGTAATAAGCTATTTTCCTACGTAATCCAATTCCTACGTAAATGCATCAGAGATTTTATAAAGTGTACATGGGTTAGTAGTTCATGGGCAATATAATGTCTTTTAAAGAATTGTTTCATTTCAAGAAAAGTACAAGTATCGATTTTCTCATTCGTGTCGTAGCCCCCAAAAGTAGATGTCTAAGATTTTAAATGTTCCTTTATGCCCCTCAATGTCCTTAGTAGAATGATGTGAAAGTGATTACAGTGGCATTGTTTTGTCACAGTCATATGTACAGGGAATGGTCGAGCTTTATCGCACACTTGCCAAAGTTTTTGCTTCATTTCGTCTAATTCGTTGCAGTATACTTCATTCATTTCATGACATCGTAATGGATCACACTTGGGTTAGACCATCAAATATCCACCATCAACGCTTTCTATTGTCATACAGGGTCGATTTCCCATCGATCGTGATCGTCCCATTCAAAAATGGCTTTGACTTGTGACAAGCAAGCAACATAAAGAAAGCTTTCAAGCGCTCTCGCTTCTTTTTTCATTCAGTTCATGCGGAATCTACGCATCAAACGTTGCAGAGACGTGATAACTGATTTTTTTTAGCAAAAATTAGATGATAAATAAATGGTACAACGTCGCCGTCATGTATACATGAAATGATTTTTAAACAAAAATGGCATATGAACCAATATCTAAAACAAAAGAAAATTCACATTCATATCCTTTACAGTTTACTATTTCTTAAACTTAAAAGTTATTAAAATTTATTTTGAAAAATAGTTTTCTTAATAATTAACGATATTTAATCTATTTTGCTTTTCTTTCTCATTTTAGGTATGTTTTATATCAAATCTCTACGAAATGAAAGTAGTGGTAAGTCATAATAATACGTTAAGTGTTTTACAGCAGCCTTTTGGGTATATATAACAAACATATGTATACATTTATAGATAATTTGTTTCATTTTGTTATTGTTGTTAAATATATCTACAGAATGATTATAATTAATAGGCAAATTTGCGGTTAAATTCAAAACAAGCGCAAACTGCAAATCTCTTGTTTCAGAGTATACAAGCAAACAAACTTATTTGCTTACTTACTTACTTACTTACTTACTTATGATCTCTCGCATGCATAAACATAAATACATAGACACCAACCAAAATTGTGTTGTTTGTCTTTGCCGTCAAATTCAGCATCTTTGTGTGAACAATTCTAAAAACAGAACTACGTAAGCATACTATACGTATGTATACGCATATATATACGTATAAAGGCATATATTACACACATATATACAAGTGCATTTGTTTACTATAACACAAGTGGGAATGTTAGTGGCATTCCTGTGATAATGTTCGTGCTGTCATACGTAAATCATCAACAGACCCTCGAGACATCGTCAGCATAATATTATAATAACAATAACACAATATAAACATATAATAACAAAATAGTTGCTTTAAATAACGGGCGCATACAATTATGATGATAATGATAACAATGAACAAACTAACTTTATAAATCGATGACGAGGACAATGACGATGATTATGACGACAACAACAACAACAATAATAAAAACAAAAACAACACCAATATATAAAAGTGGTTCGTCAGAAGTTTACCATGTTATGCAAGAATATCCTGATTGTAATTTAAAATAAATGCTGCTCAACTTCTTTAATAATCTCATGCAGCTGACTATTGTTTTATAGCGGTAATGATTATAATTATTAATGTAAGCAATTTTTCATACAATTCTCATCTCCTCTATGGTCGCAAAACATTCAAATATACTTGCAGGCCCTTGTTGCTTTGTTTACCCATGTTCGGCTTGTTCAGCTTGTTAAGCTTTCAACCATCAAATAAAAAAAAAGCAAAAAATTTCCATAAAATTTGTTTTCAGTTTAATCGAACAGGAAAAAACAAAAATTATCATCAATTTTTTTAAAACTAATAGAAATAAAAAAAAAAGGAACCACCTCAGGTTATAGAGCTTATTCATGCGCGTATGTACATTGATTAGGTGCTACATAAACAATACACGTACACGAGAAAAAAAATTACCACTAAATATGTTTTTATTTGTTTGGTTCAATAGATATGTAGCCGGAGGGGAAAACGAACGCTTTACTACACTTGTTTTAATACAAGGAAGAAATTTTCGTTTTAATGGGTTTTTTTTTGTTAGCTACACAACAGAAAAGAGTGCAACCAAATGTTATAAATATTTCAAAGAATTATTAACCATTGGTGCCAATTACTTGGCAATTCCATCAAGGTATTTGACACTAAAATGGAGTGTGAGAGAATACCAGTAAATGCACAGCTGCTAACAATGTTAACAAGCATGAATTATTTATCACTTATTACTTGAACATTAACAAGGCAGTTTTACCACAAGTCAATTGCCAAATTGCTAATTAAGAAAGACATCATTCGTGCAAAGATGGGTTAATCAAGGACACCACAACGCAAAGGAAAAACCCAGCCTGAGCTTGAGCGTACTCCCGAGATACTATGCAAACGAGGGCATTAGTTCGGCAAATAAGTAATTTGTGCTCATTTTAGTATGCGATTCGCGGTTACAGGGAATCTAACACTTCCAACGATATGGGTATTTTGTTAATAATTTGCAAAGCACTGGAACGACCAAAATTGATTTCAAGGTAATCTTTGCAATCACCATTTCTGTCAATCGCTATCTTCTATAGATCGTAGATCCTTAAGAGAAACAAACCAAAAGCTGTTTGTCGATCATGTCGATCTATTGAGCTGTTGAGCTATCGATTTTCGTAAGGGTATATAATAACAGTGAACAGAGAGAGACTGTAAGATTCACTAAGGATGCTCTAGCATGCTCCAGATTATTTTGTTTATAATATTCCGCGATACGCGGTAACCGCTCGTATAAGATATCTGAATCCCTGACAACTGCATGGTTCCGAAAACATTTAAAAATAAATTTGTGTTCCATTCTCAAAGAACGACATTTGAATTGCAACATTCTGGAACCCTATGAGTATACCTGTTCATAACAGAAGTAACATTCTAAATCGATGCAGTCATATTTTAGTTTAGGTTGCCGTGTAAGAACTGTATAAGAATCGACCCGACTACAAATAGCAACTTTGAGTTTTTCAAATAAGGTATGAGTGCGTTAGCTACTATGGAACCTGAACTATAAAATGAAACCAAAGGGTTATAGGCAGGGAAAGGGTGGAAAAAGGGAGTAGTGTTTGTGAACTTTCGATTTGAAAATGGAAACGCCAGGCACACTGGACAAGACAAGTGCTGGTAGTTTGTTAAGCTTAAAGAACAACGACTTGCGGTAGTGTGTTGTCCGATATACAGAGCGGCTGAGAACGGCGAGAAAGCAGAATAGTTCCGCTAAAAGACTTAAATGGTAGACAAATCTCCTTTATCTCTATAGAATGCTTGCCCTGGATGTATCTGTACGTAAGCACAACATAGCCAAAATCCCCAAAGCCGCAACTGCGATCGAGGGCTTACGGCCAACCTTGCGCATTACATTCTAATATACATTCGACCTAAATATGAAATTTACGATAAATCGAAGGATAGGATGGAATAGTCCACGTATATCAGACCTGATATTAGATTCAAAACCAACAAATTAAGAATTTTTATTAGAGCAATGTTCGTGGAAGTGCCGCACTCTGCCAACTATTAAAAAGTGATAAAGCCTTTTGTTACAATCTCTTACATTCAGTGTAAACTTCACAAAGATGAAGATGAATACCAATTTAATTTATAAATTTAATTTATAAAAATTAAACATATGTTATATATAGTATTGGCTTTAATTTTTACATCGATTGCTGGCAATCGCACATTGACTTGAGGTTATTATTATTAGTCCGCTATTTGTCCATTTAATAATAATACGATATTTAATTTAGTAACTTTCCTTTTAACACATATACGTAAGTAAATAAATACCAATTACATGTATTTTGTTCTGGACAATTTAATTTACATAAAATTTATCTTTAATAATATTTTAATAACTTATGTAAAATCCACTTATAGAAGGAACGGAGAACTTCATAAGTTATTGATACGTTTTGGGGTTTATTACTGAATCCCCCGTAGGAAAAAACATGCTTATAAATATATATACGTATAAATGTTTATATAAATCGGAAAAGTTTCGGTAGTATAATGATATCAACAGCAAATAAATATAAGATTTTAATGATTGATTGCCAAAATTAACAAATGTGTATGTGCATATAGGTTCACATATGTGTAGAGAAATATCAGTGTGTACACAAAATACACAAAATTAATTTCCAACAATTTCCTTAAGCTTTCTATGTATACGGCAGACTTTTTCACACACACACACACGCAAACATACGCTAACGCATCCATATACAGTGAAAATCAATTACATATATTGAATCAAGTCTTTAGAAATACATGTTGTAAACACACACGCGCATAAAAATACTGCTGTCTCTGTTTGCCCATGAAAGTCATAAAAGTCGCTTAACTTAATGCTAAAGTAATAGAACTGATAATAATATCCTAAAGTCTCGGCAATGAGATGGCAACTGTGGATAAGTTGACTGGATTTTAGCCTTGATAGTAAAAAAGCACTTAAATCTTTTTCGAATACGCTACACAAACACGTAATAAGTTTATGTACAAATATCAATATATGTATGTATGTATGTGTGTGTTTGTGTGTGTGTGTGTGCATCATTTTGAATATTTTTCTTCTACTTTATCTTTTTCTCCCCAATTTTTTTTGA
The DNA here is from genome assembly GCA_000688715.1 of Glossina pallidipes. NCBI lineage: Eukaryota > Metazoa > Arthropoda > Insecta > Diptera > Glossinidae > Glossina > Glossina pallidipes. The sequence goes on along the minus strand of KK499771.1, from coordinate 2,195,655 downwards.
TTCAACGTTTTGGACAATTGTCAATTTGATCTGCTATGTATATAGTGCTTGTTTTAGTTGCGTTGGTAAACATATATGTGTTCATATATGTTTGTGTAATGAAAAGATAATAAAAATTTACGTTACAGGGAAATGTGCTAAATCTCGTATAGATTTTCTATTTTTATATCCTAAACCGCTTGTGATACCAGGCTGTATGAAGATTCTGCGGATGTGTACTACACATAAAAGTACTTGATATAAGATCAGCTTTTACTAAGACAATCGAATTCTTAGATTTAGATTCTGAATCATTCTAAGCTTGCCTGCCCGTCTATCCTTCTGTCCATCTGGTATCTCTCCATGCATTGGTGTGTTGAACCTGCAGGCTACTAGTTTTGAGATATTTTGAAGAAATTTGGTACACAGATGTATTTTGGCGCAGGGACGAACTCTATTGAAAATGGTTCGAATGGTTCGGATCGAACCACTTCTCTGTTCGACCACTTCCCATATAGCGCTTTTCTTTGAAAAGTTGTTATGTGGACGACTATATTAGGCGAAGTCATGTAGGGTATTTAATGGCGTGCCCAGTTCCACTCTAGCGTTGTTATTTTAAAATTCCTCTTATTGACGAAAATCCATTGGAACACTTATTCGATTTTTTGAAATCGCGTTGTTGTATATATTTTCAGAGCGTGGGATTGCTTTCCAACTAAACTATTTTTTGGAATAATTTTTGAAGGGTTGTAGCTAAACCAATATATGAATTAAAATTAAAAAAAATTAAACTAAATGGATGCTTTTTACGCCCATTATCAAAATCAAGAAAACCGCACGAAGTGATGTCTAATGGAAACATTAGATGATTTTTCGGATCGAAACTTATATATAAGAAGAAGAATTAGGTGGTTTTTCGGATCGAAACTTATCTATATGAATTAAGATAATTATTCCGGATTCGCACGAGGCGCAACGAGCTGCAAGCAACATCTTTTGTTGCTCTTCTCTTAATTTTTATGAATTTATATCTTACGAAATCTTTTCCATTTTCCATATAACTCCATTTCTGACAGGAAAAAATTATAAAACAAAAAGAAATTGTTAATTGCTTGTGTATAAAGCATTGTTCACAATTTTACACAACAATTCGAAAAATTGGAGAGTGAAAAAAAAAAATAAATAAAAATTCCTTTAAACATATCTCGTTAAAGACCACAAGCCTTCCTTACGGTACATTTTCAATTCTCTTGTACACTTGAATATACTACGCCAGTGCTACTGTTTTCTTATTTCATCTCATTTTCATTTAATTTTCAACTTGAAAGCTTTATCGACTGCTATTGGAAATGTGTTTGCTATGAAAGGGCGTTTACGCAGGGATCAAATTTAATAAATACATTTAAAAAAAAACTCTATACGTAAGAGAGACAAAAATACAAAAAATTGCTGCATTTTTTCGATAAACGGTACAGCGCAAAGTATCGTAACGTCAATTTTGGCTGCGTAGAAAAGCTCATTTCTTTATTTATTTACTTTCGCATGACAAACACACCAATGTGTTTGTCTATGTTTATGATGTATACACGTAAGTGTACTGGCATTCCACTCGATGTAAAAGGAAGTTGATTATAATTTATGTGCAAAATATTGATTTTCCCACTTAAGATGATTTTTATCTTTAGAATATTTGTTATTTAAGGGAAACAACCAACTCATAAAACTCGTATTGGCTTTGAAAGAAATTTTTGACGTCTTCTATTATTTATGTATGAAATTTATGAAACGTTTTTTTAATTAAAAATTTGTCGGTTTTTAAACCATCGCTCCAAGCAAGCTTAGTGCATGTACGCAAAGCTTCATCTTTCTATCTGAAATGTGATTACATAATCCGAACGAATGGACGAATCTCCTTAAAGTGGGCGTAACCAAATCAAGTGAAAACCTTATTTCGAGCAATGTTACGTGTACTTTGTGAGGCTTACAGACGAAATACAAAAAATAGGATAACTTTATTTGTAGTTTCCGCTAAACGAAAAACACTTTCATCCGAGAATAAACGATCCGCTCCGACCTAATTTTTCATAACATAGAAACGGCAAAGCTAATAAATGCTTAGTAAAGAGGATATATTTGAATGGATACAGAATTTCAAGCTGATCATAAAAAATTATATATATGTATACATTCTATTATATATAGATGTATATATACACGTAATAGATTAATGTTACAAAGGAAGTGAGAAATGCACAGTGTTTAATGGAGTGGATGCTTTCAAGAAGAAGAAACAAATTAGATAACATACATTACTGAAAAAAGGTAAGGAATACTCAACACATAAGAGGTAAAGAAAAGTAAGCCCATACACATTCAAATGCCGAAAAATGAAGTTTACGTGGCGAACCGTATCATGAAAAGAGAGAAATTCTCTAATTTTATCACTTCATGTTGTAGATGATGAGAAAACCTTTTACTGTACTCTCATATGCTTTACCTGAATAGTTATCAAATTCCTTTGCAGGAATCCTCGTCACCCACATCTCGAAGTTAATGTATAAATATTTTAAAGTATTTCATCTTTCAACATAGTGGTAGACCATCTTTTCAATTCAATTTTTGGTTTTGAAAAATAATAATTTTATATCAACACCAGCTAGAAATTGTCCAATTATAACTTTTTACTTGCTCTGGATATATTTTTTCCCAAATTACTTGCTATTTGAAAGCCCCTTTAAGACCATCAAAATTGTTGCTGTATGACCGAAGATGTAGATTTCTATCTTAATTTTCTGGAATTTCATTGAAAACCAAGGGATGCGCGGACCAACACATTCAGCTCGATTTGATTTGTTATATTCAAGGAATATATCTAATCCTTAAGTTGAACACAACCCTATGTTTTGTGTGAGGTGAATTTTCCTTTCAGAATATACTTTTTGCTTAATAGTGGATGGTTTAATTACCCGATTATAATCACCATAGCGGTCGTTCGAATGGTCATTTTAAATTTTTATCATGGACCAATCGCTCAGGGTTAACCCCCTATTCGTACACAGTCGCAAAGATATGAGGAAAGCAAAAGAGGCAAGCAAACGGTTGCGGTAAGAAAGTTTGTGGCCAACCGACTAAGTACTCACTGTAAGTGCGTTCGAAATAAACTTTGTCGCACTGAGACGTGAAGCAGCAAACACAGAGTTGACTCTTACCTACTCGGCCATATTCTTTCGAAATGTTAGTTGCATTAGTTGTAATCTGTAGACAACAATATTTTAATACTTATTTTCACTTGTCGACCCATTTCCCGGCTACCGCTTAGGAATTTTACATATTTGAAAATATTTGAAATTCTTGTATTTTCGTATGAGTAAAAACATTTTAAATCCGATGTCTTAGTGAGACTTTGATTCTATGATCCTTTCTACGATAATATATATGTGACCTATAGACCATATGGCATTACTCGCATGGTTTAGAATATTAATAGCATTTAAAATGCAAAATGTATTTTTAAGGCGAACTTATGCTGCAAACAACGAAAATAATTTTTCCCAACAATTCTCAATTATAGAAAAGCGATTCCAACTTTTTTACTTCATACAAACATTCCATCCATCTCTCATAACTCCTCAGAAATACAATAAACTTTAGTTAAAGGAACTTGGGACATTTTAGATACGACTGAAAACTTACTTTGTGCGACTTATCTTGATGTAAGCAAAATATTCTGAACAGGATTCAGTTAGTCAAAAAAAGAAATCGATAAAACCAAAACATAAAAATCCGCAGACACCTTGTAGTGATAGATATTTGAATCTAAATAAAGATTTACAATTTGAAGATTTTGTCTCAAGCAATGTAAAGATTCTATTAATAGTCTTTGAACACTTTCGTTCTTCGATCGCTTGAAATTCGCTTTAAGAGAAGCACAAGCTGATTGTTTATTTTTGTTTACAACGTTAGTGCACTTAAGTCACCCACATCTTTATGGCAATTAAAAACGCTTTATGCACTTTAATTTATATGAAAAACGCTTATTGATGAACAATAACACATGACTTATGGGGTTCCTATTATATAGCTTTTATCGCAATGGGGAGAAAACAAATCAAATAATCATTACCGTTAAACAAAAAAAACACAAAATTGTTTCACGAAAAAAGCGGCTAATAGAACTATTTAACGATCAAATAATAATTTTTGATAAAACCGCAATTAAAACATTTAAATTCTAGACACATTTATTGACGTAGAGAAAAAAGAAGCTCAATTGGAGTTTAATTATAAGCTGAAAAAAGGAAAAAAAAAAAATATAAAACAAAATGTTTATAGATAAATAAAAAATGAAATAAAAGAAAGCAAAATATAAAAACAATAAACGAAATTTAATATTAAATTGATAGGGTTTTCGGGGGGAAAAAATTTTAGAAATTAATAATAAAAATAATTTAAAATGTAATTAAAAATAATGCAGAGAAATTATTTTAAAATAAGCTAATTAGCAACTAATTGGCTTAAATGAGTTTAGCATTTTTTTACTTTCTTCCTCATATTATTAATTTTTCACTTTCGGTGAATACCAAAGGAAAGCTTTCGAATTTTTTCCGCAAATCAGATAAAGCCGTGCACGATTTTTCCTCGCGTTTGCATCATCCATTAGAGAATCCGTAAAGTCTATTTATATGTACTCCTAACCGGCATAAAATTCTAAAGCGAATTCACAGAGTTTTCCATACAAATTCGACGGTCCTTGCTGTTCTACGTTCCCTTTTAAACGCTTACGATAGTACGGTCTCCTAAACCGAGACAGAGAAATGAAAGTGAAAGTATACTATCACACGGCGGTCAAAGGTTGGTCATAATAGGCAAAGCCTATCATAATTGTAACGGGCGATATCTACAACCGCCTCTTAAAAGGTTCGACACATAAGCCTGCAATACATAACTTGTAACCTATAGCTTACACTACGCAAACATTTGTATAAAATTTAGTATAGAGGCATCACATTATCAAATTTAATAAAAGGATTCGCTTGCATCTAACCGAATGCTTTGCTGTATCATATATCACAAAGATTCGACTCGAACCGATTACAAATTTTTAATCTGCTGTGCTTATGTGCTTTTCAGTTAAAATAATCAATTATCATAATTATGTGCTAGCATGGGTGATTATCCAGAAATTAGAGAATTTCGATATGATTTTAATAGTCATGAGTTTAAAGTAGGAAAGACTATTAATATCATAGGCGTTATCGTTCGTATTTCATGCATAAAATTCATGCATATTTTTACAAACTCCAAATGTTTCCAATTAATGTCAAATAGTTTTCACTCAGAAGTACTTGTTTACCTAATCAAAGTCGTTCGTCAACGTATTTTTTCAAATGGAAAAATGTTCGCCAGTTGCCTCTAAACGAAACAATTGTTGTTGTAAAATAATTTTTACAAAGTCTACCTCTAAAGACAATATACAAGACAGGACAATAAGACACACATTACGAAAGCATAATTTTCAAAACGGGTGATTACTGCAGTAATATAAAAACCACTCTTTATCCATAATCGCCTTTATATTGGCTGCTTGCAAAAATGAAAATGAACTTCAAGCGGCTTAAATCGAAATTTTTAAATTTTTAGTTTTTTAATTGCACATTTTTGTACCCGTCACCGAAGGATGGGGAGTATATTAATATTAAATGTCAAAACGTTTGCCTCGCCCAGAAGGAAGCTTCAGTTAACCCGAAAAGTACATATGTCTTGTTCAGCATCAAATTCTGAATCGATTTGCACATACCCGGCTGTCTGTCCGTCTGCGTAATATCTATTTCACACATTCACTTGGCCGCAAAAAAGAAGCTGTCGGGTTGAAATTTGGCACAAACATTGGAAGTTCTTGCACGCAAGTTGGTACTGAGAATGAGCTAAATCACTTAAAGGACAAGCCTACAGGGCTGCGTACAGTGTGCGATTTGCAATGCGCTAAAATACTTGCACATGTCTAGCAATACTCCTGCCGGAACTGCTTCTAAGTATTACGCCAAAATAATCGCCTGAGCCGCAGCTCAACTCGTTCGTCGAAATATTACGTAAATCTTCATAAACGTCCCTCTAATCTAAGCTAAGCCATTATTGCTCTATTTATATATTGCGTTAGTGTCCATACTTTTGGATGGCGTAGCCTTGACGTTTTCAGATTGTGCTGTGTCACCGTTTCCCCTTCAATTATGAATCTTGAACACGGAAACATTATATGTTCAACAGTTCCATTTCTTTTTGCGACGCATTCCGGGGAGAATCGTGCCCTGTCATACTTCATCTTATGTAGATCCTGTCGTCGGCAGCCATACTACCGACAAATTTGTGTAAGGTAGAAGTTAGCGTTACGCTTACGTTATCGTTACATCCATTCCTTTAGGTTGGGGATAATTCTTTACCTGCGCCCACGCTACACGCCGTTTGCCATGCTTGCAAACTTATTTGATACGTTTGCTCCTTTTCTTAGGCTGCGTTCGAGCATTGTATGTGCTTGAACCTTGCCGATCCAAGAGTTCGCAGCGTAAAGTTACTTATGTGTCTTTAGATAAAATGGTCCGGAAACCATTACATACTCGTAATGCACATGATCGGGATAGTTTATTAATCTGTTGTACGTCTGGTATGTAACCATATGTCAGACCTTAGACCTTTCAAATGACTAAGATACCACGGAGGTCAGGTTACCGAGAAGGTCATCTCTGCGTGGACCTCTGTATTTTTTGTCAAAATCGCGGAAATATAAATTATTTGAGATGTTAGACGGGCCCCGGCCCCGTCAGAGAGAAACACATGCCATACACATGTCCTTATTCTGAAACTACAGCGAAGCTTCCTTTGCTCCCTGTGGGACGTAACTGACGCTTTCTCATTGCGAAAGCCATCGGGGTTGGGTCGCCGCGACAGGGGCCTACGTACTCCGTTTGTTACACGTCCATACGTCTGTAGAAAGCATTCCCCCATATAAAAGTAGCATACATAAGTATAAATGTAAGTATAAATGTATATATATATATGTATATACCTATATATATATATATACATATGTATCTATGCAGTTTACTACACATGCCCATACGTACAGTGTGTCTGTAAATGGGGCGTCGGCGCGTATATCAGTCAAGGAATCTAATGTATCGCCTGTGGAGAATTCGATAGTGAGCAATCCCTTCCCCTAACACAAGCTTCAAGCAATTGCATAACACATCACTATTTTGTATTCTACTTTTGATTTATTTATTTATTCCTTTAATTAAGATGACAGTTTCTTCTCCAAAAGCATAATTCTTTTCTTTTCCCCTTTTTTGACTTACACACAATGTATAGTTTTTATACTTGTTATTAATTGTTATATACAACAACAGAGTTGTCATTCGCAATCAGGTCTAGGTTATGAAACTTTTGCCTTAGCCTTAATAAGTCCTAAACAATTTGATTTCTTGTATACGTAAAATGAACTTTTACTAAACTGACCAAGTTTGGTTTTGTTTGACCAGATATCCCCTTGTGATTTTTGTTTGTTGCCCACAGCAAGGTCATTTCTGCTAACACAAATACAGATAAAAAAATGAAAAGTTTTATATTACAAGTAAGGCTGACATTTCATTATAACAGAACATTAGTTATAAGTAAAACCATCATTAGTCACAAATGTCAAAAACAATTCCTTTCTTACTGCACACGAACAGAGACACAAATAAGGTGATTCCATTCCATTTATTAGTTATCACAACAATTAATCCCTTTAATAATTACATATTTTAAAATGACTAAGAATTCAGTTCACAATTCTCTAAGCACTGCATACAAATTAGTATTAACCCCCGCCACACTTTGTTTACACAAAAAAAATTACATAAAACAGGCATTTTATTTTATATTTATATTACTACAACTGTACTATAAATTTAATTCAACTGTAAACCGACGAATGATGAACAGAATGATTAAAACTCGAAACTTTTTCAAGTGCCTTCTTGAGGAAATGGTTTTAAGTTCATAATTTTCGATTTTTTATCCAAACGAAGAAAGCTCCTTGAACCGATTTAACTCGCGTCCATTCAGTCAGATGACTGGCTGGCTTGGTTTTAACTTTTTTGTAGCAAAAATTTATATATAGCGACTACACCTAGACACATATTTTGTCAGGTTACCGATGTAGATCAATTTGAAAAAGTAAGAAAATTATGTTCGATTTACGAACGAATCTTTTGTACACATCACCGTTATCCTATGAAAGATTGAAAAAACATATATATATATATCAACTTGCATACTCCATAATATAAGGTGGGCATGGCTGATTTCTTCTATTTTTGTCGAATAATTTTTTAAAAATTTATATTCACACAGATTACATATGTAGCATGTCTACGATCTGTTCGAGCCATTCTGAAACTCTTTTGCAAATTTATAGGCGATATCTTCTTTTTGGCGAACGGGAGAATGTATACCACAGAGACTACACTGTTCTGCTCCAATTTTTGTAGATTTATCTGCTGAGTAATGAGCCAAAAACCAGTTCCAATTTAGGCGCGTCCTTCAACCGATTCCAGGCCATTTTCAATACCAACCTGCATGCAAGAACTTCCAGTGTTTCTGCCGAGATTGAAGTCGTTAGCTTCGTTGTCGAAGGGCTAGGCGAATGCTTGCAACAGATATGACACTGACGGACAGACAAACAACAGATTTGCTTGAGTACATTTCGAATTTGAAATTGGTCAATATTTTATATAGCTTAGGTTTTCGAAACATGTTGCTTGGCATTGCAAACGGTTTGACAGAATGAATATACAAAACGAGACACATGTGACCGCAAACGCATGCACACACGTTGACAAACACAGAAGAACCAAAAGAAACAAGAGGATTATTGCTATTAGTAAATATTATTGTTAATAAATTAAAAACTATTGCAAAGATAACAATAGTCAGTCGAGCTACACTTTCGCATTTAGCAGAAGACTCTTACGGTTCTTGAGAGAAAGTTCTATCATACCTATTCGTAAATTTACTTGTCAAGTCAAGGCAATAAGGTACAATGCATCGTATAGGATCTTGTTATTTAGCGTACGTCTCGGGGGATATAAAAGGACTACTTTCAACGCTCTTCACCCGTTACTTGTAAAGTGCATTTACTATTAATTATAGACAAGAAGCGATGCATCTGTTTCGTGTACCAAACTTATGCGGCACGTTCGGAAGTGATTCCGGTTATTCAAAATTTTTCATGTAATCATGAATACAAAGCAAGCGATCCAGAAATTCAAAAATGTCCATTATAGTCTCATCTCAAGATTGAAAGGAGATGAGAAAACTGTTTCCTTTCCCTCCGCTCAGGTGGTTTCTGTTACCCATTTTTTGGGATTTCGCAAAATTTTTCTTCTTTATGATCATCTGCTATTCATGATCATCAAAATATGTTATCATATATATATATATGTGACTGACTGTCTTGACGTTGAAAATAGTTAGTCACCAAAATCGAAAAAGTTTATAATAGAAAATCGAAATCATTTAAAGATGTTTCGTTTAATTGTGTGGTATTCATTACCCAGTTATGAAACCACACCCGTCTTTCATATAAAACGAAAGCTATTTTCAACGTCAAGGCAGTCAGTCACATAACAATAGCAGCCGCTTTCCAATTATATCTGCGATTTAAAACAATAAATTTATCTAAATTTAACCAAGGTTTAAATACAGAGCATGGCATATTAATATAAATATAAATATAAATATAAATATAAACTCAGTTTGCAATATTTATTATATTTACTATGGTTAAGTGTTGTGCGAAAACAGTTTGACTTTTCCGTAATGAAAAAAAGTGTTAATAAAATCAAGGGGAAGCATACGGCGCAGTACACATAGGAATGTGGTTAACCTTATCGTTAATTTTATACATATATGGTTATATAATTAATAATCGATATCTTTTTACATTATTATCTAATTCATCCATTTATTTTTTGCGCTTCATTAGGAACAAACAAACAAGCAAGCAAACAAATAAACACAAGAATAAAATAAAATTAAATTTTATCGTTTATTTAGTGTTCAGCAAATTATGTTAATTGAATTAATATAAATTTTAATTAGAGGGGAAAAAAAAAGATTGCAGTTTTGTTGTTAACTAAAAATTCGTATGTAAATAAATTCATTAAAAGTGGAAGCAATAATAGCGGTAGCAATGCATTGCAATAAAAAACTAAAAAAAAAGCGACATGAGAGCTTCCTTTCAAAACCTTGATAAAAATGCTTTTTCTTCTTCTTTTTTTTTGTTTTCTTAAGTGTTGACTTCGTTTATTTCTTAAATGAATTTAAAACATTTTGTACGCCTGCGTAAACGCCTTCTCACTTCTACGTAACAGACATAGCAGACACGTTTCGCATAAATAATAACAGCTTAGCCCTAAGTTTCTTTCTTAAAATTATTGTTATTGTTGTTATTGCTGTATATGTCATAACAGAAAATAACACACAAAATACGTTCTAAACTTAAATTAAGAAGACTAAAAAAGAAGAAACGAAAAATTGCAGACTATTTTAAAGAAAGGCTAAAAATGCATTCATTAGCCATTATGTTAAGAGAATAATGCAAATTTCGAATGAGGAAAAAAAAGCGCGCGCAGAAACAGCAGAAACACTATAAGATAAATTAAAGGCTTTCACAGAGAGTAACCCCCACGCCGAGTCAACACCAACTCATTGGGAAGGAACGCAGAATAGATTCGAAGGAAGAATGTTGTGAAACCTGAGTTTAAATCGCTCGCGTATGTATTGTGTGCGAGTATTTTACTTTTGAATATATATGTATGTATGTATGCGTAATGATGTGTATTTGTGCGTGTTTGTTTGTCTGTCGGTCTGTAATGATGAACAATAAAACATAACAAGCCGGCGCGTCAGTATACAAAGTAGCCTTTCATTATGAAACCGGGAACGTGCTGCATTCATACAATAAACCTTGCCTTGCATATAATTTCGCAGAGAAAGAATAGTAAAAAAAAGAAGACAATAAAAGAAAAAAGCTTACTCTGTAAGGCAATTTGGCCTTAGGGTCAATTTAAGGCACTCTACTCAGATATATAGACACAAACAGCTAAACCAATTTAAATAATTTAAATGAGGACAATAGCAAGAAAAGAGAGGAAGATCCGTCGTCTGCTTTGATAAGGAAACTGTAACTCTTTCATCGTTCATTGTATTGAATTTGTTTATTTTTTTTTTTTGAATATTAAAACTAGTATAGCGATTGCGTGTAATGAAATTAGGGCTTCGTTTGTGGTTTTAGGTAAAGAGATTTCATTCTTCTTTTTATGGTAGTTTTAAGCTTTGTCTCCCCGTCAAAGCGAATCGGCTTCTGCTGTATTAGCTTAACTCACATTCAGATTCACTTAGCAATTACACAAAAAAAAAAACAGTGAAGATGTTTTGTTTCTTAAACTTTTAAATATGAGTTTGCCTTTTCTTTGAAAATAAATGAAATTTTTGAATAAATTAGGAAAAAAATTAATTTAATTAAATAAGAAAAGCCCTCTACTTTATCATAATTGATGTTTTATCCCTTCTTCAAAGTGTGGGCAAACTGAACCACATCTTTTATTTGCATGCCTCTAATATTTGAGAAAAATTAGAAATTACATCGGATGGGCCGGTGTCGCGCACCCAGCACCGGAAATATGTTAATTTTTTTTTTTGGTTTTGCCAATCAAGAGTTGTCTCCTAAACGTGTATAAATAAGGCGATAGCTACGAAAAAAAGCCGGAAAGGTGAGATAGAATGTGGGTCTATTTCAACCCGTGCTGGAATGCAATACCCTTGCATACATGATACAGACATGAGGCGGACATGTGGACAGAGGGACAGGCACGCTTAGATTAAAGGAGAGAGTGGTTCTGAATTGACCCATATAGTAAAAGGTGGGTGTACCTTCTAGGTGTTGCATACATCCGCGCAAACTTAAGATACTCTTGTACTACAAGTATTGTAAGGTATAAAAAGGAAGAAGTTTCACTTCATTGATAAACAGAGCTAGGATCAGTTTGCCAATAAAAATATATTTGGAAAAATTTCTTACACAGAGAAAATGATTGCAGAAAATATATTCAAATTTTCTGACTTTATGTTTACTTCTTAACTGATATGTAAATGTTTCTTCATTTCCTTTGGATATCTAGCGAATTGGACGATGGACAGTTTCTGCAAACTTGAAAATATCAGAACCAAATACACATATAAAATTCAAATTAATGAGGGTGAAAACAACAATTTGTCCGATATTGCTGTACGCTAGGCATACGTAAGACATATTAATATGAAAAGCTTATAAAAAAAAAAGAACAAAAAATATAAAAAACTGTGTTCAGTAAGCACATAATTTGAACCTAGATGCTGGGTATTCAAAATTCACCCTAAGGTGAATGCAATCTTCTCACTTATTGTTATTATTTTGCTTCGAACTTTAAGTGCTTTAATAAATTGCCATTTAACTCCCATAGCACGAAAAAAAATGAAGAAGAAACAAGCTACCAACCAATCCAACAGTAATGCTTTTTCCATTCAGGTAATCTGGCATTTTTAAGAGAAAATCCCAACTGACGTTTCTTATAAAAACACATTCTTAAGGACTCCATTAAAAATGGTTTGTTTAGTAGTCTGAAAGCAATATAATCAAGAAAAAAAAACGCAAACAAAACAAAATAAAAATTCTAAAAATAGTAGAATGAAAGGTTTCTTAACTTGTGCTATTATGTCTGGTCTAAGATGTTTCAAGTGCTTGAGATTGAGATTTTTGTACAACGAAAGGAACAATTTTTTCTTTTCCTATTTGTTCCTTTTTTTTCTTTCTTTCTTTTTTTTTGTGTGATGAGAAATTTTAAATTGCTTTGTTTGTTGCTCTATACAATAGGTAAAAAGGCAGACATGTATAATAATTCAATTAAAACATATACATGAATAATAAACGAAATTAAACTGAGAGCGAGTTAACGTCACGACGCGATTTTCGTTTTTTATTTATTTTTTTCTTTTTTTGCGCGGCCAAAGAAATAAAAATATTGAAAAAACAAAAGGGGAAACGATTACATTTAAGCCAGACCGACCAGTGAATGCCTTGCAATATTTTGCAACGACCTCTTAAAATTAGTCGTTATATGGGCTGGGCTCGAAGATATCGATCCCTTTCCAATAGAATTCATCTCACTGTGACAGCCGATTGGAAATTTCACTCAAAACTATACCAGATGGACAGACGGCGCACTAAGTTATACCACAAATGTTGTGGAGGAAGGAGGAAAACCGCACTTGAAAAGCTGGATAGAGATTACGAATAGACGCAATGATCTTAAGTAAATTGAAGTAATAAAACAGCAGTTCAGTCATTATCAAATATTGGTGAGCATAGCAAGTAATTGTCTGGAATCGAAGACGAAATTTATGCACATTAGAGTAGATGAAAAAAGTCAGCATGAGAAAAATTAAATAGATCGGGGATCGTGGATTCATATTTTCAAATATGGATCGCATCGAAAACTTGCTAGTGCTCACAAATTTTCACTTAGACTTACGGATATACATGGTACTTGTTCATAAAAACGAAAGACTAACGTATTCGTTTCGAATTCCTTTAACTAATTAGCGATGCCGCGGTATTTTTTCATTTAAAGCAAAATATAATAATATTTGGCTTATTTTTTATAGTGATGCAGCATCCATCTGAATCATGTGGTAATATTACCACGTTTTCCTTCTAACGAATCATACCACGTAGTAGTAGTGTCTGCCAGTCAATTATGGCAATCATGGGAATAATTAATATGTTATTGCTTTTCTTTATAGTTAAAATTCATTTATTTATTCAAACAAGCTGTATATAAATATAAATATTATGGACAAGCCATACGTTTTTTGAATCTCGAATTATAGAGAAATGAAGAAAAGGCTTCAAAAGATAATAAAAAATTTATTGGCATGTTATGCATGTTCTGTATAAGCGTTCCGTACCGTTCATAGCTCGTAAATAAGTTATCAAATGTGATAGTGCGGTCATTGTTCCGAAAGAGTGTGCACAGTACCTCAACGCATCGCTCTCTCTTTCCAATTTGTCCTCCATTTAATTCTTCCTGTTCACGATACGGGATTCCTTTCCCACTCTCAGATAGTGAAGCGTCTCGTGTTACAACAGCACACATTCCACGAGAAGTACTATCTTGATATATCATGATTAACGTCAAATTTACAAAGTTCAAATATGACCCAAAGAATAAGCCTGTTAAGATCAGGATATGGTATGTATTTTACTTCCTGCATGTAATTTTAAACCACGCTGAAGCAAACAGGTAACCGACATCATACATCCTCCAGAGGTACCAGAGTGAATAAGGTCGCAGTGGGTAAAATGCATTTAAGATGTTGCATTTGATATGGGTTTGAGAAAGGAAGCAACGCATCGATTGCTCATACGAAACTTGTGTAGCATTTGCGAGGTGAAGTTGTAAATGTTCGAACCTGCCAAAAACAGTTTGCCACGTTTCGATCCGAAGATGAAAGAAGGTCGTCCACCTGATCGATAATAGTAATTTTGCAGTCGATGTTGGAGAGTAACCCACATCTTGACGACGAGTACACTACATATCTGGGATTTGTCTTGAAGTAAAGCGTTTGGTTTCCATTCAATTGAATGAAGCTACGAAGCTGAAGAGCGGCCAGTAATTCAGTTCCATCAAGATAATGTAAAATTATATACTGCAAGGAAAAGGCAGCATAAGTTAAATGCGGTTGCATGCAAAATTGTTACTCATCCACTATACGCACCTGACATAGCTCGATCGGATTATTTATTCCGATTGCTTTACAATTATGTGACGGTGAAAAAAGTTGCTTTTTTATTTAGTAAACGTAATTAACACTGATTCAAATAATTTATTTAAAATACGACAAAACCTTCCCGCCAATGTATTAAAATCAGCCCTGGAGTGCATTTAATTAATGTAAACTTCTTTCCTATCAAATTAATAATTATTTATCGGATCAGCTTTAACTAACAGTATATTATATAACCAATTTCTTTTTCATAAATAAGAAGAAGAAATTATTAAATAAAAATATATATTTCTTCCTGCACTCACATATAGCGATATTACTAACGGATATTATTCTCTTTGCATACCGTGGGTTTAATAGTAGTAGTACTAAAACAAAAAATATTCGGCGCTGAACGACCAGTTTTTTTTTGCGTTTACAATGCGCATAACCGTTAATGTATAAATTTCTAAAATTTTGCAAAAAAGAAATCTAACTAGGAGTGCAAAGCATTTATTATAGCTAAAAGGTCTTTAAAAAAAGAAAAATACGAAGCGAAGGAGGAATAAGGCATATACACGACTTTGTGAACATTTTCATAGTTATTATGCCGTAAGTTTTATGTGAAGACATTTAGAAATTTTTTTTTCTTTTATCTCTTTTTTTTCTCTCTCTCTCTCTTTTAACTCATACTCTCAACTTCATTTTGCATACTTGGCTTAATTGCTTTAGTTACGCTTCAATATTGGGGTCATTAAGGCAGCAACAACGGTAGCAGAAGCAAATAACCTTAAGCTTTAATAATTATGAAATTTTTACAAAATAAAAAAACGACAAGAAAAAAGCTCTTTTGCGAACAATTTTAATTTGCTCTGTTTGACATCACTTTAAGGTGCCCTTCTTGCAAAATATGTTTCAGTTGTATTTAAGCATTCCTTTTCGCTATACTACGACTTTATTTTAACTAAGCAAAACTTGTGGTGCGTTCTCTTGTTTTCTTCAGTTTTCTATTTTCTTAAAATTAAAAAAGGAACAAACTTTAAAGTACTTTCAATGTAAATAAAAGAAATAAAGTTAAAAGTTCTTCAAGGCAAAAGCGCGGTTTGTTTTTAACAAACATCTGTTACTGTAGCAGCTACTACCACTATTGCCACTATTTTCAACCCCTAAAAGTATGCCTTATAAAGTAATGATATACAACAGCAAAAAATCAAAAAAAGCTGCCTTGTTTTTACATTTTCTTCGGCGAAAGGAAGGTCCATCAAACATTCTTTTTCTCAATGTTGTACAACAAAACTTGAAAAAGCTCTTGAAAGTAGTATATATATATATATATATATGTATAAAAAACAAAGAAAAAAAATGAATAAAAAAAGACCTAAATTAAACAAGTTTTCAGTAGAGTGCAAGTCTCCAAAGTGTAGTAAAAACATACTTTCCTCCTTTATGCCAACCACTTGAAAGTAAACATAAACATGCGCTTAAAGGAAAGAACATACTTTTTATTTTGTTTAGATTTATTTAAGAAACGTAAGCAGGAAAGCTGTTTTCTCCCTGAAGTGACTTTGAGACGTTCATCAACTCAACTAGGGGCCGTACTTTGGAAATTCAACATAAGTGAACCCAACGAGGACATTCTGCCTACCAGTGTAGTATTTGTGTCTAGTAATTTCGCGATAATATAACTCGACTTGAGAATGATTGAGTTGATTTTGAAACGCAATGAATTTGCCACCGGCAGCGAATAGAAAGGGGGAACATCAACAATTGCAGTATCCATCCCCTTAGCCCAGCGTGCACATATTTTATACAATTTGCGATCCTACTTTGTTTTAAGCGAAATAAAGTCACTGACGTATTTTCAACCTTAGCCGTGGGTATGTAGAAACAGAAACCAAATAGTATTCTGCTTGTATCGAAATATTAATACTCGTCACTAGTTTGCGTGATTGGCTTGAAAGCATTTCATAGGTAATTGTATAAAGTAAAAGCATATTTAAATAATTTGCCTCATATATATGTGTAGGCATGCGTTCATATTGCAGTACCTTAAATTTGTCGTTTAGGAAAGTTATAAGAATTAACTTTCTAACACAACTTCTTAAGTAAAGTCTTTACAAAGTACTGTTTTAGGATGCGCCAACTCTTCCTCTGCCTCTATATGATTCGTTTTCGAACCTAATCTGTCATACTTGAGAAAAATTCATTGCTTCGGATAACCGGCTAAACGGCTTTTCACACGCACCTACATAGAGCATAATTTCTCCCAGAGGGCTGCCGATCCACCCCTAACTTATGGCAAAACAAGTTGAATTGCCAATCTCGTCCATGAACATAGAACGGTGTGTGAATATAAAAATACATACGATACGGTATGACTGATTAAAGATCTATTGATATAGGACCCGATGTGCCCGCATGAGTAACCGAGTAGACAAGCGCTCGCGACTAACAGCTTAATGCACGCGAGTTCAATTCCCAAGTGCAAGATAGTTTCAATATTAGCGAGCCCATGATCCAAGTTATCCGGCAGCCTTTAAATCCATACTTTGCAATTTTATTTACAAAATGAATAGACGACAAATAAACAAATAGATAAGTAGGACACGATGTACAAGATAGTACCATTAGGAACTTATTATTAAGTGTAAAGCAAAAGCATGCCATAGATAGCGGAATTCAGAAGTCGACTGTTACATTTAAAAAGGTAAGCAATTGAAAATCAAAACCGAGCTTGTAAAGAAGAAAGGTTTGCAAAAAAAATAAAAAATTGACGAGCTTTTTATCAAATTGTAGACAAAACCAGGAACTGATGTAACTGATGTTGCGACTCGACATGGAAACAATTTAAACAGAAACTATTTAAGATCAAGGCCGATCTTTTAAACAAAGCTTCGACGCCCTAGTCGTGGTACAAACCGGAAGATTGATTGGCAGTCATTACCAAGTCGAACGCTTGCTGTTTTTCAAAAATTGCATATCAATTTTCATAAGAAAAAATTTAAAAAGAAGCTCGAAATAGACATAAGATGCTGTACTCTAATCTAATCGAACAAATAGATCGACTTTTTCCGATTTTATTACTTTCGAAGGATTCGGATAAAATTCTCATAAAAATTAAAATTTAGAATTAAGAATTAATTAAGACTTGCAGCTACGATTTTAACACATGAGATATAGCATGAAGTAGACGGAAAGACTGGCGTGGTGGTGTGGACTCGGCTATCTACGCTAATCAAAAGTATATTTAATATGTCGATGAACCAAAGTATATTTTTGCAAAAGTAGGCAGTAATTTTTTTTAAGCCACGACTCGTCAATACAGGTTGGCATTCTTTCTTTAACTTCGAAGTGTCAAATTTACTTTAAGCTATTATTTTTCCAATTCTGCTTAAGTGTTGCTCTTTCGTTTTGATTTGATTTGTGGTTATAGTTTTTAAACATAGCCAGATTACCCACATCTATGGACAACATTGTTATTAGAGTCACGTGCTGTTCATATACCGTGACATCAAAAGTTGAAATTTTTTTCAATGTAATGTTTAACTTTCGAATATTTGTTCATATATATACATATGCATATATGTACTTTAACTTTCATATACAAAATTGTTTGTTAAAGTTTTGGCATTTCTTTTAGCAGAAAGGTAACCAGAGGAACTTACGTGTACTATAAACATGTATATATATATACGTATATGTATATTCACGTATACATATATATATTTGCAGTTACTTTTGTTATATTGCTGTTGTTTCCTGTATGTTCTATGCTGCGTAAGAGTTGGTTCCTTCTTATTTCTTCTTTTTTTGTTTTTGCCACAACATCTTCTGCATACTAACTAGTTAAGTAAATATCATAAATAAACTCGCTTGGTGAGTTTTTCTATACATTTTATTTCACACACAAAATTTGCATACAAGCTCGTATACCTCTAGGAGTTGCCAAAATGATAAGAAACCTTTGAAGAAATTAATTTTCTTTAAAGCATATCATCGTAAAATTTATAGAGTTAACGATAGCATTTGCTACGGGGATGTGCTTTTGCTTCTGAGGATTAAATTTATGAATATTCTTTTATACAATTTTTCAAGATATTAACAGGTCAAGCCAAGAAAAATTAGGAATTAGGCCTGAAATGTTTAGTTTACCTAATGGAATTTGTCTTTGAATTTATTTCGCAGCTTACTTTCAAACATGTATGTATATTACACTTGCGGACACTTTGGTCCGTGGCAAAAAAAACAAGAATTTAAAAAGGATTTCACAACTTTACAAAACAAAGAAGAAGAAGGCTCGGTGTGTAAGCAACCATAACTTATTAATGTAACGTGACTTTCACTTAAAAGTCACAATGAATAAACATTAGTTCGATATCGTCGTTTATCGTGCCTGCCGTTTATTCATTATGGTTTATAAATTTAGATAAACCGTTCATAGGAATTTGTAGAAAAATATGTATGTAGCTTTAATTAGGAGAAACTAAAAAGCGAAAGCAAGAGCATTCAAAGTAAATATCGCTTTCGTTGCTTTAGCGACGACTTGACGAGAGCATGCTGATCAAATTTACAATCAAATTTATTTTTTCATACAACGTTCGGAGATTACGAACGTGATAATAAAAGTTTAACCGGCAGACAAAAGAACCAAAGCTCAGCAGACCGATCACCGATGCCTCATAGACATAACTAAAACGATTTCGCCATTATGTCGACCTGGATAAACATGCTATGATATTTCGAATAACTATTTGTATACGGTGCAATAGCTTAATAGAATATACTTAAGTAAAAAACATAATCCCGTTTATTAAATATTCTTTAGAGTACCTAATAGGACACATGATTTTCTATTTTTAACACTCTAGGCAACAATAAAGCTTTGTGCAGTAATTAACAAAAAAAACGGTTCTCAAAACTTCTGATATTGATTCCGTATCTGCATATGTAAGAAAAAACCCCATTGTTATTGCCTTTCAGTATTTTACGATGCTCTCATTCTGGCAATAAATTTCTTATTGCTCAACAGCCCGAATATAGGCAAAAGGAAAGCAAACAATTATTAACTAATAAACTTGGCCTTTCCCTATACACATGCCCACACCCACCCGTATGCATACATGTACACTTCCACTCTTTGTAAGCAAGACGGTACAGTTATATGTTCTTTATAGAAAGTAACAATATCAAGTATTTTTGTTTTCACTTGAGAAAAAGGGAATTTTAGTTTTATTCTTTTTGATGCTTCTGCATTCGAATGCACAATATTCTACTCGATGCTCTCGTTTAACCATTTCCAAACTGCACAGCCACAATAAATTATACATTTAAACCTAATTTAAAGAGAATCAGAAAAGAAGAAAACAAAAAAAAACGAGTGAAAAGCCAGTCATGGAAGACGATACACAGAAAACAAAAGCTAAGAGGAAAAAGGCTATTGTTGAGAGAAAAAAATAATAGTAAAAAAAGAAGATAAATAGCAGAAGAAAAAATGTCAAGTACCTTTTTTGCAATTTCTTTATCATTATGAATACGTCTTTAAATGTGCTTTTGTTTTACATCTCGTATAGTTTTGCATGCCACCGCCAACACTAATACTGCTAGTACTACTACTACTACTACTACTACTACTAGTACTACCACTATTACTACTATTACTAACACATATGCAGAGCTTGTAATGCAAGACTGTAACTAAATAAGAAGAGCATTGTTAACATGTCGCATAAAGAAGGTTAAGTATGCTTGACACTTTGTGTTTAAAGTTAAAATTTATGATAAAAGGTTACAAAACAAACAAAAAAAAAAACAATAGGAAAAAAGTAAAACGGCCACATTTAAGTGGGTGTTTAGTCTGCTGGTGTAAAAATAAAGATGTCGTGTAGAAAAACCCTTTCATTTCTATGGCGTATAATAATTACAAAATGTAAACGTTAACGCAACAGCAATGCTTTAAAGAGCGGTATTTTTATACTTTCACCCTTAGAATAGAGTGTACGCTATATTCCTACCAACCATCGAAACCCGACGGTAAACTGGACTTGTATTTTTGTTTGTTACAAACAAAATACCTATCAATACAAAATAAAGTTGTACAATTTCTTGATTAGAATAATACTTATAAGTGGAGCGATATGAAAGAGAGGAGTCGGGAGAGTTATTCTGTTTTTTGTACTTGAAAGTGGAAACGTCTGGAATCGTGAGCCAAACCACTGCGGACAGATTGTTCTAAAGCCAGGCAATGCGGTTGAAGAGCGAAGAGTGCGTTGTGCGGAATGCAAATACAATCCAGATGAGTGGCCGAAAACGTTGAGAAAGCCGATTAGTCCTGTTAAAGTACATAAGCACAGCAGAGCACACATTACACCGACGTGCAAGAGGATCGAGAGTTTTAGGTACACTCTCGTCGCCCATGATCGTCTGATCATTTCGCTTTACTCTGTCGGAAACATCCAAGACAAGATATAGAGGCTCGTTCCCACACATCCCAATTTCTCTCTAATTTCTTCTATGGGTATAGACAGTGTAATCGGATATCGGCTGCAGTGCAGTATTTTTTACATCACTTTAGAAAACCCAGTCACTTGATAGCATCTGTCAACACTTCGAATATCAACGTTCTGTCCAACGAACGCTTTTTTGTATTCTCAGATCCAAAATATCAAGAGTTTCCCTTTCGCTTACATAGACACTTCCAAAGCAACAACTTATTCATTAGATGAGTGTATTGCGACTACAAGCACATCTATACTACCTTAAATTTGCAACTTTTAACTTATATCGAAGAATGTCATAAAATTTACGCAAGGAGTAACTTTGGTAGAGAACATAGATTTCTAATGAAAAATTGTAAATGCAAAAATTGCAGTGTTGAACTAATGCCCCTGAACTCTCAGCAACGTTGTTAGGAATTGCTATGATTTTTCGTTCCGAAGAACGGCCAAAGCATTCACTGCTTGAGTGAACTGTTCAGTCTGTCGAAATTTTTTAATTAATCCGTTCCCAGTTGATAAGTTAAGTCACCTTTTTATGTTACTGTGAGTGAATTTGGCGACAACATTAATGGTTGACTTAAGCCAAGTTTCCTCTGACTTTTTTTACTGGCTCTTTCATTTCCTTTCCATGTATATAAAATTTCCTTATATTATTGACATATATGATCGATGTCCATAAACATATGCTTCTAATATAAGTTTATAGAGTGTGTCTGATATTCGCAACAACTATCACTATGTACCGGAATCCTCGAATGGGAAAATGACAATTACTTTTTACAACAACTTGATTCCTACAATAAAAATCAATTTTAAACTTGGGTGATAGGCGTTCAGGATTCGCTTTAGAATGAACAAACCAGTCCTACTTGCTCTTTTCATGTTTCTATTTATTTTACGTTTTTCTCTGCAGAACAACTTAACATCTAACCCAAATTTCCTTGCAATTTAAAAAAAGGACTGCCTAAAAGTATGCAATTATTTGTTGGTTTAGTTTATTTGTTTACTTTTACTAGCCTTTTGAAGTTTTTTTCTTGTCTTTTCTTTATAGCAATAAAAATATTTAATGGTGTTTTTAATTTTCCCTTTTCTTAGTTTAAGATAAGCAAATTATTTTCGTTTTTCTTTCCCTCGTTCACGTTTATGCTTTTTAAAGCATAAGTTTCTCTTTTAGTGTCAAAAGAAAAAAAAATAATTCTTTAATAATGCTAATGTGTAATAAAAAATCTACCGAGTAGGTGTTAACCTACTTTGAGCCTTTAATATCAGCATTAAAATTGCCAACAAAAATCTTCAAAAGAATTATTTGACTTCGAAAACAACAAGATATCCTGAATACTCCCTATGCAAGGCTTAATAGACTTATCCATTTGTATATTTGTTTTTAACTGAATGGCGTGCTTTATAAAGCAAATGCTTTGAGAGCTTTTTGTAAATCAAATAAATTCCTAAGTTGACGTAATTACCCTTTAATTGGATGAATTCTTAAAGGCACAGTTTAATGAAATTTGTGTTCATTTAAATAACGAATCGTGCCTTTAAACGAAAGCTACGTACATAGTAGATTCGCACTTATACTTTGCATCGTCTGCGTTACAAAGTACATTAAGTTTGTGTGTATGGACTGGAGATAGACCCACCTTTTATTATCATTGTGTGTCCGTCCGCCCATGTCATTTTGTGTTCAACCTGCAGACTGTCACTTTTGAGATATTTTCATAAAACTTGGTATGCAGAAATATTTTGGCCCAAGGACTGATCATATTGAAAATGGTTCGTATAGAATCATCTTTAACGCGACCACGGAACCGTCGTAAGCGAGTTAGTGTAGGATATTTATTGGCTAGAATCCTGTTACTTGGTTTTGCCTCGTGTGCCTCATAAGTGATATTTCCTCTTTTTTTCATTCTGTTTAAATAACATTTTAATAACATTTTTGAGATAGTTTGCAGGCAAACCAAATTGTTTTTCCTTTCTTGTTTTTTTTCTTACCTCTCCTAGTGTTTGGCTGAATGTCCGTTGAATTTCTAGAAAATTCTCCAATGATTCTATTTGCTTTATATTTTCACTTTTCAATGTTTGCGTATGTACTTGCTTTGATAAGCTATGCATTGACTTGACATGGCTCATAGAAATCATACTTGTTGTTGTTGTAATATATGACTTATAACAAATATTGACACATTACTTGAAATAGTAAGCAGTTATATAGTGTTAGCATAGCCCTTTACTTTGTCTACTTCTATGACTCTTGGAATGAGATGGTGTACGGGCAGCATATTAAAAAGATTAATTTTTCCAAATTTATACTAAATTAAAATTATTTAAAACTGAAATTATTAAAAAATAAAGTAATGACTACAAATTTTATAGTCATACTTTAACTACGCTATACAAATCTCTCAGATAATGTTTTCGCATTGAAAATCAAAGCAACACCCTCTTCACAGTTCACTAACCTTTGCTAGGGGCATTTTTTTGAAAAGTGTTCATAATATTGTTGATAATAATGCTATAATTATTTTTCGAAATTTGAAATAAAATACTTATTATGTGCCGTAAAAGTTTTGAATTTCCACCAACATTTTTTTTGTTTTTTTTTTTATATTTGGTTTTGGTAGGTTTTCCTTTATATTGATGATTACTACGCAAGGCGTGGAAATTTGACGCATTTCTATAGGGGAATCCAGCTTTGGTTAAATAAATTAGTTTCGCGATTTTTTATTCAATTTTTTTTTTTCATTCATATTTTGTAAAATACGCTACTTTGGCCGATTTCTTTTTCAATTAAAGCAGCAAAATACTTTGCTGATTTTGATCCTGCAATAAATTTTTAGACGCTACACCACCTATGATAAAAGGCTATATTAAATTTGTGCAAATGTATGCGACTGCCAGGAAGACTCGAGATAGACCCACCTATTATTGTGCCGATCGGTTGAAGCTGGTCTGTTCGTTTGTCTGGCTTGCTTTCTTGTGCCTTTCTTATGTGTTTCTTGTTTCAAAAGTTATAAGTAAAGTATTTTGTATCTTGTCCTTTCTTTCTCTTCTTCGTATCTAACTCACAAATGCTAGTAGGAATTGAATAAGTGAAACGCAGTTGAGAGTACTTTTATCTAAACGCACAGCTTCCGCATTCTATACAAAATTGAAAATTCTTTTATGCTTTAACTAAAATTACCATCTAACGTCAGTTTCAAGCTAATATTAAATTTTTTGCAAGCATTCTCGTGTTTCATAATTATGGGCATAAGAAAAGCACAAAAAATTGGTAAAAAATTTTAGTGGAAATGTACAACAGCATATTTTTTAGTCATAAGTGTACTACACAATGCTAAATAACTTAGCAGCCCCACTACACGATATGCTATCACGTAATTCAACAAAACGTGTATTTTCTTAACATACATTTCAATCCTTCAGCACAGTTCAGAAAGTAGTTTAAAAAGATTTAAGGTTTCAGAATGCAGAAATCAAATTGTGTAGTGGAAATAATGTGGTTTGATTTCTAAAAAGGCTTCTTTATCTCCTCTATGGGCCAATCGTTACGATCCATGTTTTAATTGATTGACTGATTGGTCACAAAAGTGTGACATAATGAAATTCTTGGCAAATGAGTGATTTCGAGACATTTGATTACAAATGATGGAATATTTCATGACACCCCTCTCTCTCTCTCTCTCTCTCTCTCTCTCTCTCTCTCTCTCTATCTCTCTATCTATCTATCTATCTATCTATCTCTCTCTCTCTCTCTATAATTTGAATTTTATACCATTTGCTTCCGATACAGAAATATACTAGCCAGACCTTTTTACACTCCCAAAAACCAACCCAATGCGTTTTTTTAAAAAATCATAATTTCTACGAACGAGGGCAGGTAGTCATTGAATATGATTTTCGAAGAAACCTTCAAATTTATTCAATACTTGTAGTCTATTCATATACGATAAATATCGCATCTTCCAAAGAACATACGCCGATAATCATAAGACAAAAAATGCAAATGTTTTTATTTTTTTGCGATGTCTCTATACTTTACATGTACATATGTCTAATTTTAGGCTTCCTTCTCGAAGGAGTTACGCCAACTGCACCACCGGATGTACCACCTAGAAATCCAACAATGAATCGTATGAATAATGGTCGTCTAGTGGCGGCAAATCCAAATGATTTGGGTGTGGATTTTGAGCCCTCTTGTTTGGTGCGTACACCATCAGGCAACGTATACATTCCCAGCGATAATTTAAGTAAGTAAAATGCTTTTCTAATTTCATTTCTTTTATTTATTTTTTCCTCTTTTTTTTTTTATTAAATTATTCCAATACCAAGCAAATTTTTTGGCAGTCACGGACGAAAAAAAAAAAACAAAATAAAAGTCAACAAAACATTACTATTGAATAATTTTAAAGTCAACATGCCAAAAGCTTGTAGTTCATGCAATTTGTTTTTCATGTTCGACTATTGCCAGTCTTGGCAAACTGTTCACCCAGCATTTGCCGATCATTAATCTTGAGGCGAAAAACACTATAAACAATTTTTTTATTTGCCATTGGCTCTTGATGGCAATTTTTTACGTGATTTTCAGTTAGTTTTTATAGATTTATTTCCGTTTACACGAGAAGCCACATTTTGTTATAATTTGGCCCCTTGATATGCGAAACAGATTATAAATACATAGATATGTGCAAAGCACAAACATACGTATACTTCTTACCTAATAAATATTTATCTTATTATGTTTCTAAAAAAAAAAGAAGTAAATTATTAAAGTGTCAATTTTTCCTACTCTGATAAGATCAAGAGAAAAAAGAAACTCTTTTTACGGTTCACCAAAACTTGAAATCTTTGTCATTCTTTAAAGCGTATCTATTGGCGGCCTTCACCACAAAATACCTTTTCAATTATCGCCTTAAATCCTTTCGGTTTATTTGTTTCAACATATTTTAAATAATTTACAACTTTACACATGTTTTATACCTACAAAACACTCTTTTTACCCTCGTTACATGTTTATGCAGGCGTGTACACACACAAACATTTCGTATGCAAACGTGTGTTTGCGTTTTTGTGTATAATTTTTTTTTTTTCGAAAAACTCATTTGCATATATTGATGCAAATTTATGCACATAACTTATGGAACATCATAAAAACATACACAACCATACACACACACACACACACACACGCACGCGCGCACACGCACACGCACATATATACACACAATAAATACGGTTGCTTAAAGCCTACTAACCAAATATATCTTTCATAGAAAGAAAGATCGAGAGGGAGAGAGAGATAGAGAGAAAGAAAGAGAGAGCAAGACCACATAGCAAAGAAAAAAACAGTTATAAAAGCATACATTTAGCAATTTAATGCAAATCGTAAACAAATACTAGTAATTTTGGCCAATACAGCTACCGCATGCTTTTTGTTATCATATTCATATATACGAGTATACATATAGACAGAGCATTTTTAAAATACGCAAATACTTATTCGCATATGCATGCACACTTGTAGTTGTTAGTCTCTTTTCATTTTCATTTTTTATTTACCAATATGCATACATACATGCACACCCACATACACGCACACAAACTAGCACAGATATACACATAGTAAGTACCATTTGTATATCAGTCAGAAACTTTTTCTCAGTTAGTTTTATATTTAATTAAAAATAAAATATAAAAAAAAAAAAAAAAAAATTGAAAAATATTGAGAAAAACTTAATTCATTCATTCATTTGTTCATTCATTCATTCATACACTCATACAAACATTTGTATTGAAAACACTTTGTCTGTACCACATGAAAAAGGCAAGCAAGCACGCACACATACCTAACCATTGAGTAGTGTTGTCTACATACAGTCACACAGGCCTCTTGAAAAAATACGACTTAAAAAAAAAATAAAGAAAATAAAGAAAAACTGAAATAAAAACATGTAAAGCCAACAGAAAAATATTGGCGCAAACAAAAATGCCAGCACTCTTACACATATATACACACATATATATATATATATATATATATATGCAGACCAGAGACAACAAACATGCACACACACACACACACACACACACACTTATACATATTTGTACGGAAAACAGGCTACTCTACGCATACACTATTTGGATTTTTTAATTAAAGCAAAAAAACAAAAACAAAAGCAAAAATACATAATAAAATGTTGTTTGAAATTGTGAAAAAATTACTTTTGTGTTTTGCTTTGTTTTCTACTTTTTTTCATTTTAATGAACAGTTGAAAAAATCATATGAATCCAGGTAATAAAATTAAAGCATACTTTTCAGCCAAAACTTAATTTTTGCAATTTTTTCAAAGCATCTGCAGCAAAAAAAAAAGAAAAACCAAAAAAAACATGCTTTAGTTTTTTGGTTTTTGCATGAAAAAAAAAGTGCTGATACCTTTTATTCGTTTGAGGTTAAAAGCAGAAAAAGTAAAAAAGAAGAAATACTTTAAGAAAACTGATTAAAAAAACTTGGAAGAAGCTGCTGCCAAAAATTCTCATCCTTGTGTGTGTATGCGATATTGAACAAATTTGTTTATTCTTACGTGAACTATTAGCCAAGTTAATTAGATTGTATTTTATGTCTGCAAAACATTATTAAAAAAACACACACACAAAATATATACTTGTCTTAGATAGCCAATTTATCAATGCCCAGTACTAGTCGGCCTTAAAACGATAGAAATCTTTAAGCAATTACAGCAAATAAATCATGAGATCATCTATGTATATGTATGCATATATGTTACGTATGCACAATATTTCGGGAGCACCAAGTAGTTCGGTCAGTTTTGTATGAGAAAGTTTACATACTACAATGGCGTGCTGAATAAAACCATGACTTTCCCATTTGAATTTGCTGTCTTTAAGCTGTAATACGCAACCGTATGATCTAACCATATTAGCAATTAAAAATTGAAGACGTACACAACGTAGATGCTCGCACTTCTCACTAGATGTAGTTCTCTACCAAAAAAGAAACAAAAACGCCCTTTACTTTTGCTGATAGATTTATTAAATCCTAGCGATTGATGAACCGTGGATGCGTCACCCTATCCTAAACCCACAAAACCTTGATGCAGAGAAGTCGAACGACGACGAAGTTAAATATCAATAACGGCCCCATTTCCGTATATTATGGTGTATCCAAACCCAATGTGACCATTTCTAAGAAGCCCTACTAATAATAACTGAGAAACAATGGGCGTGATATGTCAAACGACATGATATCATGAGTTTTCGTTCTCAAAACATTGAGAAAATTTGACCCAATGTAGCAGAGTTCACTCGGGAAACATTTGCTATTCTAGCTTGGAATGTCCTACCCCCTTGCTGTCGTCAGCGGACATTACTCTTTCTGAACGGTGCTTTTGATGTGTGTATGTGTTTATGTGCGTATATATGTAAATATGCATTGAATTCCTATGTTATACAATTACGAGATTACGTTAATAAAAGACGTATGCACATGTAAGATCGTTTAGTTAAACTTTGCTTCGTTTCTACACGATTTTCGTAGAAGAGTTTATTAGGAGCTCGAGGGAGTTTTTAACTAATTTTCGGTGAAAAAACTCCAAAAATCAAATTCATTATACAGGACTGAATTTTAAAATCGTATCCTCAGACAATCAACCTGCGAAAAGAAGGCGACCTTTTCTTAATCATTGAAGAGCCCTATTAATAAAATTAAAGAGACTATATGTGCATTTAATGTTGACCAATGTTTTAAGAATGTAATCATAATTTGCATGCGAGCGGGCGGATACACAGAGAAAGCCAAGCAGATTGCATATTCTTGATTGGATGTCGAGCGCACGTAGTTCGTGAACGTTACAAACCCCTGTCAAGTCTCACATGCACTCCGCGCTTGATGCAAAAAATAAAAACGAAACTTATTTAACGAATAAAAAGGATAAGAAACTTTATTTCTTCTTCTCCTTTTAATTTAACGCATACGTAGCTCTTTATGAACTCTTTCTCTTTTTCTTAAATTTAATAAAAAGGTTAAAATGTAAACTATATTACAAGCGGTCGTACTATGTGCCAAAGTTATTTATATAAATATTTAAAAAGAATACCGCAACCATACTAACAAGAAAGTTATTCGTTCACGAGATGGTAAAGTAAAACTATTCGATAAAAGTTAAGGGGAACTATAACACATGTGCTTATATATGCAATTTTATGGGCATCTTTAAGAAACGACCGATGAGCAAATAGATATAAACATGGTCGTCCCAAATGATTCCAAAAACCTTAATTTTTTTTCCGATGCCTCAAAAGCCGTTAATGCATATTTTGTAATATCATATTTGTTAAGCGTGCCAGGAAGACTTACTTGATTGAGAATATGGAATCAAAACAGTTCGTACAAAGGAGTAGAATCAAAATTCATTTACAAGCCAAAGGTTTGCCTGCCCTTTTAATTTTAAAGCTATCGCTTTCTAGAACTTTTCTTACAAATATTATTATTATATATATACATATATATTATAATATATATAATATATATATATATATATATATATATATACGAGCACTACGAGAACACTAAGCAAATATGCGATCGTTGTCTTTGCTTCATTTATTAGTATCGAGGCATTTGTTACTTTAGGATATGCTAGCGAACAACAAACTTGCGTTTCGCATAACGCAAGTTTGTTAATTGATAGCAAACTATACGTATAACGCAATTATTTTGTGATACGTTTGGCAAATATTTTCAAAAAAACAAAGTTTTTATCTATCATCACATCTTTTGAGAAAGTGAAGATCTCTAACATCCGAAATTGTTTTGTCATCATTTACCCCTTGCGCCATCGCAAATATCGAAAATATTTCATTTTGAATGGAATTTTATACGAGAAATATTTTTACTTAAGTATTTGAAAAAGCCTGCGGTAATGATTTTCAAAATATCCCAACATACCAATGGTAGAAAGCTTTCAAGAAGAATTGTGAACTGATTGAAGACATATATCACCTTGATCGATTACCAATAGGGTGGACATTGTTAAAACCGGTGGTAATGTAAAATCTACTCTTTTGCTGAACCAATCAGCTGCCATTGCCGACTATTCTTCTCACGGAGAAATTATCATAATTTGTATGACGATAAGTTCACTCGTCGTATATTCGTATACTTGAAACTTGCAACACAAGTAAAGTGCACATTGTTCAAAGAGACCGTGGCAGTGATTGACTGACTAAACAAGATATTTCATAAATTCGTTTGCGATATTTTAATTTGTGTTCATAAAAATCGAGATTTATTTAAAGACCTAATAGTAAATGCCATGCGTAGGAGGGAAACTTAACTCGCTTGCAACACATGCGACGTTAATTGAATACAAACAACACGCTCCATAGACTTTGCAAGGGTCCCGCAAAGAGAATAGAAAGTGCAATCTGCTCCGCCCAAGCTCATAAAAAACGGACATTAATTGGCTACGTATTAAAGAACAATCGTTAACGGAATTTGATTTGCTGAAAAAGAGAAAAAAACAAGCCAGAATTTTTGTCCCAAGTAATGCATCTGCTGACCTGTACACAAAGTTGTCATAAAGTCTAAACTAATGCTGCTACTTAACGGACAAGAGTGAATGCGACGTTTTTCCTAATTTCATGATGTCGGCACGTGAACTGACACTCAATTCTATTGAAACGAAGACTCGACCCGAAGAAGAAAAACTAGCGGCAACCGAAAATTAACATTTCGATGGTTGTGCACTGTTTCGGTGGCATAAGTGCATTCTTTCCGATGAGGTCTATTTTGAGAATATGATCTCATCTTCTTGCCATTAATCATAAAAATCGATGTTCTTAGAAATTTTTGCATACTTTTTCGGGTTGAGGATATATGATATACGAGGTCTCGAAAAGCGTATCACTATGTCGTGAATAAATTTAATTATTTTAATAGAATTATTTAAATGTTTTAATTTTCTAATGCAGTTTACAGCAATTCTGCTCCAAATCAAACACGATGCGGTTTTGTCATATGGATAAGGGCGGATATAAATTCAATTCTAAATGTTCCCGGTACTTTTTTGACACAAAAATTGCTCATGATATTAAAATAAATTTCTCCTAATTTATTCTAAAAATTTAGACAATAAACCATAAATTATTATAATCGACTTATGGTAAACATAAACCGTACTGCATATGTACACCGGAAATAGAAGAAATAGAAAAAAAGAATTTTAAACACAATTTGAAACACTTAAATATAAAGTTTATTTAAAGCATATTTTAAGGATTACAGAACGTATATGTACATATTGTCCTATATATGTATATTGTCCTTTTGTTAAATATTTTTAAAAATATTTAATACCTTTATGCCCTCTCCAAGAACTTGAGTATGCCCTGCGTTTGTTATACTTCTTGTAAGAACAGAAAATGAGCATCGGAGATACCATAAAACATACGTTGAACTAATAGGGAATAGAAGATTAATTAATTTTTTTTTTTTTTTATAAATCTTTCATATAACGGGGATGGTCCGAAAGAAATTAGTAGAGAGGGAGGTACGAAGTTTATTCATTTTTGAGCCGATCTTTCAGTAAAATACTCAACAATAAAGATATGAAACTTAATATAATCCTTTACTAGGATAAATAAAAAATCTAATCGCCCCCTGCTCGGGTCATAAATTTTGCAAGCGTTTCTCGTCTTCTTGCGGCACTAAACATGTAAGACTCATTCTTAGGCGAGTATAACGTACATGATATCGGAAAGAGAAAGGGAGAAGCAAAATTATATCATTTTGCGTCTCTTAGTTTACTTGTCCTGTTGCAAATATATTACTTAGCTATTTAAAAATTTTATAAAAAGCTTTACGTCATATATTCATTTAAATACTTTTTAAATATGAAACATAATACGCAAATTTTATTTATATATATGTGTATATATGGACGAATTTAGGTAGGTACATAGTTATGGTTGTATGCATAAAACATATATGTAATAATAGCAACCAATGCCTATATAAGAAAATGCTTTAGAAATTCTTTTATATTTACTTACAACTATATATATGCGTACACGTACAACCATATAATTAAAATTGCTGAATATGTTAAGCCATTCTGCACAAATAGGTATGTTTGTGTAGCTTTTGTGCATTTTTACTTACTTTTCTATATGCTCGGGTACCTTCATTTACTATTGTACATATGTAATAAATGCTTTGTACACAAACATGTGCAGACATTTTTTGCCTGACGTTTATTTTATGTTGAAAAATGTTAATTAAAATAATGTATTACTGCAGTTGTGGATGTGTACATATGCATATGCATATATATGTATACTCAAAAGTATGTTTAGCAGCCCTTTTAGCCTGGCTATATGTCATTTCTGCTTTGACGCCATTTTTATATTTACCGTATGCACATTCATAAATATACACGCGCATCAACATCAGCTCACACACACACACACACACACACACACACACACACACATAGAGAAAGAAAGGCAGAATAAGCTTTAGTACGTACAGCTCACGTTGATAACGGCTGGAAATCGGCTGGTGAGATGAATTTTTTAAAATAATTGTAACGCAAATTATAAAAAATATTTTCAAAGTTAGTAAAATTCCCTTTAAAGAAAAGCTTTCGGAGAGCAATCAAAGAGATCAAAAAAAAGACAAGTTTAAGATACGTTTATGTATACTTTTCTCTTTGCTTATTGGTTTCTTATCAGACATTAAATAAATTTGAAATTCAAAAAGTTCCGAAACACAATCGATGAATAATTGCTGAAATTCATTCCGATCACTTTGCAATTAGCAAACGCTTGTCATTTAATTTATTGAATATGAATAACTTAAATAGTGAAATCCTTGCAAAGAAACCGCAACAGTTTTAGCTCGCGACATTGTCTGGGGGCACCTGGAATTTATCTTTTTTAATATTGGTTTTCTATTCACGCGCGTTCACCTCTCCGAAATTAACTTACCCGAAATAGGAAATCCGCAAGCAAGCTTTGTTCACATCTGATCACGTCTCTTCCAATAATTAATAGAAATTGAAATTTCGCTATCGAATCATGCATAGACACAATCTTTATTATCATGTAGGAAAACATTCGATATTTCATTGTTTATACGTGCATACCTTTCTTTCTAAGACAAAATTAAATTCGTTCTATGCCGTGTGTAGCTCAAATGTCTTCAAGCTTTTTCTAGTGTTAGTC
This sequence comes from Glossina pallidipes, assembly GCA_000688715.1. NCBI lineage: Eukaryota > Metazoa > Arthropoda > Insecta > Diptera > Glossinidae > Glossina > Glossina pallidipes. The sequence goes on along the minus strand of KK499771.1, from coordinate 2,162,101 downwards.
AGTTTTTCAAAAGTAAAAATAAAAACAAAATAACATCGACAATGTACAGTCAGTCAGTCATAACGTACACTTATAAATATTATGAGTGCTTATGCCTAGAAAACATACCTGCACAATAACGATGTTGAGATGATGGCTGCGATAATAATTACGTTGATGACTTCCGTTAGTGTTTGAGGGTAAAATTTATATATGCCGTCCGTGTTTGCATTTAAAAATGCAGTTCTATGGTTTTTCCTTTCACTGCTATATTCGTTGTGGAAATGTGAAAATCACTCTCTCTTTCTCTCCCTCTCTCGCGCGCGCTCTCTCTCTCTCTCTCTCCCTGTCCCACCGCCTTCCCTATTTAGCTTGCTCAACCTCTCGCTCCGTTCCACTTTTTTCTATTTTTTTTTTGTGCGTGTGTGTATGGTATATAAATTAAAGATGCATTTCCTTGAAAAGGTAAACACATTCATTAAATGTACGAAGAAAAAAGGAATCAGTACAGAAAATTATTAAGAGATGTTTACCTAAGAGTACAAAAAGTAAACTTAGGTATAAATTTGTATGTACGTGTGTGTTGGTGTGCTAGTGTGTATTCATTTTTGCATTTATATAATTATGAACTTGAAATATAGTACGTAAAACATATATGTATATGCACAAATGTTTGAAATTTTAAATGTCTACATTTTGCGTTATAATTAAAATGATGAAAATCATTCTCAACACAAGACTTAATTATGCAACCCATACACACGTGGAAGGATATATGATAATAACTTTATGATAAAACATTCCTTCCTACACATGCATACTCCGCTTGGGTACACTATATGTTTGTGTGTGTATATATACAAGAACGGCAAAACGGAGAATCTGCAAAAGTGTACGATGGATAATTCTCATATCAAGTGTGATAAGAATTGCGACTTTTCGCAATTGAAATAAGTTGTCCAAAAAACGGACATGAGCAGATAGATATTTCAATTAGTTAATGGATTTTGAAATTTTGTCCCCACAGTAGCCAAACCAAGAAAGTTTATCGAGGCGCATATCGTATCTACATACATCATACATTTACTTGTATGTTTTTCCAAATCTCTCCTAACTTTATTATATAACACAAAGTTAACTTTACTTTTCCTAAAAGAAAAAAAACAAAAGAACGCAAAGAAGCAAAACCCCTCGTTATGCCCGCGACAAGGGATGATTTTTCGAAAATTTCACAAGCCGTAGAAGTCGTAGCACAGTTAACCTAAATATGTACATCGTCGATAGTAAATAGCTATGGAATCATGTCAGTCGACTACCCTGTTATTAAGATCTCATGTATTGCCTCTAAAATGTATTGCAAACAAAGAGAAAAAAAAACACCTTCGATCCCGCCTAGATTCGGGAAGTTCGATGCATTCACTTCTGAGAAATCATGTTCACGAGTTTTGAAAAAAACAACAATGAAGACTTGAAGTATTGGATAACGGTAGACAACCTACTTGTACAAATTCACAAAGGTTCTCTCCCCTATACGTTAAGTTTGGTTGATTTGAAACTTTTTGAAAATGTTCTTGTCATTGTTAAATAACGCAAAATTAATTAATAAAAGAAAAAAAATTTTCGAAATTTCAAAACCAATGCAACTCCTTAAAGCACCTGGGGACACATTTGCCTAGTTCGCTATTTGCTCTATTTGCCTATTACCGCTAATCAGCATTGTTTTGCGCCTTCGCTGACAGAGCAGAGAGTGTTTTTCATAAAAATATAAAAAAAAACTTCGTTAGTGACTACGCTTTGTACTTGAAAGCAGCAAACGCGGCGTCGCTCTCTGCTAAAAACTTAATTAGCATTAATATCAAATTTTTACGAAGAGACTTCCATTTGGTGCTAATTAAAATTTATTACAAACGATTCTTCCACCTTCAAGCATTACAGGCGAATTCAAGTTATTTGTAAAATTGATTTACATAAATCAAAAAAATTTAAACCTTTGAGCTTCATTATGGAAACTTTAATCATTTCCACAAACGACAAACGCAAATCACTAAATTAATAAAAAAAACCTTTACAGGTCTTTCCTTCTCTTCCATCCCTAAGCAACAATCCATAAGTCATGCTCTGATTGTTCCGGGAAGACATTGATGTTAAGTATTAAGGATAAGAGAAGAATTTTTATTTTTTTACCCCATGTACTATTTGTGGCACAAGAAGTCTTAAATAGGACCACCTCTCATTATATGGATCGATTCAGAATTAGTTTCTGATTCGACCTAAGCATACCTCTCCGTCTGTCCACGCGTTTCTGTGCTCAACCTGCAGGTCGCATTGCTTGAGATATTTCGATGAAGTTTGGTACATTGACTTGGCGCTTTGGCCCAATGATAAGTCCTATTGAAAACGCTTCGGATCGCACCAATTTTGTCCAATTTTGCACCAAGACTGTCTGGGTTTTCTCGACACGAAATCTAAACAGCGCCATCGCGCTGCTTTGAATTTTTCGAAAGTGTTTTTTCAAAACTTTCTGGGTTTTCTCGACATGAAATCTGAACAGCGCGATCGCGCTCCTTGGTACTCAAACGGTTAATAATAAAACACAGTTTTCTTAAATCCACGAAACTAATTACTTTACCACCAAAGACATTTTTATTCATTTTTTATAGCTCTGCTCTCTTTGTTAAGAGTCATTGCCAGTTTTACTGTTTCCTCTTTATCTTTCCTCTTTTAACCTGAATTTCGAAATTTTCCCTATCACACTTTGTGTCTGTGAAACAAAAACTCTAGCTAAAGACAACTAATGAAGGATTCCCCAACATATGTGTCATACTTTATAAATTATGCGCATAATCTGCTAAAAGAAAATCTGCCTTGTGCAGCAACAACAACATCTACTACAACAATAACGTAAACTAGAACAAGAAAATTAAGTTACAAAAAGCTACTTTTTACATGTGTACATAGTAGATAACAATGTTAGAAAAACTAGTGAAAGTTGAAGATGTAACTAGTGACAGTTACCTTAGAAAATTAATTACATTTAGTTTTAGTTTAGTGCACAAAGTGTGCGAGAGTTAAAACGAAAAGGAATAGAAATTAATCTCGAAAGAGATAAATTTAGAGAAAAAAAAAATTAAGATAAACCAAGAGATGATGAACAGAAATGTACATTAATTTCTGCTTACCTATGATAAATATCGCATGTCGCATATATTTCAAATTGCAGATGGTAGCACCTAAAATTATTTGAAAAAAAAAAAAACAACAAATATGAAAATGCACATACGCTCTTTGCCACTTATATGCGTTATATGCGTTTTTCATGGAACTGAGAGTAAACCCTTAACTCGATTTAACTGATTTTCGAACGATGATTATAAGTTTGAAGAGCTTAATAGTAATTGCAACCGATAGATAGATAGATAGTTCCATGTGTTGTGTCGCATCTATTCAAATACTATGCTGTATACACCTTACTCCCGTGCCTATTTCTGTGCACAGCAAACATTTGGTGTAACTAATGCACTACTTTCTGCTGGCTGGCTGTAATAGACCGAATCATTTACGTACGATTGAAAATGTGTGTTTGTTTATTTCATTGAAAGACCATGTGCATGCATTGATTATGAAGTAATACAACGTTCGCAATGCATGCCTCTAGACCGCTATGCCTCATAATAATTAAGTTTGATCTGTGCCAGTCATATATGTTATATGTAAACACTTTTTACTTTTTTCTCAGTCTTTGAACAATTCAATGTCATCGTTGATTCCTTATTAATTACATTTTATAGCGCATCATCATGGGTCCGTTTTTCGTATTCTCCTTGCTATCGAACATTCAAAACTAAGCAAATTGATCCCCTCGCTTGTTCTTTATAGCAGCCTCAAACGAGTCAAGTATTAGAAGACAGCATAAATCACTTATTGCCTTAAGACATGCTCCCTTAGCGAAATATAGAGTCGTGCGGTAGCAGCTCGCTGATTAGGGCGGCGAACAGGTTTGCGTTAAAAACTTGAATAACGAAATTTCGCAATCGACTTTCGCAATAGACTTCCTTCTCGTTCGCTAACTAATATCTCTTCGAAAGTGTAGGTCAATCTTACTACGTTTTTCGAAATAAGTCACAAAGTAACCCATTTCGTACACCTATGTGCAAACTTCGCAACACGATTGTGCATGGATGCAATAGTATATCTGCTGCAGCTACAGTAGTATCGGTGCTGGACTTGAATGTAACATAACTTAGGTTGATCTCAGTTTAAAAGGAAGCAATGCATACTTTTGAGCCATCGAAAGGAGAAAGCGTCTCTCTTCTTTTTATACCCTACACAAGTAGTCGTACAAGCGTATATGAGGTTAGTTCTGATGTATGCAACACCAAAAGGCTTGAGGTAGATTAGCCCTCGGTTCACAATTGCTTTCTCTTGCCGAGGGCATACCATCAGCGGGTCCAGTAAGAAAATCTCTATCGTCCGTTTGCCTCCATAAGAAACCCTACAGGTGTATTGCCTAAACTTAAATATCTGTGGAATGTTTGTTGGATAAAAAGTGAAACCCCCCGATTGCTGCCGAACTAGCTCGCTTTACAATGACACCTGCGTTTATCCATTATAACCGGCGACCGTCCGACCTTTTCACTTTATTCGGTTATATATTATAGTACATAGCTCCGTTTCACAAAAGTCGCGGCCAACATGGAACACAAAATTACACAAAATTGTCCAACGTTGACTAGATGATTCAAAATATTATTTTCTATTATACAAAAAAAAATTTAAGCTTGTCCGTCTGTCTGTCTTTTTTGCTTTCTTGTGTTCAACCTACAGGTCGCGATTTTAGAGATATTCGACGAAATGTGCTACACTCGAACATGCTCGGACCGAAGGGCGAACGCTATTGAAAATGGTTCGGATAGGACCACTTTTTGGGTCGCTTCCCATACAATGACTCATTTTCAAAAGTCATTATACGAATAACTGTGGCGTGGTGTAGGTGTATTTAATAACGGGCCGTGGTGGCCCACAGCCACTTCGCTTGTTTTCAAATCATTTTTTACTTTCAAAATGAAATCATTGAATTTTAATTCACTGAATTTAAATTAATAAAATATCGTTTGCAATCGACTTTATATTTTTCTCTTCGTTTTTTCCTATCACGTTTTCCCTCTTTTCTACTGAAACGCCAGAATAGTTTTACATTTCAATGAGATTCACTAAGTTAATGTAAAAGCAATACATGTATTAAATTTCTTATTAAATAAAATTTCAATATGAAAAATAAAACAAAAGAATAAATTAAATTTCAGTAATTGCTTAACCAAACCTAATGGCAGTGTTTAATGCAACCACTCACAATATCAAATGCGAAAGAACTCTAGTGCGTTACACAATACGCGTTACTTTAGTTATATGAAAAACTACTTACTAATGTTGTTAAAGGAGCAGTTTTAAGCATAAATAAAATAATTTACATCACTACGGTTGTCTGAGTTTAATTTAAATCACACACATGGAGAAGGGAAAAAATATGAGAAATATGTTTATAGGAAAATTTACATAAATTATATGAATGTAGAAATTATGCGCCCATACACACACACACACACACACAACCACTTCACGTACATTTGGTAAGCAGTATTGCGTTACAGCTGTCAAATACAATAGTTTTCAATTAGACATTACGTAAATAAAATCTAGTATTTTTCTTTTTCCCTTTTGCCTAAAATTATGCCAGCAACAAGCAAACAAAATAGTTTTCTAGCATAAAATGAAGCACACAAAATTATTTAGTCTCAGAGTAGTTGTTGCTGTTAGCAATTTCATCTACAAAACGCATACACACACACATACACACACACACAAGCCCATGCGATTTGAATGGGCATAACGTATGTGAAAGATTTTAGAGTTAGATACTAGAATTTGTTGAATGTGTGCATTTGGATCAAAAGTTTACTCAAGTTTACAAAATCATTTTCCATTATTATTATTATTGTTATTGTTATTATTATTTTTAACCACATTAACGCTAATGCCTAAAACCTATTTATAACAAATAATTTAAATTATTACTGTTACTTCTACGTACATTTACGCATATGAATTAACTAATCTAATACATTACCGTTATGTACATATATACAAAAATGTTGTTAACCACCATTCACAGAAAACCACAAACATATATTCCTAATGTGATATGCTTATGGCTTATACATTTTATTATTATCATTAACGATATTATCGTTTTTAAAGCTTCCAGCATGTAATTCTATATAAATTTGCTTTCAAAATATTATTATTTATATTATTATCATTATTGTTATATTCACATAGCAAATGCGCTAGAATACATCGGCCAACAATACGCGAGGTTAAATGAGAGAAACACGTTTTCTTGTTTCTTGTTTTTTCTTTTAATCGATTTTATTCACCAGCATAAACCGTTTTAATACATTCAGTCCAATCCTGCTTCTTCTGCAATAACCTCATCATTTGATCAAAATCTTTTCTTGTAAAGCATGCTTTCAAAATTTGCAAACCATTAATAGCGGTTAAGAGCGCGATCGGGAAAATACGATTGAGGTAGCGGCATTTCGAAATTCAAATTCATTCAATTTTCCGACTTGTGACAGAAGGACTTGTGCCACTGCAAGTAAATGGAGCCCCCGTTTTAGTGACTTCACTGTCCTTTGTTTTCTTGAAGGTATCATCTATCTCTTTTAATTTCACTTTTCATCGAAGAGCTGCCATAGCACTTTTGAAGCTAATGTCAAGTTTGAAAGGCACTTTTTCTAATCGGAAACAATGTTTCAGTAAACAAAGAGTTCGGTTTTTTCCGGTCTTTTGAAAGTAACCAAAGAACGCTTGCTGCACGCCTTTACATAAAGAACCAAGCGTGGCTACCAACAAATTCTCATAACTTTCCGAACGCAGAGCTTTAAAATCAACTAAATCCGATCCGCTAATGTTTATAAGCGAGCTTTGCAATTTTCCCTCTTGTAATGGGGGAGAAAGTGTAGAGATATATGATAACATAATGCAATGCACGATATGTCTAATGGTCCATCGCTTGTGTATCATACACACGCTGATGGTGGGTACTCGTAGATTCGGCCCAAGCCGAATATAACATTTTTCCCTTTTACGCCCTTCCTTACCCTCGTAAACATATTTATTTAAAATAGTTGAGTTAATTTTATTGTAAACGTAATTATTTCGTGTTATGTGGTCTTCATTCCGAGAAATTCTCTTAATCGTACGCACACATCCATAAACGCTCCGCAGTGCACATGTAAAAGTTTCAGTTAAGCCGTTTCATCGGATTAAAATACCAGTACGCACGAAATGGTAGGGATGTTGAATTACACTGACGTAGTAGTTTTTCATTGAAAATCTTTTACGTTGTGTTAGATAATTGAAAATTTTGTTTGCATTTCGCGTTAAAACGTAATATTTGATTAGCCTTTAAATAATTACCAAAACTTACACTATCACGTATATATGGGAAAGTTTCTGTGTGCAGTAAAATTTTGAGCATATTCTACTTTTATACTATGCATCAAAAATTAAAATTTCATTTCATTTATGATGATGAATATGTAGGAAACATAAAAAGTTCTATTTATTTATCTATGCTATTATTTCAAATATCTCGTATGGATGGTATTAGCATAAAATTAATTATAATAGAAAAACAAAAGCCAACAACCAACCAAGTTATGCAAATTAGATAAGAACAAAAATGAAAATTAAATAAATTTTAATAAACTTTCAACAAAAACACAAAAAAAAAATGCACTAAAGCTATTTTTAGCTTTAGTGTGCTCCTGACTTTTATTGTAAGCATGCCTAAAAATCTGTTTTAAAACCATTTGCATTCAAAGAATGTGTTCTATTCCGTCTCTACTCAATACAAACTGTTCGACATTTTAATGTGTCTATGCATAAACACAATTCATAGCCCGCAAATTGACTGGGTTTCAAAGGCGACTTACAGCTCATTTTAAGTTTGACTCGACCTAAATGATGCAAAATTGTTGGGACCTTTAATTTACTTCAAAGTCAAATAAATATTCTGACAAAGTATAGAAAGGTCTTTAGTCATAAGTATGTACATATACCTTGGCAATTATGAAATTATGTTGTAACTTCATAACGAACATCGAGTATACTCCAACCTCAATCTATCTAATGAAAACAAAAAGTTTCTCATCAGCTTAAGCGTATTTTATACTTCCATTTGATTTAATTGCTCTTTCTCACTACAAACAATTCACTTAATATTGTGTATCTTCGATCAATGAAGTAATAAAACTAAGTGAAAACTATAGTGGGTTACGGCGTTCCATCAAATTCACATAATTATTTTTCGAAATAAGGCGTTATATGGGAAGAAGCAATCGTTCTTAGCCGAAAACACGTCGGTGTACTAAATTTCATGAAAATGTGTTAAAAAGTGCGACCTACTCTTTGAACACAAAACGGACAGGGGGACAGACAAACATATAGACAAACAAACTTAAGTAGGTTTACAGAATCATTCAGAATCGATCAGTTCAAAAAAAAAAAAAAAAATGGATCCACGATCAATCTTTCTAAATGTTACGCGTATCCGCGCTAACTTAATGCACCACAAGTGGTATAGCGTACAATAATGTCTTTTTAAGGGCAATTAAATAACTACAATTTTTATTACCCAAATTGTCGTTTTCGTAACCAGCGCGATTTCTTTTTTTTGGGTAACCTTTCAAAATGTGGAGAAAAAAGCAAAAAAAAAAAATATACATTTATTCCTTTAAATTTTTCAAAGTATAATTAAGCGTTTATGTTACACATCGTCGTATATACCGCGCATTCTTAAAATACGCATCAGCATAAATTTCAATTTGTACTTAAATTGTGATACTCCATACGCTCGATAAACAACGTAGGGAAATAATTAGCGACCTTTGTCGAAATTTCGCTAAGAAATTATTCGTGCACGCAATAGTTTATAGGTTTATGAAATAAATCAACTGCACAGTATGCATACATTACTCCAGTCAACTTACTTTATGTCATAGGGGACACGTTTTTAACGTTGTTTTCAAACAACTACAACAGCATTTCACAATGCACTTACAAATATGCAAAATATATAAAAGCAAGAGTTTTTATCTAAACGTTTGCTATAAATAATAATAACAACAATAATAACAACAAGAACAACAACAACAAAGAAGCCAATTGTAATACTAACAAAAATTCATAAACATTTCATGTATTTGTATGTATGGCAATAGGAATACGTGTCGGGTCCAAAAATAAAAATTGTTCCCCCTAGGGCAAGCAAATAGCGTAAAGCAAAAGCAATTGCATATCGTCGCGTATAATATATATTTGTTATGCTAAAAATGGAAAGTGTTGTTTCGTTGTTCATTTTTAAAACAAAATAAATATATATTAAAAAAAAAATTAAAACAAAACAGTAGCAACAAACAAATAAATAAATAACAAAATGGAAATTTTTAGGGAAAATTGAAAATAATGAAGAATGTCGCGAACGCTCTTTTAGGCGCAAATATTTTTTATTTTTTCTTTTCTATGTTGATTTATATCTATTCTATTTCGTATTAAAACAGATGACAAATTTATATATGTCGCGAAAGGGTAGTGGATATCAATCAATATTGAAGGATTGCAACACGTTTTATCGTTTATTGATTGGAATATCACTATATGGATTACGATTTTTACATAAAAGCTTTCCAACGACTTGAGAAATATTATTTAAACAATTAAATTACTTATAACTTTAAATTTAATATCGACTCTAGATGAAAAGTTAAATATTTTCCCATCCCCCTATTTTCTAATTTAATTTTTGGCTCAAATATCGAACGATAGAACGCAAAATTTGCATTTTTTGGCTATCACTAGTGCTTTAATAGTAGTGGAAGAATGTTTTTCCACCCTACACCACTTGTGGTACAGGGTCTATCAAATTGGTGCGGACGTCTGTAACACGCAGGAAGGCTTAAGAAAAACTCACCTTCTATTATACCGATCGCTTCAGTAACACTTTCTCAATAGATTTACGCTTGTCTATCCGTCTGTCCACCTGTCAGCCTGTAGTGTAAACTTGGATTCAAGCTACAGGTCGCAATTTTTGAAATATTTTGAGGGAATTTGGTACATTGACATATTTTGAGCCAAGAACGAACGCTGTTGAACATGATTTGGATCGGGGCACTTTTTCGGTCACTCCCCACACTAAATAATAGTATTTAGGCACTTTGAATTGGCATGACAGTTTTGGACCGGCTTTTCAACTTCCTCTCATAGAACGAAAATTGAAGTTCATATGACAAAAACGGCGGTAGGCGTGGCCAACTGTGTAGCATCACCCAGAGGAAATACATTCGAACTTTTGCAGGTTTATCCTCTGCAGTTTGCGAGTAATAAGCACATAACAAATTGTTGTATTTTGTTTTGGAAAACATAGGTATCCTCAGTTTAGGTTGTACTGCAGGCGTGTCCTTCGAACGATTTGCCCCGTTTTCAATACCACCCTGTGGGCGAGGACTCCGAATATTTCTGTCAAATTCGAAGGCGATAGTTTTATTGTTGGGGTCAGCACAATGCTTAAAGCAGGCATTAACCTTTGGTGATAGGTATAGCAAGAAACTATTTTAAAACGAAAATCCAATAAAATGAGAATATTGAAGAAACAAAAAATGTACATAAATAAAATGTGTCTTAATTATGTGAAATTTTCGATATCACATGTGCAGTTAAAAAATATCTCATTTATTTTAAATATTATCTTGGCAAAAATAAACAAAAATTTCTTTCTTCTTCTTTTGCCTTCAAAATTTCCAGCAATTTATTGGTTTCGAGTCTATGCAAAATGTTAACAATTTTTCGTTATCGTTCACATTTTGAGTGCAAACTATTCTTTTTTTTTTTTTTTCTTTTTTCTTTCTGCGAATTATTCTCTCAACAAACACACAGTACATAGAAACTTATAAGTTTATTGCCCCTAAACGTACACTTGTATTACGTTTGATTTATGAGCCATGTTCTATACACCAAAAAGAAAAATCTATAGAGGTTTAAAGTCATTGTATTGCATATCAGTTCTAAATGTATATTTGTATACAACCATCAATAATACTTTAGAAAAAAAAAAATAGAAATAAAAATAAAAATAAAACAATGCATCGAAAACACTTTTCGATTATTCAACATATTTGTCTGCTAAACATATGTGTATAAACATATATGTATGTATATATATATATGTATGTATGTGTGCGTATATCTCGGGTGTAGAGGTGCGTATATGTGCAATAAACTTTTCTATTATTTATTAACCAATGCACATCACAAAAACTATGCTCTCGTTCCCTTATGCTAACTATGGCTGTTATATTTGAATGTCTGTATAGTTCTCTGGAATATTTATCCATTAACTACCAACACACTTTTGACCTCATTTTTTAACCAAAAAATAAATTGGAAAAACCGAAAAAACTAGTCTCAAAGAACATAGTGAATATAGTTTGAACAACCCATAAAAATTATAAACATAACTAGCTAATAGAATTGTGTTTGTGTGTATAAACATTGTTCCCATAACAGGGATTTGGATAATGTACAGAATTGCGGAGAAAGCGGGAGAAAGAAAAGCGACAAAGACACTAAGCAGTTTGACATTTGCGGAGTGATTTGCAAAATTTAATTATTTATAACAAAGTGACCAAAATTTATTAAACGTCAATAACATAAATAACGTATACATTATATGTGTATTTGCAAACCAGCGTTTGTTGCTTTAAGCTTTGAATTTAAAAAAAAATTTTCAAAAATTTACAAAAAGTATCCTTTCAATGTGTGCTCTGTTTGTTTTTTTTCTTTCCTTGGTCTCGTCAAAGTATGTTTCAAGATTTTTTATAAATTTTTGTTTCCTTTTTCTCTCCCCCCCTCTCTCTCTCTCTCTATATATATATATATATATATATATAAGTAGAGATATATATCTATCTCGATCTCTCTGTCTGTCGTTTCATTTTCACTTCTATACAAGTAAACAGATCAGTAAAGCAAATTTTAATGAAGCATATAAAAAAATGATTTTAAAACACTAGAGCGTTTGAATTAAATTATGTATAAAAAGGAAAATTTTCTTTCTTTTGGCTTTTTTCTTTTGTCTTTTTTTTTTTTTTATACCATATCCGAAATCATTTTAAATTATTTTCACATATAATTTGTTCAAAACCACAGAAAGTCTTTTATAGTTTTCAACATTTATTCCTTTGTTTGAAATTTCTTCGCCTTTTTTTTCATGTTTAATGTAGCATAAGTACGGCAATATCTAACAATTTCTCAGCTAGTAAAGCATAACGTATATGCTTTTTTATGCACCTTTAACTGCATAACGCGCACCTGGAAGGTAGCTGCACAGGTTCTTGCAAAATAAATTTCAATTTACGTAAATACATTTTTTCTTTTCTCTCGGTTTTTATCACGTAAAAGTTTCTTAAGAAAATTTTTACTCATATTAGTTTAAGGCACCATCAAGATAATTTGCTTCTATAGCTCTTTTATTCATTTACATATTTCTCGTTTTCCTATAGAATATTTGAAATTCTTTCTTAAGGGTTGCCTGTATTTAGGCAAAAAAACTATATTTATTCTGAGGGGCGAGGATAAAACTATGGATATAGACATAGTTTAGTTTTTTTGCTGAATAAAAGTAAAACATTAGGAAAATTGAAGCCATTTTAGGGCGAAGGTGTAACGCACAAATCTAACAAATAGTATGTCACACAAAAAGTCGTCTATGTAACACATATACGGCATCACTTTTGATAGACCCACACGTTCACTGGATAGTATCGATCTTCAAATCATACGTATCGAAACTTCACGACATTCTTGTGATGTTTCGGCAACACTTGTCAGTCGAAAAAATAAATTTGTAAATGGTTTGCTAATTTTAAACAAAGTCGTATGGACGCCGCTGATGCTAGACGCTGTAGCGGAACGAATTCGGCAGTTGTTCTGGAAAACATAAAAAAGTGCACGAAATAATTTCGGAAGACCGAAAGCAAAGTTTCGCGAGACAGTTCACACTTTGAGGATATCGCATGGCAGTCTATTCATTATTTTTAATGAACACTTTTCCATGAGTATGTTCTTTTCGAAGTGAGTGCCGCGTTTGCTCACTTTTGACAGTAGAGCGCTCTTTAGCGCTTCTTAGGTGCATTAGAAGGGATTTTTTCGTGCGATATGTAACAATGACAGCCAAGTGGACAGCAACCAGCGAAAGTCGTCCAAACGTCCCAGAAGTCAAACGTCACCTAAACAACCGTAACGTATAACCTAATTGTTAGTAAGTCATCAAATGTTTACATGAATCACTCAAAGTTTGCTACAATCCAGAAATCATACGAATCGGTCAACAGTAAGCCAAACTGGAAACTTCTCGACTAATCGCATATCTAAAATCATAGACGGTTTCTATGTATTTTGACTCACTTTTGAAGTGCGCTCAAGTTACCATATTAAGTCAAACTAAGTTTTTCACAATTCAAGAAATGAACAACGCAAAATATCTAAATATATGTTTCTCTCTTCCTCTCTCTCTCTCTCTCTCTCTCTCTCTCTCTCTCTCTCTCTCTCTCTCTCCCTCTATTTACTACTTACTAATCTCTTAATCTATTAGCAAATTTTCTCAATAAACATAGCCAAGTAACAATTTATTTAACTCATCTTAAATAGCAATAGATGTAAGAGCTTTAAGCAAACTCCTTCGAATATGTACAAAATATTTTCATCACATTTTCAAATATCTTTATGCAGAGTGACGTTATTTTTCAACCACGTCTTAAGCAAAACATCTCCATCACTGTTCTAAATGCGTTCAAAAGTAATTCTTTAACTGAAACTAACCCTTATTTTCATTCAATCATTCGCCACACTGCACTCATCGACCAAACACACACAGAAGAAGAAAAAAAAACAAAATACGAACATTTTCTGTGGCTTATTAACAGGTCCTGTTTTTCTTGTTCTCCTCTAAAGTGATCAAATTTTTTTCTAACACTGATACTGTTATGCTGTGGAAATCGATAACACAATTTAAACTGTTATGTACTTCCATGTACGTAGATACGCAGATGCATGGAAGTTATTGAGTCATTGCATAATTTCGCGCCAAAAATTGAGAAAACTATCAAGGCAAAGCGTTTGATTCAACATTCATATTGTATTTTGGCTGAACCAAGAGCTTTGTTCGAATTGAATCTAAACCATATACAAACCACACCAAGCAATCCGACTGATAAGAGTATACAAGGCATTTTCCATTGCCATTAATTAATCGCTTGAAAAATTATGATTAGTTTGTTTGGTAGTCAAACATCAAGCTAATGTAGTCCAGAGCCATCGTTGAGTTCTCAGTAATGCCGTTATATCCCATAATTATTGTATCCCATATTCGAAAAAGGTTTGACTTGACCGGCAGTAATGTACCTTGTAAGACAATGTCCCGCAAAATGTTTCAAAGGTCAAGGTTAACGTAAAATATGATTATTCCCATCTGCCATTTACCGTGGTTCGTAATCTGCTAAAGCTTTGATTTGATCGATCGCAAGGATAAGTAATCCAAAATATACAATATCTGTACAGGAATTTCGCAAATCATTCCTAAAATAAAGGCACCTACCGCATGCAATTGTTTGCGATTTCCCAGATTTCCCTACATACCGTAAACCAGATTGTCCGAGATAGGATGTCCGACGGTCAAGTTTGAAATTTTCTTTCAACCGCTATGCGGTGCGAACAGCGCGAAAAGCCTTTTTGCAACTAACGCGCACTTTCGCTTGCACTTGCAATACTTTTTTTCGAATAAGATGACGAGTTTTTCTAATTAGAACAGTGATGTGAACACATATATACTTTCGATGTTCTTTCTCCGTAGATTTTGTTTGTGAAATGTTTTTCACAAAGTTCGAACATAACCTCAACATTGACCAACGAATTGCTTGGAAGCACTTCAAATATTAAATTTATTCGATTTTCACTTTATACTTACGCATAGAGACAATACACGAATGTGAGCATAGTTTTATTAAGATATATATGCGGGCATATCAAAACTATGAATGTCGTGAGAGGAGGGAGGGAGAAAGAAAGAGAGATAACAAGCAGTCGTACACAAAGGCAATATGTGAAAAAATTCTATTGGGTTTCCTGTGAATAAAAAAATCAAAGGAGAAACGAAATAGCTATTTTTATCACTGCACACACCCTTCGTGTAGCAACACACGTTTAGAATCTTTTTATAATGCTTTTGTTCTTATTTTTTGAAGGTTTTCCAATTTTTTATTGGTAGTGTTGTTGCAATACCAATAATAAAAATAATAACAACAATAACAACAAGGTCTAAGTATATTTGTAGGTAGTAAAACAAATATTCAGCCGACTGTGATTGCCGGCTCATACACATGAATAAGTATGAAAATGTGACTTTTTCCAAACGAAAAAAAAAAAATTGATTTCAGAAAAATAGAAAAAGGTCGCCCATTTAAAACATTCTCCATTGCTAGGTACACATTTTGCCCATCTTTTGTCCTATTTCCACATACCGCCCCAGTGAAAATTTCCCCCTTTTGATGCGAACCATTCATTCGACCAACAGCAAGTAACCAAAGTCCTACTTAACAAGTACGTAAACTATCGATACAAGCAAGTGTTAACCGGAAGGAGCCCAGTTTGGTAAGTAAACCATGTGAAATAAATCGTTTCATTTAAACACTCTGAAGGCCTCTCGAACTGGTTTTCCAGTATGTGCCGAATAAAGATACCGTGTAATGCCATTTTTGGTATTCTCGTTAGTCGTTTTCACTAGTTTAAATCGATCAACTGGTTTTGATAGCGTTTGCTACTGAACGGTTCACCAAACTTTAAGAGCTCATAACACATCATCCCCTTTTAAGTCCAGCAAACCTCAAACATCGTGGTCGATGATGCGCCTGCGTCTACCTGTAATCTTTTGTACGCTTGCGATGCTCTAAATAAATTCGCATTTCAACCCTAGCAACGGTACAATTCAAAAACGACTTTCTTTTACACCCTTCGAGCAAAAGCAAAAAATGTTATCCGCCAATGCCGTTTATTCGTTACTTATCTTGACATTTTGAACACAGCAAAACAATACAATACAATGCTGACACCTGTTGTTGAGGCGCAAATAAACGCTATATTCCTGAAATTATTGTACTCGACACTTAATTGGTGCGCCATCAGGTCTCTCAAAGCACAATTTCGCTCTTGTACACCTGATACATACAAAGGCATAGATACACTATATGTATAAGGCACTATCTATTTGTATTGCGTACCACTTGCGGTACAAATATATATGAAGGTTATGCAGATGTATAGAGTGATCGGTTTTATGATACCGAACGATTCGGAATCACTCTCTGCATCAAATTGAGCTTGTCTGTCTGACTGCCCATCTACTATCTGTCCACGTATTGTTTTTGGATATTTTGATGAGAACAGGTACATCAACGTGTCCCAATTACGAATCCTATTAAAAACGAGTCAGATCGGGCGATTTTCTCGACTACTTCCCATAACGACTTACTTTGAAAGTTCGTTATAAGAATTAGATGAAGCAGTGTAGGGTATATCATGCCGGACGGTAGTCGAGTGTAATGGTTTTACTTGTTTTGTTTACATGTTTGTTTATGATTTATATACACGTTCAATATAATGTGTGACTTAAAATCGCCGCAGGCAGATTGAATTTGTCATGTCATTTGTAACTTGGGCAGGATATTGACTGACAGACGATAAGTTCAGCTAATCATGGTGTCCTTTTTCCCAGTTATGCAGTGCTTGCCGGCAATCTCTCGGTCATATAAACTGAACATCATCTCGTTCAGATATTATTGTTTAAAGCAATTAGTTTTCTATCAATCAGGTTGACATGATAACAGTTCCTATGCTCCTTAAACGTCTACGACGACGAAAACTTTAATTTACGGTTACATTTTCAGTAATCACTTGCAGAATGAGTCCAATTATTACTCTCTTGTAATAAAATGGAGTTCTTTGTATATTTGATATGGATAGATGTACAGAGTTCACGTGCAAACTAATATAGTAGTATTTTCGTCCTCATCTTTCCCTTGAATCCTTTGATGCCTTACATTCAAAAGCATTTTATTTGATTCGATTTCTTGATTTGTCATACGCTTACGTAAACTTTCATATCCAGGAGATATTTATACTTAGCTATGTAGTTATACAACAAATAAACGAACACACATACACACACACACACTGAGACGGGCAGACACGTTACGTATACTTTTATGTAACTTTTAACGTCGGAGAAATAAGTTGTCTGTGCGTGCAATAATTGTAAATTACGTTTGATTGCGATTGTAACTAACGCGTAGAAATACAAATGCGTACCCATAGGTATTTGCATGCTAAATGCCCTCTACCTTTACGCATCAATTCATTGCAGTATCGTATTGATTGTGTGCATCGATATTTAATTGAAGTAAGTAACGATTGGAAGAATTCATCTATATTTGACTTTTAAGCAAATTCATACAAGCGCTTAAAATAATTACGAATATATACATGCGCACGTTTTTGATGAAACATTTTAAATAAGTTATAATAAGAAGACAAAAAAAATATATAATAAGAGCTTATCTCAACGCAACGCCAAAGCAAGCGGCTGGTGAAGTCGTTGTCATAGCTGCGAAAATAAGATGAATTCTTTGAATTTTACCGTTTAATTGACCTCAGCGATCGCAATCAAAAGGTTAAAATCCTATAATAGATCAGCTGCCATCTTTCCATATATCTATAATTTCGGGTGTGAAGTTTGAATGCTTCTTCAATTTATTAAAAACGAACATGATAGACGAACAAATAGAACAGACATAGATCGGCCCCGGATCTCGTCTTAATCGCTAATATGGAGTTCTTGGCTAAGAATGTGTAAATCTCAAAAGCGTTTTCATTAATTGCAAATGTTCTACTTTTTGTGTGTTCTCTTCGCGAGATTTGTTGTGCGCGTTTAGTAGGAATCCGAGGATCTTTATTCCAAATACGATTTTTGGGGGATGTTTTGTTATCAAACTTATTGTGCAGCGACCGCAGCAGGGCAACGGCCTAAAGAGTTTGCACTATACAATCTCATCCAAACCACAATAATTTTTGTCGGATGGTCAGAGAATAGAGAAAAGAGAGCGTCCTTCCTTTTCCCTCCTTTTAACTGATTCTAATTAGTTTCTCAGTTTAAATTAAACACCTGCGCATAGCAGCTTAGTAGTTCCTTTTTGAATCTCCTCAAATGCAACATACGTCCTCTTTCGAAACCTTTTACGAGCTTCTTCGAACACTCGTCCACCATTTCCATTGAAATTATTGTTTTAAGCAACAATCAATGAAATTAAATGGGATTTCCTGGCTAATCTGAGTGTAGTGCATCTTGGGATTAAAATCTCCGCACCGCTGCTTCGTCCGCCAGTTCTGTGGCGGGTCAAGTAACCGTATCAAAAAGCTGTTTGGGCAATGAGCGTAGAAAAGTCAGGTAATCATTGAGAACTTATATAGCGTCCTGCGTAGTGAGATCGCACTTCTTTTCTTCCTTTCTTTTTTTCTTTTTAACATCCAACAAGTGTAACACTGCGAAAGAAACGAGGAAAGGCATAAAAAAAGAAATAAGGAAGTGGTCAAAGCCTTGTGGGCATGTGCCCAATCGGTAAATTTTATATCTTTACCGAGGAACGACTCACTATAGCTAGGACCGTACTGAAATTTGAATCCTGACTTGGTTGTCGCGGTTCTTACCTACAAATCCCTTAGAATTACTTTAACAATGCAGCCAACCCACATACCGCTTTGTGCAGAATTGGAGACTTGATATTCAGGGAAAATTTCGCTAAATCTACATTAGTACTCCGAGCAAAAATAATTGACAAGGTTAACAAAAATGTTGAAGCCAAAGGATGAGTTCAATTGAGCTGTCAGGTCACGTTACGAATCGCCAATGAACAATAACAATATTTCCGACATCATCACGCACATAAATCTCTTTTCTCTTACGCATCTTCTATAAATGCTTTTTTCCAATGGTAGAGCTCGAGATGGCAAAGTGGCTTGGTTTTATTTTATCAATTTTTACATTGTAATTAAAGCATTGTCAGTAAATTCAATATTTGGTTTTCCCTAAATTCATATCTTAAATGTAGCAAATAAATTAATTTCCTTACGTAGACTCTGATTTTATATTAATTAATAATTTATTACCATCAAGTTGGTCGTTGGTAGTTTCTTCTTTCATCATTCATGATTTAATGCGCACAGTTATTTTTGGTTAAAATCGATACTGCAATAACCTGTCGTCTTTTCTAATTTTCTCATCCAGTTGAGTTGAAGACCAAAACCAAATACAAAAAAAAAAGCGTAGAATATATATATATATATATATATATATATATATATATAGATATATATAGATATATATATATATATGTTTAGCTAAGTAAACATCTATACGCATACATGTTGTATGTATTAAATAAATGTTGGATATTTACATATGCACGCTCGAACGCAAATTTCATTTGTTGTTATTGAAAACTTCTTTGATGGTAAAGCAAGATATTACTATTGCTTCTTGTAAACATTCACACTATTGTTTTAAAAAGCATTTACCACAGAATAATTTACCAACTTACATATATGCGCACACACATGCACGTACGCACGCACGCACGCACCCGTAAAGACATAAAGGAGATTTTTGAAAATATTCAAAGAAAACCACAATATTTCATATGTCACTGTACGACACATTCATGCACGTTATTGTGCATTTGAAGAAGAGCATACAGAAGCAATTTTTGGCTAAAATTCAATATATCCATAAACCTGCTGAATATGTATAAATGTGTAATGTAAAATGTGTTAGTTTATGTGTGTGTGTGTGTGTGTTGGTGTGTGTGTGTGTGTGTGCACATAAAGCTAAGTATAACATTAGTTTAACTTTCAACGTTCTTCTCTCAGAGAATACAAGTATGAAATAGATTTTCTTTTATTTCAAAATTCTCTTCTTCGTTTGAAATTTATTAAAGCATTCAAGATGAAATTGTTTTCTATGTATCAGGAAACATAATACGGTATTTTCATGTTTTCCAGGCAATTTTCTTTTATTAATATTATTATTTTTTCTTGATGGTATTGCAACTGCTGCTATTGTTATTGTTGCTGCTGTTGCTGTTGCACTTGGTGTTGCTGTTGCTGTTGCTGTTGATCCTAAATTTTGTATCTTTGCCAAAACCAAGTTCTATAATATAAATTATAAATGTTAAAATTTTGCATAGTTTTATTTAAAAGAAATATAAAAGCTTTTTCTATTGTTGAAATTATGATTCAAAATAATAAGAAAATCGAAGAAAACACACGTACAATGAGAGCGTAAAACAAACGAAAACATTTAATCTTCTCGACTATTCCGTTTAAAATTTATTTTAGTTATTTTGCATTATTAAATAGATTTCAAATAATCTTCAATATCATCTTAGTTTTGTTCTATATTAAGTTTGAGAAACTTTTCAAATTTATTTCCATCGTAATTTGCATTTTTAATGCAAAATTATTTTCAATGTTTAGCAAAATTATTAAAAGGCTTTGTTCGCTTAATTATTTATAGCTTCAGTGTTTTCGGTGGAAGCCTTGTAAATGACAAATTAATTATATTACTTTATAGGTGAGATGAATACCCGAATACGGAAGAGGAAGAGAAAGAGAAAAAGAGAGAAAAGAAAAGCTATATATAGAGCAAGAGAGTATCACAAGAAAATATAACTCTTTTTCAACAAATATATGTAAACACATTTTAAGAAATATTCAAAATTTATAGCACACTTTTCAATGATATGAAACCAAGGAAATATGTGCATGCTTTTAGGTGTGCAGATGATAAACAATGATCAAGTTTTTTTTTAAAAAAGGAAATAATAAATCTGCTTGAGGAACCCAAGGTAAAATAGAGTAAAGTAAAAACAATGAAAAAGAATCCGGCAAGTCGGACATTAAGTAACCTACATTAGGTCGAATAATATAAGTTTTTATTCATTTTCAAAAAAATATCAAAAATTGTATTTTCCTTCATAGAAGCCTGCCCCTAC
Organism: Glossina pallidipes; assembly: GCA_000688715.1. Taxonomy (NCBI): domain Eukaryota; kingdom Metazoa; phylum Arthropoda; class Insecta; order Diptera; family Glossinidae; genus Glossina; species Glossina pallidipes. The sequence continues at coordinate 2,140,907 of KK499771.1, read as the reverse complement.
ACACTTTTAATACACACACACTTTGGTACTTTTAGTACCTATCAGACTCAAAATTCATTCGTCAATTTATTATGCCATACTATTGTTGCTTATGTTGCATTTTGAAAATTTCAAATTCGATTTCGTTTCAAAAAACGATTTCTTTTTAAAATAGAACCTTATATGGAGAATGACAGTAAAAGTCGTCTGGTCCTATCCATTTTGAGTAACGTTTATCATTATCAATATCTGAAAAATTTGCGAATTTCATAACCAGGCATCCAATAGACCGATGGGCAAGCTTGCGATCGGTATAATAAAAGTTAGATCCATCTAAAGCCGTTCTGGGATTTGCATACTTTGGCAAAAATTTGATACATACTACATCGCAATTGATGTATGTTATACGAAACAACTTAGAGAGATAACAGTTGGCTTGATTGACACTCAGCAAATACTCACATTCACAGCTAAAAATAATTATATGTTTGTTTGCTAGACAATACTAGTCAGATTAGCATTGATTCGTCTACGATGGACAGAAAAAAGAAATATATTTGATCTCTTATAAGAGCTACTTGCACACTTAAGCATTTAGCTGCTTCATTAAAGAAAATCCCAGAAAAGAATTTTCGAAGCCATTTTAGCATATAAAGTTGAAGTCAAATATTTCCTCTCTCTCTTTTGATATTGTTTAGTATAATAGGGGTATGAATATGTTAAAACTTTACTTTTAGTGCTTAAAATCCGAGAAAATGCTGATGAATCACAGCGGAAATAGAAAATCACGCACGATATAAAATTAGAAGAGCAAAAATCCATAATGCAAACCATTAATTAAATGCTGTAATCGAATACCCATTGGGTTGCCATTACAAGAATCAGCTGTTTATAATAAACTACGAGCAATGTACACTATGAACTAGCTCCCTCAACCCAGTACAACCACAACTAAAACAGCCAATTGGTACGTTATCTGCAAAAACGATCGCAGTAAGCGGAAAGATAATATAATCTGGTATTTCAGCGCAAAAGCGGCACGACACGAACGAACTGCGGACGCGTACTTCGTGTAAACACACAAACACACGAATGACCGAAGGAAAGGATAAGTATACTTCGTGCCTAAAGGATTGAAAAGTAAAGAGACTCCATCATTGTGCGAATGAACGTGATTTCTTGAATTGGTTGAATGGCTTAATAGGCTTTTCACAACACATAATATACACGTAATTGCAGTTGTAAAAGAGTCACTCTCGCTTTACTGCATTTATTGTAATTACTTCTGAGCTTCAGAGAACGTATTTGTAAAATCGAAAAGCAACGTGAGCAATGTCACTATCAAATTGATAAATTGTCGAAATTCAATGCAAATGTTTTTTGTTTTTCGTGCTCTTCATGCGAATCGCAAACATTTTCCCCGCCATTTGAGCAGTTGTGCGCATTGAAATTAAATATTCTCATATTGAATTAAAATTCAACTAAAAATACTCATACTGGCTTATCAATTTATCTAATTGTTTAAATTCATACCAGAGTTCAATTTCCAAATAGATTAAATGCAAGAGTTTTTCTTTAGGCAAACGCATGCACTAAGGATCGCAAAATTTCATTCGATTTCGATTTAATTTTATTTACGTTATTATACCTTTGCTGTCCTATTCAATTCATCAAATATTTGGTGCAGATTCTGTGTAGCTTTCGCCAGCAGGAATACCGAAACTAATTTAACTATATTTGTCTGTCCATCCGTTTAACGAAATCGCAATTAAGAGACTTTCTTACGACACTCCTCTCGCTCGTCTCTTCTTTCTCTTTCTCCTGAACGCGAAGCTACACAAACTATTAACAAGCTACAAAATTATAGGTTACTCAGTGGCCAGACATGACGGCAGACATGTTCTTCAGTTTACTAGATGGTAGCAGTTATTTACCGGATGGTAGGAATACCCAAATTGATGAAAATATTGCCTATGATTATTTGCCAGTCATGGCATGGTACTGCATATTTACAAGCAAGCATTAATTGCCCCCAATCGATTGAATATGTTATATAACAATAATTATGTGTGTAATACTATGACCAAACAGTAAAGCGAACCTTTCATTTCAACTTCTTTGATGCTATGAAATCATGCGAGCATTTTGCTCTCCTTCTTGTGTTTTGCATTGGTACTACTATTATCTTGGACACCTACGTACAGTTACAAGTTACACGTGTTTTCGCAAACGTTAAAAAAGATGAGTTTTTCGATCTTTACTATGTCTATGAAGCAAGGGCCTCGGACTATCAGGATGGGACTTGGGACGACGCTTGCGACCCCCGCCAACACTCGTTCAATCAAGCGAATATCATGCAAAAGCCGCGCCAAGGTCGCTTGGTAATCAAGTTGGTTTTCATAGTTTCTTCAATTGTCATGGTATTGTGCATTGCAAATTTCTTCCGTGGGGGGCCAAACTGTTAGTAAGGAATATTATTTGAATTTTACGACGGCGATGAAGGCGATGAAGGCGATGAGAGTAATGCGAACGAATAAATAAAGGTTTTTCATTTTATAAACAAATTCAGTTTATTTTTTGGTGGCAGTAGTAGAGATATCTTTAAATATTTCTTAACTTTTTTTTAAATAACTTTTTGAATTTTATTCCATTTTGTTTTTTTTTTTTTTTTTGTTTGGAATAATTGCAAAATTTATTACATTTCAGCTTGAATGAACGAGAAAAATAATGCACACAAACGCTTACCGAGAGTGTTGTGATTTATAAACGAAGTATTTTTTCCCTTTTTTTTTGCTAATTGCTGGTTATGCAATAATTTAACAAAGATTGCTTTACAAAGCAGAGCTAGATTTGCACTTAAATAAAATATACTTTATAGCTTATAAATCATTGCACACACCTTTACACAAAACAAATAGATATATAAAATTGTGAAGCCAAAATTTTTCTCTATATTTCTCAACTCTCTATTATATCATATCAAGAAAAATTCAAAAAAAAAAGTAATTGCTTTTCACATAGAAGAAAAAAAGAATACATTTAATATGTTTAATGCATTCATACCTGGCTGTATGTCAACATTTACATATGTATATATATATATATATTTTATAAGTACACATGTATATGCATATGGAGAAGTACAGAAAAATTTCTTATGACATTAAATAACGAAAATTTTCCAGTTTTCTTTCAAAACTCATTTAATTGCTGGCAATTGCTAATATTTGTTTAATATTTATTTACAACATGTATGAGGGAATTCGAGATAAACCGGATGTGATTTATAAATTTATGGATAGGAGATTCTGTTAAACTCTAAATGTTTATTTTCGTTATTTGTGCATTTAAGATATATTTTCGTAACATATTTGAATATAATATTTTAATTATTTTCTTTATATACATATATATACATATATACATACACATATACAAACATATACATACATATACATAGAATTTAATAAGAAAAATTGTTTCAAGCTTCACCTTTACGCCTGACATTATATCATATCCGGCTGACTGTACATTGTCTCATTTTGAACGATCTTCAAAGTCCTAAACCCTGTGATTGTGTCCTCAAAAACACTCACTCTTCTGATCCCTGTAGGTATGAGGCCATTTAAGGCGTTGATTTCATGTTGCTTGCTACTGACTGTCCAATCAACGAGAAAATCGTTTTGTGAAAACGTTTGCAATTCCAGAAGCAAACTTCAGAGGCTCTGTAAAGTATATCTGGGCATGTCTGTCTACATAATGTGTGTATTAGACAGTCAATTAAGATCGTAAGTACAACTGTCACGAAAACGTTGCAAGTTCTTGCAAGCAATTTGATGTAAAACCTGGACCAAATGGTCGATTAAAGGAAATGCGTATAGTGTAAGTCAAATTGAGAAGACCTCTTCGTTTCAAAAGCAGATAACAAATATATAGGCTTTCAACTCCTTACCCATAAACTACACAAGATGCCCCAATAAAATCTTCCACCAAGTGTTTTTTTTTTTTAATTTGTAATAAAAACTAAATGGCAAAAGATATGAAGATGCAATTTTTTTTATTTTAGAGACTGGCTCATGTCATTTTTATTTAAAAAGGATTTTATATATAAATCACTGCCTCTGAACTGTTGTAAAAATTCAGTCCTGAAACACTATTTTTTTCCTGCTTTCTACATAAACCTGCCCTTATTTCACTAACAACACGAAGAAGTTTGAAAAATAAGGTCATTCGGAATTCGTGGTTAATTGGAGTAAGACAGTGCTCCAACGTAAGCCCCAAATGAAAAGCCCAAAACCGTTATATTGCATGATCTTTGTGCCAAGCTTACTTAGGCATTTTTGGAGATTAAATCTTCGATGAACTTTTCTTGTAATAATATGATTGTGCCACGAAATGTATAGCATGTTGCAACATTTTGTTAACAGCAAATATCGTCCAAACCGAAATCATGCCACAAAAAATCAGTTATCATATTTCTGTAGGGATTTGCGTTGAGGGTAACTGCAATGCTAGTTTCATCTGCAAAACCGACATTTTCTTCACACAAACCACCCAAAAGTTATTTTTGTACACGTAAAAGTCCTTTAGGAACATCAATATAGGTTTGAGGATCGAAACAGTATATTGAAGAAAGGTTTGATCCTAGTCTCACTCACAGGTGTACTTTATTTACGTTTACTGTCCGAACCATCCACAATGGCTGAACCTATATGATTCTACGTAATCATTGCAAGAATACACCACATTCACCCAATACTATAGAAGAGAAGTGGGCAACTTGTTTCATCAACGGGCCAAGATTTTAATTTTCATATCACGACGGGGGCCAGAAGGAGGTCCATGCGGCATTTTGCGTTAAGTTTCCCTCTTTTAAAATCGCTCGTTTTATGGCCTAAGAAACAAAAAAAAAAAAGAACACATTTCACACGTGGTAGCTGCACATCTGAGGAGGTTGTGAAGGCAGATACAATACAGTTGCAGCATTGCTATGTGCGAGCAAATTATTGAAAACATTGAGCATATCGGGCTGGAATCAACAACATCGCGGGTCGAATGTCGGCCGCAGGTCGGAGGCTGCCTGTGCCGGCTATAAAGTATCGAAATTTCATATGTTCTGTGTTTTTTCTTGGAATTTATTTTTTTCTTTTCAAAACGAAGACGTGCGTACAATATATTCAACCATAGGTCAATACAAAACGTTCTGACCAGTAGTGGTCTTGTTTATGTTTTTACTTGCACGTTTAATTGTCAAAGACCTTTAAGCGAATGCTTGTATTCACCAGTGGTATTGTATACGTCTATCGTTTGTATGTAATTTTAACAAATTCTTTTATACCCTTCACAAACAAAAATAAGTTTTTATTCATCTCATTGGTGTGAATAAAAATGAAAGCACGCAAGTGTTACTCAGCGTGTAAAGAAATATTAAAGGAAAACTAAAGGCAAATTTTATTTTCATCCCGAAACCTTTACAATGCTTGCAGCACCTGGAAATAATCATTGGACCTTTTATAATATAAAGCTATTTCTGATCAATGCTGAAAACGAAATTTGTTAAATCATGTGTAACTGTCTAATGTAGACCCAATCCCGATTTGGAACCTTTTCTGTTGAAGACTCAAATTCGGTTGCTTCCTGGATTCTATGGACTCTTGAGAGCTGTTTGAGCGAGGAAATCGGCTTAGTTACGTCCAACTGTCTTTCTCCCTGTTGTAGTTGTTGTGCTAATAATTGTGATCTCAAAATGTAATCGAAATTACTGAGCTTAATCGTGGAGTAATTCGCAATTTAAACAAGAATCTTACAAGAATAAATGCGCACTTTTTTTAGATGATTTGGTTGATACGCATTTCTTAGTATAAGCAAACAAAAAAACAAATAGAGCATATCTTAATCGTATGGTGGCGGTACTGTGGTCAACAAATTAAGTAATTAATGGCGCTAGTCAGGCAACCGTCAAATCTTTAATAATCCAGAGCTGTCACAAACCAAGATTCGTGTGAAAGCTGTTACTTCGATATTAATCAGTTCTCTATTAAGCATACCACCATCCGTGGCACAAATGAGGTCAACAAATGTTTGAGGCAACCTTTCTAGCTGTGCACTACATTCATTATTAACTTAATTGATAAAATGAGAACAAAAACGAAACCTGAAACGATATGAACGAAGTTCGCACTTTTGTGCTCAAATTCCTTTCAAATTTTCGTGTCATAAAAATTGTCACACACACGAAACAAAGTGAATTAATCTAAATTTTATTTCTTACGGCAATAATTTCTTAACTGGCGTCAAATTTATGCTTTTAAAATATATTTCCATTTAAATATCCCCTCAGCGCTCTTATATCATTTATTAAAAAATAAATTATGCGATTATTGTGAGCGCATAAAAAAAATGGGGAAAAAAATCTGAACCGCTGCTCAATAAGCACCTACCACGCAAATGCCTTTGGCAACATTAAGCTTAATAAAAAGCTTTTGCAAAGCAAATATTTTATCTCTACAAATAGACACACTCTTGCATTATCCTTGTAAATGTTTGCGCCGTAACTACATTACGATGCGTTTCTAATCATTGGCAAAAGGATTACCTCTGAAATTATCGTCATGTAACCTCCACGAGATACCAAGAGAAATTCAATTCTGCTGACGGCAACCAACAACCTCACATTGACCCGCCAACGTATCACTAAAACATGTTTATGATTTGGCAGACACACGAAACCTACCCAAACCGAAAAACGTTGCAACTAAATGCACAAGCATGAAATCCGTTTTAATTAAAATCAAACGTCAACACATCTAAATAAAAACGAACGAAAAAAAATCGAATGGAAAAGTAAAAAAAAAAAAAATACGACTAACGGATTACAACAACGTAACCTACTAATTAGAAAGTTAGCTAGTTAGCTGTTTTAAACAAATATCGAATGGTGAAGAAATTGTCGTGGAGAGAGGGGAAGAGAGTAAAATGAAGAAAACACGGAGAAAAGGTGAGTGGAAGGAAAATGGAGGGAGAGTGAGTAGAAGGGAAAACGTTGAAAAGATAAGATGAAAAGGGAGGGGAAAGACGTAGAAAAAATCACAAGATTTATTATCCTTTTAAGCATTTAATGGCATTTAATGAATGCATAATAAGTGTTGTGAAACACTAGAGAGCTTGTAATGGCTTACGGGGAGCTTAACATTTAAATTCTGTTAATTTTCCGTTAATACCATTTATTTCAAGGATAACCAAATTAATCTCCGTAACAAATTGCACTTACGCGCCAATACACAACACATCGCATACATTGCCTTTTATGACATTTTCATATAACTTTTTAATTGGTTTTAAATAAAAATTTTCTATTTAAAAATCAAGTGAAACTTGGACTTTATTTATTTATTTTTTTTTTTTTGCATATTCTTCATCAACCTAAACTCAAACAAGATAAGGCCGTAATAATTCATAGTAATTACGTTTAATGACTTATGGGTAAAAAGGAAAACACAGTTAAGCGTAACTCGAAAAGCTTCGCCTTTGAATATATCGTGCGATGAAATGTTTACTAATTGCATGCATGTCAATAAAAAAATTTAACTCGTTCGAAAACAAAAAGTATTTACATTTAAAAAGGGATTAGCATGAAAATGACATAAGCAAACTATTCGCAGAAGACGAAGCCAGTTAAGGCAATTGGAAAATTGAATCGTAGTATTCGAACGGACAAGATCTAAAGAGGCATGTGAATAGTTTGTAAATAGAGCTGCTAGGAATTCTCAATAAAACCTATATGAAGCTAAAAATTGCGGTTCGGTGCTTCCAAGGTAATTTCAAGAAGCTCTTGGATATACATGTAGCAAAAATGCCTTTTGGCCACATAAATGAATTATTTTTAAAAAAGTCAACAATCATACTAATGGAATCAGTATGGGTTACTCTCCTCATACTCCTAAGAAAAAACAACACTTACTGCTCCCATCTCACTTTTTTAAAGAGGAGAAGGCATTAAGTGTAGAGCGGAAAGGGAACAATGTTCCTAAACACGAACCACGACATTTGGTCAATACACTTTAGGTTTAAGCCAAGTCTTAGCATTGAATGGGATCTTGACTACCAAATACCGTATAATCAAATAACGGGATGTTAAATAAATTCCGGCTGTTTTTTCTTGAAAATTATTGCTTTGTGCAAAAAAATCAATAAAAAGCCCGACGTTGCGAGTATTATCCACCGCTAGCCTACAGTTCTCCCATGTTTCTCGGGCCATTTGAATTCCATGTCCAAAAAATGGCACTTCTTTTAAGTCTATCCGCCGAGCCGAGCATTTCGAGCATGACGAGTTCATACGAGAGGAAACTTGTGCTACTCAGTCAGATTGTGTGACAATGATCGGGGACCAAGTGGTAGTCGTAAAAGACACTGTTCGAAGAATACGGTCGTCTTTTGAGGCCATGGAAGAGTCGATCACCTTCTGGCATATATATAAGAAAAAAAAAACTGCTTAACTAGGCTGTATGACATCGATCGGAACAAGTTGCAAGCGGAAAAGACACTGTCCAATCAATGCGTTCATTAATTATACACATATAGACTGATACGGCTATGTGCAAAACGTAAGACCAACTTAATTATTTATTTCCTTTTAATGATGTGAAATTCGACACAGAGATCTGTCACAGTGCTGCCAATTTCGAAAAAAAATTTCCCGATATTAGATATACCCGCGCAATGTAACTTTACTATTGGTCTTACTTTCTGGTCACAGTATCTACATCTACATCTAATTAATAGACATTTCCCTCTCTGCTGTGCAAAGCAGTGATGGATGCTTGAAGGTTTGATTCTAATTTCCACTTTGCTCGTTACTTATTTTCCTCTTAAGTTAAATTTTAAATTTGTATATGAAATTATTCATTAAATCAGATATGATTAAATTTTATATTGCAAAAAAAATAAATAGTTGTTTGCATATGTGACTTACATCAGTGTGGGCCTGTGCATACATGTTTGACAATTTATGCTTAATTTACAAAATGTCAAACACGCCAAGTAATTACTGTCAAAGACACATAAAATAAAAAATTAAACGCAAGAATTACTTTTTTCCTTTTTTAACGTTCAATTCATTTATTTATTTATTAATGTCCATAGGTCCTTACAAAAGTTAAACTTGAATTAATTTTGTCATTTCGTTTGCAACGTTCAGAATTATCACTGATGTGTATAAGATTCTTAAATAAGATATTAGCAAAGTATGTCACATAGCATGGTCCAAACTAACGACTACACTTCAATTTTGGAAATGCTAGTGCAGGTGAATAAGCACGCGTTTGAACGACAGATAACAAACGGTGATCCAAATTCTGAAACTAATATTTAGCATTCAAAGCCTAAAGGCAAGAGCAGACGTATAATTAGTAGCAGATAATAGTGGAAATGATTTCGGAAGTGATCTTAAAATATGATCTTGTTTAACTGCTTGACATAAGTGTGATAAACAAAATACTTTGCAATATAAAGCCCCGAGTATTGATGCATGGAACGTTCGTTCTTCAAATTTCTGCTTGGCTTCTGTTACATTTGTTTAAGGGCGTATGGAGTTTCGTTTATAGATCCAAAGCAAAACAAACCAGGTCGTAATCAGACAATGATTTGCGAATTTAAGTGCTCAAGTCCAAAGCAATTTGCGATTTCACCTACCTAAGAACAAAAGTGAACACAAGTCAACGCATTTATGAATGCACTTAACATTAAAACCTTTGCCAAGGCTAAAGGTTTACTAAGCCAGTTTAACTTACGAGCAATATCTGACAATTATTATATAAAAATTTATTTAATAATTTCTCTTTTCCATATTTTCATAAGTTAACCCAATTGAACGCTCTAAATATCATATATGTAAAATTTCGTGCAAGTGACAAAAGAATTATGAATAATTAAATGATTATAAAGTTTAAGTTATGCTATAATTTTATTTATTATGATGACATTTACCATGGCATTAATCAAATTAAAGTTAACGTATAATGACAGCAATTAAACAAAAATGTCACAAATTTACATATATGTATATATTGTCTCTTTTTTCCTTCAATACAAATAAAGAAACAGGACTAAATGTAAGTTTTCATATAAAGGGCAATAAAATAAAATCAGTTTCAAGCTGCATTCACAATATGTATTTGGTATACTTGCTCCATTCAAGCCGATATGCGCCGAGATATGTTTAAGAAAAGAGGATTCCCTTTTCAAATGGAATAATTTCTGTAGACATATCCGTAACTTGTTTTTCAGATTTCATTTTTTTTCTCTATCTTCACATATACTGAATATTGAGCATTTCTAAAGACGTGCGTAAAGTGGCTATGAGAAAAGCCATTTTCTTCTTTTAAATAACCCTTTTCCATATCCACTGCAAAAAAAAAAAACCTCAGAGATACTATACACTATAGAGCAAAGAACATCTTACCATGTCCGTCTATCTGTATATAATGCCATATGTGTCCACAGATGTAGTTCGTCATTTTTGCCACCCTCACGCACGCGTTAACCATAAGGACTTACGGACGGACTTATGCTCGGACATACTGTAGTTGAGAATGTGTATATACGCTATAATTATATATGTAACATGCAACTCGAAAACGCATAATTTTTAAGTATTTCGATTTTTTTTCCATTTGGGGCAAAAGAGAATATTAAATTTATTCGGATGTACGCATCACCCAGGCGGACTTGAGATATACCCAGCTTTTATTGCGCTGATTAATTCATGATCATTTTCTGAAATGACTTAAGCTTGTGTCCGTCTGTCCTTCCATCCGTATTGCTTCTTGTGTTCATCTTGCAGGCCTCAGTCTTTGACATACTTTGATGAAATTTGGCACAAGGATCACTCTTTCAGCCATTTCCCATACAACGGCTCATTTTGAAAATTCCGGTTCATGAGTAACTGTAGAGTAGTATAAGTAATTTAAGAGTAGGTCGTAGCCCTACTAGGAATGTATTTCGAGATACTTGAAGCCAATGCAAATTTTTTTTATTTCATAGAGTGTCGCGAATTAGTCATGTTTGTCTGTCAGTTCATCTGTTCAAATAATGATTACTGTCTGCAATGAGAAGCTGCTTTAAAAGGAATAAATTTGATCTCATATTTTTTCTTTTGCTCTCTTTTACTTTTATTATTAAAATTCGCCTAAAACGATCCACAAGTTTGCCATCATTTTGCTCTTTTCCTGGAATTACAGACGCGAAAGTTTGCTTCATCTTAAATGTGTGAAAATCGTTTAATCAGGCTTAAGAGTCAACCTAATCATAAAAAGGCTTGGGGAAGGTCGACACAATGCCATATAAAAAAAGACATATCGGTAACTCATACAAGAACGATACTAATACTAACAAACCCTATCGTGAAAACGTAATCTTTTCCTCTGTCCTGCAATCAACTATCGTACATATGTTAAGATACGGTCCTATGCATGATGCATGTAGCAATAACTTACGGTAATCTAAAGAAATTATACCTCATTGGCTATGTTTGTCGTTACGTGGTGAACGATAAAACAAAAATTTTAATTGCTTCACTTTTAAAATCATTTTATATTTTAATTTTTGGTCTGATATTTTTGTTTAACAATAAAAGCTTTTTTTTTTTTTGCTCTTTGTAAATACTAACATTTTCTTGTTCTCTTGGTGTGAACCAGCGAAGGTAAAGTGTTTGATGAAATTTGAACAGTTTAACAACTCTCGACCGTTTCTATGGTACTACACATAGGGTATTATTATTATTTATGCAGATATAAAATAATTATTAATTACCTAAAATGAATTCAATACAAGTGAGTATTGTTTCATATTCATATTGCCCGGGCTAACGTTAGCGTTATCACTGCGAGAATTGATTTAATAATTTTGGTCGGCTTCCCGCATTTGTCAATCAAATTAAAATTTCATACGTCGATCATATACAAAATGCTCAAAAATAAAATTTAACAATGGAATAACATTTAATTTCCGTTTCATTTTATTTTATAATAAGCTGTAAATACACATTTATTTATTCAAATATGAATATATCATAGAAATTTTTACATAATAATGTATTGATCAATAATTCCCGGGATTAAGTAAATTTTCTTTTTTGCAAAATACGTTTTTATATGTCGATATATTGTTTTCTTCACGAGCGAAAAGATCGATTCAAGGTTTCTCTAACATTTCGAATGATTTATTGAAGAGTGCCACGGAATATACTTTAATTTCCGAAATGACTTCGTTCTTTCGTTCAATTCTTTTCTATGGAACTACCTTTAAAATCCGCAAATAGCTAATAATCGCTCAGAACCGCCACTAGAGAATACAATGCTTAGAGCAGCAATTAGAATTTTATTTTTTCTATAATCACCGACTAATGGTACCAGGCATTTGTTCCACAAAGTTGGGTAAACATGCTGTGCACTTAGAAAATGATTTCCTTATCGCAAATGCTCATGCAAAATAATAAATACATTGCCTATCGATATCTTTCTCTTCCATCTTCATGTTCCGATGCGACCATTCCTTTGGCTATCCACTGCTTTCACTGCGTATCATCGGCGTCCGTGTGACCTCGTTGTTCTTGGTGAAAAAAATTACTGTGAGACTTTTCAGGTAAATGGTGAACTTCAATGGCGCTCTTTTCCCCATCGAAAAGCGATGTTTAATCCACATATGACACACACCAAACTCAATGGAACTCGTAAAAAAATGCTCGAAATGATATAAAACAACGACAAGTGTCGCTCGAGGGATAGTGCTTTCTAAAATACATTTCCGAGAATAATTGATCAATGTTTTTGCGTTTAAATTTATATGGCTTCTCCATATGCATATGCGTATATAATAAATTAGACCTAATCAATATTTTATTTAAAATAAAATGAAATCAGCATTATTTCTTAAAAAGAAAAAATTAATTTCCGTTACGTAAAACCATCATAGAAAAGTTATCACTACCACCACTGCTATGCAATTTATTGGACGCTTAATCAATTGCAGTTATCTTTAATTTGCTCCGTGGGTCTCGCTCTCCCTCTCTACAATGCATTGTTTTAACAGACAGTACGTCATGCTACACTTAATTACTAAGGAATACAAATAAAAAGTTGTAAGAATGAATTTCGATACAACGTCGTTGTCGAAAATTGTAGATTTACAAGATAAAACAAAGCCAACAAAGCCTGCGAATATAAAAGGTTTCAGTAACAGGTCTCAAGAATCCCACACCTCTCTCTGTCCATTACCATTTTTTGTGCCTTTTATTGCAATGTGCAATGTTCTCTGCTTATCCTAGATATGGAAGCACAAATTAATTTTCCAGAACAATTTGATCCATCAATAGGGCAGCTAAACAATCATTTCCATCATCAAAAATGGTGTCAAAAAACCTTATTTCAATATCTAGATATTGCTTGAGGTGCGAGGCTTTTTCAGGTTCGACGGAAGGTGGCCATAACTTCTTTTTTCTTTAATACTGGTACGAAAAACTTATATACGATAAAATGAGGCAGTTTTCTGAGAAACCAAATTCATATTCTTAAGGGTTCACTTGCCTCGTGCAGCCGGCGATTGTTGAAAAGATTACCAACAGTTCGAAAATCATTTCGCGGAAAAACGAACTAACACAAAAATGTCACAATAAAGTTAGGTCCTGGTAACTTGCTTGTAAACGGCTTTACTTCGGTGATCAAAAATTTCGACCAATTCAATTGTGTCTTTTTTAAATCTACTTCGTCACCCTCAAAGTAATCGTCTTCAGATACTGCACACTTATCCCGACGTTTTTCCGGAATGGTCTTGGAAGCTTTCTGCGACTTAGCTCTTGCTTCTCCCCATTTTTCAACTTTCTTATAAAATTTTCTTTTCCCTATAATAAATTTGACATCATTTCTAGTACCGCCGTTCTTTCTACCGCCGCTTAATAATGGTTTACTATCCAAACTTGTTGCAGGAATTCGGCTTTTAAGATTACCAAATACTTAAAGAGCATTTTCTGCATTTGCAACGCATAAATTATCGGTGGGAAGAGAGCTTATCTTTGCTGGTTTAGGTCTTTACTAAAAAGAAACCAAGTTCGCTTCTTTACTCTTTCTTAAGATAAAATTTGACCGAAAAATAAAAAACAACGTTGACAAAATAAACCTAATTCTCTTCTTACACGATAGATACGTTCGCACAAAATTAGTGTAAAAAAAGTTATTGGCTAAATAAATACATAGTACTTTGTTTGCAGGCCCAAAAAAGCTACTGAAAAGTACAATATCGAATAGAAAAAAAAAATTCTTGCTAGAGTTCACTTAAGAACTTACTTCGTGCTTACACATTTTAATTCATTAAATAAGTTTTAAAGAATAAATTCCCCTTTGGAAAACCAAACTAAATTATGTGAAAAATACGTTACGTTTTTACTCTATGCCTAACTCATACACGCATACAATCGACAAAATCTAACTAAGTTGTGAAACATATAACGCGAAGTGATAATGCATATCTGCGAGGAATGAGAATGAAAAAATTCATAGAGACATCGCAGAAAAAAAAAATTCATCAGAAAAATTCATTAAAAGGTGCGTAAACAAAATTCATAGATTTCTGAAAATCATGTTAAAACAAAATTGGTTTAAAAAGAGGATTAGGTGGAATTATAAAAATTAACTAACATAAGAAATTAATATGTTGAGTGTGGCATTTGGCGACTCTAATTTGAGCAAAAAAAAAATGTTTATATATATGTGATAAAAGCTCTTTACAGAAGGCCGAGGTGTCATTTCTTTCTTGCTCTTTATGTAATGAAGAGTTCACCCCATTCCTGTTACCCTTATCAAACGATAGCAGCTCACTTGTTTCTTATTCAGAGTATAAAATACACGTGAAAGCAAGATCCGAAATCTGTTTATCTACTGCTGCCTGTCTGTGCCGTTGTCATTTGAAAAAATACGCATAAAATACGTTTTTATTTCCACAAAACAAATTTTCAAAAAAGCGCATAAAAAATAAAAAAAATAATAATAACAAGTAACGGACGAGGTATTTATATTGTATTTTAATTAATCTTTAAGCAAACAAATGTCATTCATATGAAATACGACATTGGCATTATTAACGCCCATAAGCCGAGTTAAGCTAGTTGTGAACTTAAATCAAAATGCATTTAAGCATAGCCTGAAACATTTTGCAATTATGGAAACCACTTTGATACACACTTTCATTTGAGGCGAACCCTCGCATTTGTACTTTAAAATATGCGTCGTATTTTTGCCTTCTTTAATCAAAGGGCTTATAAAGCACTGATCTTATAAAGCACTGACTTCGTCGAATACTTTTTGTAAAATAAAACCGATGAAGGTTGCCCTTCAATCTCAATGCTCAAAAAGCTATTTATTAGTAAAGCTTCAGTTAAAATTATCATATCCGATTTTTGTATCAATGTGCAAACTATAATGAGAGATAATGAAAGCAATTCGCCCGAATTGCTTATATTTACTACATTACAAGCAAAAATTACGTTAGATAAGGCGTTCAACGATATTTATAACGCTGTATAAGTTATATAGCGTATAGTGGATAAGAAAAATTTATATCTGATAAGTTCCTTGCTTACTATTTGTAATCTTCCAAACGAATTAGAAAAGGCGAATAGCTAGAGGAACGTTCTATGCTAATAGTTTCCTACTCTCTGAACCCAATCCTGTCTCGTACGCTCATTACAAGAAGAGAAAATAAGGATGCAAAGCCTGTACAAAATGTTTTATTATATAATTACGCATATGCACACATAGGCATGTGTACTTAATCGTGTCCATGCACGTTTGTATGCCACACATATATAGATATATGTGCATTGTGTGTGTATGTTTGTGTGTGTGTGTGTGTTTGTGTGCGTATGTGTAAGTGCGTATATATTTAAATTTAACAACAATAAAAACCATTCATAAATACGGTTAAACATATGTTTCCTTCAACTGACATTTCAACTTATCGGCATTGCGTGAAACAGGATGTTTCATGTATATATTCGTATGTATGCATTCATATAAGCATACAAATATATGTATACACTCGCACACGTTTATAAATATATATATATATATATATATATGGCTTTGTACGTGTGTTCACACATGTTTGCGCCTGTTTTGTATATGTGTTAAGGTGCTTCCTTCTCTATTTGAAGACACAAGTGTTCGTCAAATATGTGTATGTGTAACTATATATGTATATATCTATTTACACATGAGAGCATATCAAATTAACAAGCCAGCCAACGGATTGTCTCCCTCTTTTTCCCAGCCAAGCCCTTTTGTCGAAAAAGTGCGTTTAATATCAATTCGAACAAATTCATATACATAACATATTATACTGCTATATAGATATATTATTAAAAGGAAGAAAAAAAACTACATTCAACAAAAAAATCTTTTTTTTTCTCCCTCTTGCTCATACATATATAAATATGTAAATATTTGTATATGCAGCTGTCAGTTTAAATGCATTGTTTAAAACGCAAATAAAAAGACTATGATATGATGAAAAATTATAAATTAAAACAACAAACAAACAGCATAATATAACATGATGCGGATTTTCTCCGATGCTGCTGCTGTTGCCGGCTGCTGCAAACGGCGTGTTGCAGTTTGTTGCTATTGAAGTGGACATCAAGCCAGATCAATTATTGTCTCATAAAAAGTAATTTATATTAAAATCAAACCGCTTATAATTTTATTATGATGATGATAATCAGTCATACAGACTACACACATATAGTAACCAACCAACAAACAAGCAACTTTTTCTCAATGCCCTCGGATATATTTAATTTATCATTTCATTTGTGACACCTATGCATATGCTACGGAATTTCTTATATACATCGCATACACATTACAGCAGATGTAGTATATTAAATCGAACCGGTCACGTTGTGTGTAGGCTTGCAGTTATCGAGAGAATTTTGTCTTTAAAAAGGTACTGCACATACACTCACATTTTGAATAAGAATTCAAAAAGAAAAAACATTAAACAATCGCCCTTGTATCGACATCAGCTATGGCATAACATAAAGTCAATTATTATTCATTATGCCAAGTAATGAACCCATACTACAATACATACTACGTGCGTATTAAGCCCACCTTTTATGGTTTTATATTTTTTCATAGCAATTTCACTTCCTATTAATACCTTAAAGCACATTTTTGCCCAATTGACCCTTAAAAGTATCAAGCTTGTGCTATGAAAGTAACGGTGGGATTAGCGCAGTCTGTTTCGGTTTAGAGCAAAGATGTTGATCGCCAATTTTATTTATTTATTTATTTTTTTGTATTCTTTTTTAAGACTAGAAGAACGCTTTAGATTAGCAGCAAATTCTGAATCGATTTAAGCAGAGTTGTCTGTCTGCCCATTTCATTCGGAGCTATCCAAATCAAAACATTTTCTTTTCATTTTACAAAAGTTTTAGATTTAAATTCTTGCTTACAAGTTGGTGTGGAAAATGGTCGAAATCGTTTAAAGCACCACATAAATTGAGAATACTTCCGTTCTCAACAGCAAACAAGACAAATTTGATTTTTCACCCATTACTCATAAACTACAACAGAGATAACGATGAAAGTGCCCGCATAAATTCAATGGAGGGTCGTGGAATATCTGTGCAAACCCGGGGAAAATTGGCTACGTCCATCCAATATTACAGGTCATGGAAATTTCATTATCGCCTTTTTCCTCCTTTTGTTTCTATCTTTCTTTAAGATAAAGGTGATGGCCGTAATGGATTCGGCCACAACCGAATGTAATTTCCTTCTTTTTTAATTCTTCATCTCTTTGGCATTTAATAATAAATCGTATTTCGCATTCGATATAAAAAAAAAAAAACATCAACATAAATATGGGGACTTTTCCTGCATATTTAATCAATCGGGCACAAACTTTAATCGTAATTATAGCGCAAAAAAAAAAGAAAAAAAATAATGTCTGTGTATGGCCATAAATAATTGATAAGGCGAAGTTATAAAGTTTATTGAATGCAAAGTAAGACAAAACTAAAAGAAAATCATTTGAGAAATGAAAAATCAAACTTTCCCGCAGTTTGTGGTCGGTTTACAGTTACTTGTAAGCTTTCGCTAACACAATTTTCCATTTAATTATTAAATATTTTCGAACTTCTTCTATGTAAGCAAGGTAACCTTAAAATTAAAAACAAAGCTAGTTTGCAAAGAAAAAATGATTATCATTTTCCATATAAAGTATTGTCGTCGAATACACTTAACATATACCGCTTGATAGCATCAACGTAAACCAATACTTACGATATTCACTCGATAATTTCAATTTTGAAGAGCACAAGTCTTCATTGCAGAAACTTAAATAGCAGACCGTAAACTAAGTCCGGACTAATTCATATATGTCTGTCTCGCCGATAATGACTTGCGAACTTAAAAGAAATTTCGCAGATTTTTTGAACCAGGAATTTTAAAAAACCACATCTCTACCCGCCTTTGAAATTATAAACTCAGAAAAAGCAGTAGTTTTTTACTTGTTGTGAACGAGTCCACGTGAAGCTGTGAAATATAAAATCTAAGATCGATTTAATTTTGCAGGATATAGTTTTAAACTCACAATCGTAATCGCAACAGACAGACAGACCTGCATCGCTTAGCCCACTGCATTGTTCATGCTAATCTCAAGCATATCATACATATCAAGTTGTAAGCATCTGTCACATTACATGAAAAGCGAAAAATCTATATTCATATCCATAACTTATTTCAAATAAATAATATTCGCCCCAAACCATCGCCATTTGTGGGAAATCTATGAGAAATCCTTTAATATTCTGCTAATCAATCATAGGTCGATTAAAGTCATTATTATAGGAAAGAGTTGTGTTGAAGTTTTCATGCTTTTCGCACAAGCACGTACTCCTCTTTAGCACGACTTCGAATACTCTTCTTTTCCGTCTAAGAGTGTCGTCAATCTACGGGACCAAATTATTATAGCTAGAGAAGAAAGGAAGGAATGTATAAAGACTTAGGCGAGCAAACGCACTACCCAAAGCGCGGTTATAATTCGCATACATGAATCTTTATTCAGAATGGGAAAAACACGTTCCTCTATTATATCTGTAACCTTAGCGCGACGGTTAGGTGAACTCTACACGTACACAAACGTGTGCTCCGACTTTTGTGGACAAGTGCTGTCATCTCCTTTACCGATCACCTAGCAAGGTTGAGCAGAGAAAAAGAAAACTCAATTTCCATGCACTCCTTTAATTAACTCTAGAGAGGATTTTTCGTCCAGTGGCGCTATTCACCAAGATACTTTCTGCTCTGCTTGGCCATCCTCTGCTATGATGAATCGTATGACGACTAAAAGGGTTGTGTAGCGGATGCCACAGCTTACTTCACCTCTCAATGACAACTACACGGATAGAAATATTTATCTTATTGGAGGTTTAATTTTGATTTCTAATTGTTCTTTGCACTACGTTATTGGTATTAAATGTTGATACATTTTTTTTATTTTTATTAATTTTTGCACAATTTGTGATCAATAGCAATCGTCTTTTAATCATGTGTTTTTTGCATACTTCCAGCCAAAGCTATTCGGTTGCAACCACGTCCACACTCTTCTTCCAAACATTTGTAGAAAAATTCTTTAATTTAAACAGGGAAAGGGAAAAAGTTTAATCTCTCTGTACCATTTTTCAATGTCTTTCCCTTACATATGTGGTTATGTGCATAAATTCGTTCGTGTATGAGGCGTAAGCGCTTTTCCAGACACATAAATCGATATTATAATCTTAACTATCTCTCTGTGGATATATCGTCTGAGTTTAATGTATTTTCGCATGACATCATGCATATACTATACGTACGTATATATTACACGTTTTCGTAGGTATTCGCCAAACATTAATATATGTGCTATTCAAAAGGCATGCAAGCAAAGTCAAAAGTTATTAACTGAAATATATATATATTATATATGAATAAAACTGAATTTAAATAATTTATTCGCTTTAAACCGAATTGTAGATACCCATTACAAAGGATCTAAAGTGCATTGTTTATGAGACTCCTTCTATTTTCAATTCTAAGTATAGAGCAACACTACTGCAATGTAAAGAAAGCAATATATGGGCAAATGTGTACATGCGGCATATAATATATATAGAAGTTGGCTCGAACTTTCGCTGTGAAAGCATACATGCATTGAAATACGGTTTACGTACTCGTAATATGCGATGTAAACGCTACAATATACCAAGTACGGACATATATTGCGTGTAGTGTGTACGATACTTTGCAATCAAATAGCGTAAAAAAGACTTGAGATGGTGGCTATAAAACCTTCTTAGTTTAAATAATTTATAGGGTGGAGCAGATAGGAATTTTCGATTGGCAAAAAAAAGAAGAAAAACGACAGGTTTCGCTCTATGACCGAAGTCTCAATCGATTCGCTGTTAGCATGCGTATGAGCTGGTGGGCATCGAAAGTGCTTGCTCATTGAGGAAATATAAGCAATGGGATCAGCGAGAACGGGCTGTTTAGGGACCTTGACTGAATTTGATGGCTGCATAGGTCCATTTAGAATAATATGATGGCTCCGCTTCATAAAAACTACGCGCCATTTTATATGCGGCAAAGATAACCTTTTAAAATCCCTTCAATTTTCGATTGCAGTTTAATACTCTACTACTACTACTTTATAATGAAAGATATTCTTTAATCAGTGTGTGCATTCGGAAATTTAACAACAAAATGAATACATTTTCAGTTTCATCTTGCGGATTAATAGAAAAATTATAAAAATCAAAAATAAAATTGAAATAATTTTACCAAAAAAATACATTAAATACCAATGAATGTGCGAAAGCATTGAAATAAAAATTTGTGTTTTTAAATGAAGCTTACGCACATTAACTTCAATTACTTTTCATAAATTCGGATAACGTTTTTTGGTTCTTAATATTATCATGTCAAAAGCTTGCAAATACATTAAAAATCTTTAATTTATTATTAAATCAAAAATAATAACGGTGGTCATGCAATCGCGTATACTCTTGTAAATCTTAATGAGTTTGAATAATTCACTCCTTACGAAAGCAGAATGAAAGGGAAATGAGAAAATTATATTCCGTCGCGACCGAATCTTTTATACCCATCACCGTTACCATAAAAACGAAACAAAAATGAAAAAAAAAATTACTTGTCATACTCTACAATATTGGGTGGGCGCAAAAGTGCAAGTGCCTCTGCTGAAGATCTTGTAAGTTCTTGGCGCATGGGCGTGTAGGCTTTGTAGGCTTTGTGCCCTTTGAAAAGCTTAGGTCACTTCCAAATTCTGTCGTAACTTGCCAGCCGATATCGTCATTTTCGCTGACGGCAGAATGTTTATCACAGATACTAAACAGTTGGGCAGGCGGACGTTCTTAGGTGCATTCTAAACTTGAAATTGGCCATGAATGTGTATATACTTCGTAAGGTTTTTGAAGCTTGTTTCTGCCCCATATAAAGGCGATGAAAAAAAAAATTAAACTGTGATATACTATAACATTGGGTAGGCGCGGTCAACATTTTTAATTTTTTTACAAGTATTACAGCGTCGTAGAATATACATTCAAACTTTTGCAGATTTATCAGCTGTAGTTTATAAGCACTGAATGGGATACCAATTTTTTATTCCTTTGGGAAAACAGAGGCGTTTCCAGTTTACATAGTGCTGTGGACGTCTCCAATGACCGATTTGGCCCTTTTCCAACGCCAACCTGCGTACAAGAACTTCCAATGTTTCTGCCAAATTTGAAGTCGGGAGCTTCATTTTTGCGGCCGCGGGAATGTTTTCAACGGACAATGCCCAGACGGACAGGCAAATGGAGATGCTTCAATCGATTCAGAATTTAATTTGATACTGATCAAAACTATATTCACTTCATGGAGTGTCTGAAGCTTCGTTCCGGATGTTTCAAACGTTTTGTCAAGATGAGTGTATGCCTTATCCTTCGGTGCTGAGGGCAAACCCAAACCAATAATTTTAAAATTCTTTGAATATTCTTAACTATAATATATTGTTGTGGTAGGCAAAAATTCCCGATGTTGTTGTATATGGGCATAAAATTCTCTTTTACGGGTAACATTCTTGTATTTCTCAAATTGATTTCTAATAGAAGGTTTTTGTTTTTTCCTCTGTGCGTTCTCCATTAAAATTTGTTTAAAAACTTTTATTAAAGTTGTAAAGTATTCAATAAATAACGTAAATTGTGCATAAAGTTTCACGGTTTACACGATTGCTTGAAAACTGATAATGGTTGCCAAGCGTAAATAAAATCATTTCAACTCATTGATAAAATTATAAACAAACTACCTAACTAACCTTTTTTGTTTATTATGCGGGTAAACGCACAGTACGGGATACAGTAATTTTAACTTAATTGGATGCGTAACAGTTTTCATATGCATTAACGTTATCTTATAAATGCAAATCACTAACACAAAACACTAAATATCCCTTTTTACCTTAGTGTCCGGAGATGGTTAGTTCACCTATTATGACGATATTATTGTAAAGCGGTAGTTAATAAATTAATCAATGCTTTATCTAATAGCTTCGTTGGATTCTTATCCTCTGGAGAACAATAAAAGAATAACAAGCAGACTATACAAAGATTGGAATAACTGGAAGAATTGGAATAAGTAACTGAACTAATCGTTCCAAGTAGGACAATCAAAAGCATCCGGGAAAGTGTCACGTAAAGTGAAGTTTAGACTAGCAAAGCTTCTCGGCTGGTGAAAGTAAATCCAAAAGAAGAAAACTGCAGCACAGCATATATGCAAACGGGAGTAATCGACAAGAAGAAATATCTGCATTAACACAAAAAAAAAAATTATATAATTACATATATGCATATATACATATATACATATATATATATATTCATTAGAGTTCATTTGAGTTTAAGCTCGTACCACTGAACTGTGATTTTTAGGATATCATAGGTTTTGCTGGCAATTCTTTGCACATTTACTAGCAAACTATTTACAGGTACTTCCAGCTACAATGCTTCTTCTGGTCTTTCCCCTTCGAATATTCATCACCTTCAGCTCTTTTACCACGACTCGCTTTGCCTTCCGCACATAATCTGCCCATAATAATGTTTTGACTCGGTAGAAAAGATACAAACTAAATTGCAAAAGTCGACCTAAATGTATAGTATCTGGGGAGGATTAGTTTGAAGGCGACTAAATAGATTTGGAATAATAATGCGATTGAAACGAGATACTACTAAATTGGTGTTAATATTTGATCTCAGTACTACATCCTTTCGTAAGCAAGTTACTAACACCTGACTTTATTATGACATTAGTATTATTTTGCCAGCTGCATGAAACAGGTAAACCGTCAGAAATGTGTACGTCCAGCTCTTTTCTTACGCGGTAGAAATCCATACAAAAGACAATCGTGTAAAAAAATATACTGTTGAACCGTGTTTAATGAAAACCGTGTAAAAAAAGCGTGCAAAAAAAGAATTGGGCGTATTTGGTTTTACCCTTTTTGGAACTTAGTTTCTTAGAAAACCGAATAGTTTTCAGACAAAACCATTTCGTCAAATGTAGAATATTCGTAACAACGGTATAGCTATGACACCACCTGACTGATTAATTAATTAATTATATACATTGTAATGTGTATCCATTGATTTCCCAATGATGGATTCTAAGGAAAGTTTTCTTATTTGCATTATTTCGGACATGATGCAATTGGTCTCTGGCCGATCCGAAATCCAAGGTCTGCTTGTACATGCGTTAGAGAAGATCTGTTATAAAAGTCGCAAAAATAGTTCGCTCTCCAATTCAGTTCGGAATTTTAGATCAGCATTTTAAGAAAGCTCCTTCGACCGTATTTCAACAAAAAATATGAATATCTAAAACCCCGAACCGGTTATTTAAAAAAGAAAAAAAACAAAAAAGGAGTAAAGTCAACTTAATATTCTGTTGAAGTCGTACTCATTATATGGAAAATCCTGTTAATATATCTCGTTATATGTTTATAGATATTTGAAATATGTATTTAAAAAGAAAAAAAAAAAAAAATAAACATTAATTTCAATTAATTTTTGATAATGTCCATTAAATAAATTAAATGTGTAAAACTTTATCTATTTTTACTTATTGCTGGTGCATTTCTCGTTTCTTTTTTCACTTTTTTTAGTTTTATTCAATTTTTTTTCATTTTTTTCGCAGTTCGTTAACAAGCGGCTTATTTTAATATACAAATAGCATAAAAATAATAATGTACAGTTCATTAAATAGCGCAATACTGTAATGGGGCACATATAGATAAATTGTACCGTGTAAATGTGTTACATATATATATATATGGCCCTTTTCCTTTCCACTGCAATATGCACATAAAACTCATTAACTACACAAAGTTTTTAAAATGCAAATAAAACAGGGATGTTCATGAAATATTTTCTGTTTTTTTTTTTATGATTATTATTATAAATTTTTGCATTTCAATATATATTATGAAATTACGAACAATAAATTATGAAAATTATTGCTCTTAAAAAATAATATCTACATTTATATTCACTTTTTTAAATTGTATTAAAAACTTGTTTACTTAAATAAAAAAAAAAAACATTAATCTTTAAATTAATAGCGTTTCAGTGCCTATTACGTTCACTGCCAAGAAGGGTGGACGCATGTATAGTACAATTTTGTAGATAAAATATTTAACGAAAAATCGATTCAACCAACTCATAAAATAAAATTCATTCGATTGTTCAATAGCTTCATTGTCGTTCTTTCATAGAAATGCCGCGGCCCATACGTAAAAAACAAAAAACCGCACTAGTTGCTTTTGCACGCATCGCAAAGACGTCAAAGGTTCTGTTATTACAATTGCTCTGCATGCGATCAGCGAAAGCCCTTCCATCGAACCTTGTAAAAAGTTTTACCAAGTCGTCCGGTATAATATTTTTCTGATTCTGCAACGGCCTTCCGAACTGTTAATGCAGGCTCCTGTTTGATGACTCGCTTTAATATGATGAATTTTAAAGAGAACTTTCCCGTATCGCATTAGCTCAATTCAATTATTATAATACCATTCATATATATTCGTTGATCTGTGTGATTGTTTTTGTACCCATCCATTATCGAAGAATGGAAGTATATTCAGTTTGTCGAAACAGTTTCAACGCTGTAGTGAACTTTAATGTCAGGAAAACGCAGCGATGCCTCTTTACTGTGAGGGATAGTTCCTTTCTTTTCTGCGAAAGCAACAGCCAAAGGCTTCAACTCCTTTCTTGAAGGGAACAAGAATGCTTCACTGCACGACTTAGCGTAGGGAAGAACTGAGATGGTTGTGGCTGATGAAACTGTGCATAACAATATTCGACACTTTTCAGCATCGGCTTAATATAGGCTTATGCTGAAAGATAATCAAGTCCTTTACTCGACCTTGTCAGCCTTCTCATCCACTCGCTATCAAATCCGCTGTCATTGTTTATGACTTATAAGAAAATAAACCTTTTGTTTTTTTTGCTTTTTGAAACAGAGGCCTTTCCAATTTATGTTATAGCAGCGATGTCTTCTTTAGCGCATCTGGCCTATTTTCTAGTGTAAGGAAGCAGGCTTCCTTAACCACTAAAAGATTTATTATATAATTGGAAATAAAAATAAACTAAGCTAAGCTGGTTAAGCTAAACTTTAAGTTCTTATATTAAAAACTGTAGGCTTGTTATTTTCACGCGAGATTATCATGCAACGCTGTATATATAGTAAGTTATTTTTCTAACTAAACACAACTCGTGGTGAAACCATTAAGTGTCAACGCGTTGGTGCGGCAGCCAACAGCTGTAAAAACAGCGCGCAAGCAGCAATCTTTCTTTTAGTTGTTCAGCAGCAGTTGAACGAACAGGTAAGCCAAAGTAGGAGTAGTTGTCGTCCTGTCCGTCCGGAACGAGATCCTTAAGATAACAGTGTGCGCTTGCATCATTATCTAACAGACTCTCGGCCCGAAGGGATGCCTTAGCTTGCAGCTGACCAGTAATTAGCACGTAAGTATTGTCTGCCCGGAACGGGGTCCTTAAAATAACAGTGTGCGCTTGCATCATTATTTTATAGACTCCCGGTCCGAAAGGATATCAGGGCCTAGCAGAACCTAGTAGTTCGTCACTTTCGGAACGAGGTCCTCAAGATAAGAGTGTGCGCTTGCACCATTATTTTACAGACTTCTGCCCCGAAAGTCTTTAGCGACCCGGTAGACTGCCTGCTGAACCGCTAAAAAGTTTAATTAACAGAGCATACACGTAACAGGTTCATTTTCGCAACACAGTCGCACGCGAGTTATAATCCCTAGATAAAGAGAAAGCAAGGCTGCCCACTCCATGCGTGTTGATTTTTTTCTTTCACCACGCAGGTACGTCGCAAATAAGGAAATCTTGTACGCTTCTTTGGTTTCAAAAATATATACTTGATCAAACACCAAATCCGAAGTTGCCCTTAATTCAATGAACAAATTTTCTTGGAACGGACCGCTGTACAGCCCTGAGCGAAACCCCAGCTATAAATAACACTCGTTACACTATATCAAGCTGCGTGTTCTGACTTTCAATATTTTTTCACAAATTTGTAATCGATATCTTCATTTACCACAGACAGATGCAAAATTCCTTGACAATTTGAACCGCTTTTGCAAACATTACGACCAGACTGTCTACCGGGAAATTGCAACCGAATGTCTTGCCTGTTAAATTCCAGCTTTTCTAATACATTAACAAATGTCTTTGAAAGGAGTTTATATTCATGTAAAGACGGAATGGGAGCGGTTCCGAAGCTTTCAACGCGTCTGCCAGGAAAATAAATATTTGCAACAAAGTTTTTAGACTTTTTTATAGATTTCGCTATAGAGTTATATACTTTCTTGTCCCATAATTTCGCGGCATTTAAAATGTAAAACGTGCGATTCTCTTTTTGATAGATGCAGTAGGTAAAAGAGATATTTTCGAGCAACAAGTTGTCGAAGAAAAAAACATTAAAAAGAATATTTGAATGCAAAAGGATATATGGTGCTGAAGCTTCGCGACTAATGAAAATAAATAAACAAAAAAAATATGTGTTTATGGTCATGTAAAGAAGTTTAAATGCGTTTATCTTGAAAGATGGTTTTTGAAGATGGCACGCAGCATAACCCAAGCAATTTTTACTTTATTCATTCCAATTTCTTACAGTATCTTTAAAACGACACTCCCTAGAGAGTCAGGTAGGAGTTTTGTGATAAGTTAATCTAAGGATTAAGAGAAGAGTGGTTCATTTTCTGATCAAAAATCGAACTTTTTCATTCAAAGGCTTAGCAATCACGTAAAATGTGCTTCTCCAGATTAAGAATGGAGATTAATGATTTTTTTTCCATTCAAATTTGGATCTGTTCCACTGCATGCGGCGGAATTCCTTTCTTTACACATGCCTCACGGGAATTGCTCCGGTGCTGCCATTTTTAAACCTTTTCCCAAAATGTATATTTTTTTTTCTAGTACTTAAGGGCATTATTAATAATCTCCTCAAATGTCGTTATTCTATTATCGTTTCTCCATTCGAAAGAAAGTGGCCGAAAACGCCCTTTTTTGAACTGCCGCAATGTTGTTACCCTACCCCCTAATATATATATGAAATAATGAATTTCCTTATTATGCACACATACAAATGCACATGTTTTACTTTACGCTCACAATGGAACTTGCACGAACCCATTCAGTACAAGCACTTCATTTCAGCATGAAAGGTTTACATTATTCTTTTCTCACTAATACTCGTATGAATGCAAGTTTATAAATTTTTGAAATAAAATATGTAAACTTTCTAATTTTTTCTAATTTTCCACCTATTTCTCCTTCTCGTTTCCTCTTCGTCTACGCTCAGTAAACTAAAAAAGGAAAGAAAACGGTACAGCACACGTCACAACACAAATAATTTAACAAAGTTTGACAATAGAATAGACCTGATGAACAAAAAAAAACCTGATGAACAAAGCTGCAGAAATGAATGCATATGTGTGTAAAGAGAGAGAGAGAGAGATAGAGATAGAAAATGGCTAAGTAAGAACGGCTTATTTAGCTAAATTAGAGAGAAAGAGAAAAAAGATACGCTTTTTATTTATATTTTTTGTTTTTGTTTTTTGAAAAACCATAAAACTTTCAATGTATAAAAGTTTCATTTTAACCGAACATTGAGAACTATTTTGTTTCTATTTTGTAGAGATAGACAATTTACTCAAACTACAAAAATCGGAAGAAAAAAGAATGCATATAAAAAGAAAAAAAGAAGAGAAACCCTCTCTCACAAAAAATATTGAAAAAAAACGAAAAAAAGAAACAAAAACAAAAAAGAAAAAGTTTTCCGGTTCATTTTACTCAAGGATAAACTGTTGACGTGCCAATTTTTAACAATTAAATGTTACCACATGGGTAAAATTCCTCTTCCTTTTACTAAATTTAGTTTTTATTTTGTATTATTTTAGATTTTGTTTTATATTTGGTTTTCATTTTTTTTATTTGTTCAATGAGATAAACTCCGTACGTGCTTCGCATTATCAGACAACCAGGATTGTTTCTACGCTTGTATGAGTCTCTCTCTCTCTCTCTCTCTCTCTCTCTCTCTCTCTCTCTCTCTCTCGCTCTCTTTCTCTTTCTCTCTCTCTCTCTTTCTCTCTCGATCTCCCTCAATGCGACATTTATTGCAATTAAAATAGTAAAGAGGGGAAAAATTAGAAATTATTTTCCCAACAAAGTTGTTTTACAACTAAATTGACAATTATTTGTTAACTAATAATAAAGGTACGTTCGGTTTGCGTTGTTTTTTTGTCTTTTTGTGTTTTTTGTTTTTTTATGGAAAACTTTTTAAAAGCCAGCACAATACGTACACTAAAGAGAGGAAAAAATGAATAGAAAACTGAAAGAGAAAATAATTAAAAACTTTTCGGGAAATATTTGATTTGATAGTGAATTGATTTTTAATAAATTAAAAAAATAAAAGAAAAACGAAAAAAAACACTACATTGTTATTAATATCTAATAACAAGTGAAGTAAGCGGCATGCTGCGACATGTTGGGGCATGTTGTGGCGGTTGATAACGCCATCGAAATACGTGAAAAATGTAATTATCTTCTTCCGCAATCTCTATCTTTATCTCTCTCTCTCCATCTCTCTATTCTAAAAAACCCAGCCATATTTATAATGATATAAGAGTTATTAGACAGCATTAACCGCAAATCATTCAAGTTACCCCACTATGTCGGTTTTTTTTTGTTAATCAGCAAAATCAGCAAAATTACACACAATAGAGAAAAGGGCGTATTCATGCCAACTGCTTTTCCATTATTTTAAATTCAATTAAGATTTCCTTCACATAACTTAAATAATGAATTCAAGCTGTAGTTACCTTAATATTTATTGATTAGAAGAATTATTTGTCACTCTTTCATTGCCGTCTTTCACTTACCTGCATTTTTGCGTATAATAATAATAAATAAACAATTCGCACTTTAGCCAAATTATTTTATTGTTTTTCAAGACAAATTTAAGAGACAAACAACTTATTTAAGGACACTTTTTTATCTCTTTGTCTTCAACTTGACTGCGTTTTTACTTGCTGTTCTTTGATAAGCTTTGCTAACTTGCTTACAATTATCAAAGGAATACACAGACAGACATAGGTTACTTTGTCGGCCAGCTTACGCCGACAAAATACGTATGCACACACATGCATATATGTATGTGTTTTAAGTTGCCTAACCATTCAACGTTTAGCAAGTAAGAAACCTACTCCGAGCGTGTGGCGAATTTTAAGATTCCACCTTCTACCGGAAATTGATGAACCTTATAATTTTCTCGTAGTCTGTCCCTTTTCCTATCCGTGTAATGCAGTCGGAAAGAAGCGAGAAAAGAAAGAGAAAAGGGGGAAGGACTGCATCTTAATGGGTATGTGCCGAATCTGTGAGCCGACTGAGCACTTACTGTAACTACAAACCAAAGCAAACTCCACCCCAATGAAATTTTAACCGGCGAACACTGGCAGTCGCGCTTCTAACTTCCTCGACTACTCATGCACAAGAAGGAGACAAAACCACTGTAAACTTTTCGAAAAATCTCTTTTTTTTTTGCTTGAACGATTCCTTAGATAATCAGGTATGACTTAAGCATAACTCAAAGAGTTTTTAATTTTTTCATGTCATTTTTTGCAACATATTTAACACAACATTAATATTAGTAAGTGAAACACGTAGTGAAATATGTAATGCTTTGCAGAAAAATTGTTTTTTCTAGTACTTAAAGGTGTGCTTAACAACCTTCTCAAGTATTGCTATTGTGATATCTTTTCCTTTCATCCAAAAAAAATTGTCAGAAACCTTCCTAGGTTAGAATGTTAGAGTAGTCTGCCGCCTTAAAGGAATCAAGAGCACGATTCAAATTCTTTTTATCATGAAGACCGTATGTATTCTTTTAACATGATTAAATATCCATATATAACGGATAGGTATTAAGCGCAGCTGTTTAAAAAGAGAGCAATTCTGTAGTCAGTACTCACTCACATAAAACTGCATAACTATCTTTTACTTTAGAAATAAAAAATTTGTCCTTGTCGTTAATTTCTTGTTTTATACCGAGCGGTGAAAGTATATTAGTTTTGTCACACGGTTTGTAGCACTTAGAACAGAGACTCTTTAAAATGCATGTATATATGTGTTCTTGATTAGTGTTCCATTTTAGTATATACGCTCTTGATTCAGTGTTATATATTAAATTAATTTAAGCATGTCTGCCCGATCATATGTGCTTTTGTCCATCTGTCGGTCTACGCAATGTGAGCGATAAACATTTTTCCGATCGCCAAAATTAAAATATTTGCTACAAATTTCTTATACAGAGCTTGGTATTGAAAACGGGCCAGATCGGTTAAAGGACACGCCTGCAGTGCGACATAAGTCCACAATGCTTTTGTTTTCAAAAGCAAAAGTCATTTTGTTTTTGCTTGTTAATCGTAAAAGACAACAAATTCAACGATAACATATTTAGCGTCGCAACAACATACAGTACCTGTAAAAAAAACTGAAAAATGAGCCACGCCCATGCAGAAATTTCCTTTATTTTGTTTTTTGTTGATTAATGTTGGGTATGAAAAATTAAGCCAAAACCGACTACAATTTTCTTTCATTTTATATCCGTTATAGTTGTTATTTCGAATAAAATATATAAATTAATTTATTATTTTATTTGTTTTTCCGAGTTTTTTTCAAAATTTTCATTATGAGTGTGCTTTACTTTATATATTTGCAATTTAAAAAAAAAAATTAAAACAAAGAAAACAGAGATTAAATATTTACTCTGTGTCATAAATTTTGTTATTCACTTACATAAAATTCAAATAAGAAAAAACATCTGTAATAATAACCAATTAAATATGCAACTAATTTTAATAATATAAATAAATTCAACAATAATTTACACATTGTTAAAATGAATCGTTTGAACAAAAAACAAAAAGGTGAGCAAACAAAACAACAAACGCACAACACGGACCTAAAAAATAACAAAAATAATCATTTATTAATGCACAATGTTGGAATATAAGTGCACTTATATAACACCCAGCGTCCAGCGTCAACATACCTCCACACTCTGACATAATATATATCATATAACAATTATCTTTAAATAGTTAGTGATATTTAGCACAAGCAGTTCACGTAGTTTGTATTATTTGCAAGTAGAACTAAAAATGACAAGGAAGAAGTGGGTGAGCCACAACCCATCATTACACACCCTACACCATTTCGCGTTAATGCAGTTAGTCATGTAAAAACTTTTCGAAATAAGGCTACACAAGGTACATAAGATGGGAAGTGCTCGAAAAAGGACGGCTTGATTCAAAACACGCAGGTGTAACAGGTTTCATCAAAATATCTTAACAATTTCAAACTATAGGTTGTGTATAGGAATACAGCGCGGGCAGACGGATAGACAAGCTTAGATCGATTGAGAAAGTCATTATGAATCGATCGATTTAATAAAAGGTAGGTCTGTTCCTTCAAGCCCCTATTGTACACATCCACCACCTCCCCATCCCTATCTCTTTCCTCACTTGGTTCTGACCGTCACCGTGTTACACGATTGCACGGCCATCGCTTAAGTGATTAGTCATATCAAAAAAATATTATATCGAAAGACTACCTCTATCTACGGAAGACTTATATAATGTAATTATATCAAATCCGCATTAAATCAAAAAGCAAGTTTGGATATTTGTTGACAAATCACGCATCAATATCAAGATTAGGTACGATTCCGCTGTAGTTGCCCTAACGAAACTCTAGAGATGTTGTCAGCCCTTATAACAGACGACGGAAAACAAATGTCACGAAAGTGTTGTCTAATCCCTACAATCGCCAATGCCTGCCCACTATCTACCGAACATCTTGGCCATTTTTAAAACAAAATCATTAAAAAAATGTTCTTATCAAATCGATTTAACGACATTTAAGTATAGCAAACTATTTCTTTGTCATTGCGTATCACAGAGATTGCTGTCCCTTGACGTATTCGCAGTCGCGGCGAGGTCGAAACTTGCTTGGGTTTCTAAGTTTATTTTAATTTTTTTTTTTTTACATATACGACCGCAACCACCGAGCTACTGGGCCCTATAGGTGTAGGCACGATGGAGATTAAAGAGGATTATAAGTAGAGAGGAATGGAAGAAAAGACCACTACTGATAGGTTGTTTCAAATGTGAAAAGGCTCTTCTAAGCTAAACTATTATGGTCAGAGCGTTCTTACTTACTTTACTGTGTGTACACAAAGGACAAAGAATCGCCGACTACTACTTAATTTCCCTGATAGTTGTACTGTTTATGAAGTTTCAGACAAGCCTCATATTTCTTAAAAATTTCAACTCAAATTTCAATTTTCACTTAATCACTTAATACGAAATCTCATAAGTTTAACTAAAAAGCCTGTAGCAAAGCAATATTTTTACTGATTTTCGCTACCGAAATAGAGATATTTGGAAACATATCGTATTTTAACGGCATATGATAAACTTACGATCTAACGAGACGTTTTAGGTAAGGTTTAGGAAATCTAATCTATTACATTAAGCCACTAATTGTTCATCGCGGCCAATCAGGCGATGTTCCGAGCTATCGAAAGAAAACGGAAAAATTTAATAAAGTGAAAACAAAATTTATTTAAACATAGCCGCATAAACATGTAGATAAACATAATTTTACATGCACTTGTAACAAAATATTTATTTGTTTATTAATGTTATAATTTTTTTAATATTAATGTTATAACTTGTTTATTAATGTTATAATATATGTTATAAATGTTATATGTTTATTAATACACGTGCTTACATAGATATGAATAGCCATAGTTAAGCTAGGATACCCAAGACTCCATATATTACATTTATTAACGTAAAGATTTTCAAAAGATAATGAAAAATTATTGCCTTTATTTAGAAGAATTCATAAAATTTGTAAATTCTTGGCATTCGGAGATGTTCGCCTAGTTTTATGTTAACAACAAATACGAAAAAAAAAAAATAATTTTTTACAAAATTAGTTTTCCTAACTATATAGACTTCAGTTACTTTACTGAAACATGGAAACACCATATAAAAGGAAACTTTCCCACCGGATTTCTTTCGTAGAAACAAAGTAAAATAAAAAGATTTCCTTTTTCTAAAATAAGTGAAGAGAAACTTTTCACACAATCCCTATAAGCAATCTGTTGGTGACTAATATGAAAACACATCTACACATCACTTAACTGTAACGGCATTCTATAAGTACTTGACGTTAGAAACTATTTGTAGCATCTTAACACAGAACTTTGAATGCTACCAAAATCATAGGGAACCATAATTTCTAAGATTTGGCAGACAGTCACTATTAGCCCGGAAACCTTCCACAGGAGAAGTTTATTGTTCTATGGATTTGTCATGGGATGGTAATAGGAAAGATAGTCTCAGAAAGAGCAGACCTGACATAAAATTCGGAAAAAAACATTTTCAGTTTTCAGCGCAGTCTCCTTTCGTATCTCATTTGCATTGAGGCCCTTCTGTCTACAGACTTATTTGCTTTAAAAGATTACATGAGCAAATTTCAATTATTCTTCAAGCAATATTCTCTTTTCCGTTAGTTGCGAACAGTTCGCACTGATTTTATCAATATGCACTCGCTGTGGATCGTTTTGGCTATTTGAGGAAAATCAGTTAAATCAATCCTTCTGCGAAAGTCAAGGGACTGCTTTTAAAATTTCTGTTGTGCGTGGTGTGGAATAAAGAGTCCACGCATCAGCCGTAATTGAAACTTGACCTAGAAATAGTACTTTATTATTATGGAACATCCAGAAACACTCGTTCACAACACTTTCACACTCCAGTAAAAAGTTTCACTTATTCAAGCAATCGCGATCTCGATCCACATTTTCACTCTATAAGCGATATGTAGCACTTTTTTAAATGCCTGTTTTTTTATTATCTCATTTGCTATGTGCACAACATCATAAGATGCATTCTCGAGGTGGTCATCTCATTTTCTCGATCACTGCGATGTTCGTACGTCGGCGCTTCAGTATTTTATTTAGAGAAGAC
Organism: Glossina pallidipes; assembly: GCA_000688715.1. Classification (NCBI taxonomy): domain Eukaryota; kingdom Metazoa; phylum Arthropoda; class Insecta; order Diptera; family Glossinidae; genus Glossina; species Glossina pallidipes. The sequence goes on along the minus strand of KK499771.1, from coordinate 2,106,242 downwards.
CCAGGCTCTTCAGAACCGAAAAAGCATTTCAAATTGACCACATAACAGGGACGAATTTTTCTCATTTTTACTTACCAGTTAGGTCAGACACTCTTAGGTTGGTTTAATTATGTCCTTGCCTGCACTTTAAAACGCTGACGTTCTGTAATTGAAATTTTGAAATCGCTAGATTATATATATTTGCTCCTTACGTGCATAGATCAAAGCCAACGGAGAATATATAGTATGAGGTTGCACAAGTTCCAATAAATGCATGTATCCTTGACTTGAAAAGAATTTCCTTTCATATAATTTCGAATAAATATAGTTTAAATCAAATATAGATTTTATTTAAACATACATATATGACAAGAGCGACAAAGTTAAGAAAGCGTTTAAAAGTGGGTGATATTGTTTTCGCAATTCGCATAATTCAAATGACAATTTCGTATAAAAATCCCAACATTTAAATGACAAATTTTTAAATTGTCCCTTTATGTCGTTTCGCACCCTCTTCTGCTTCAGTGCTGACATTTTATAAAGTTTTTGCAGAATATAAAGATTATAATTTAAAGGTTAGATGAGCTAAGAAAACAGGATGCGTATACTTAAAACTTATTAAATTGCTATAATTTATAAGGTTTTATCTATACACTCTATACGGTATAAAACCCTCCCATCATTTTCTCAGAGCTGCTCGTGCTTTCGAAACAACACTCGCCAACTGCAAGAACTTATTATTGTCTCCATATCTATATATTTTCATTCCCTTGAAGTTCTGTATACCCAAAAAACATACATACACAATAATATACATACATTTAAACACATATATATAATTATATACTTATATATATATATATATACATACAAATAATATATATAAAGTAAGGAAGAAAGTTGAACGGAAACTCGTTAGAGTCTTCTCTCTAAGCATTAGTGTAGAAAAGTAACAACTCCTATAAAGTTTTAAAACGAATTGAAAGCAAAAGGGAGAATGAAAAAGACACACAACTTTTCGTACACATAAACACGCTATCTCTGGATAGAAATTAAAATAAAAGTGCTAAGACAGCAGGCAATTAATTTGCATGCCAAATACAACAACGCATTCAAACCGAATCAAAATGAAAACTTGAACACATATACCCTATGTTCAAAAAATAAAGGGAATTTATCAATATCAATGTAAATTTCATTCTTACTAGATTGATGCAACCGTTATTACTGTTCGACCTGGTTCTAAGGCTAATTTTTCAAATGAATAAATAATTTGTATTAAATTTTATTAGAAAAAAAAAGACATAACACTGTTTGTGCCTCGACGCATTGAAAGTGTTGCGGAACCGTTGTGACGATAAAAGACTGGCACAATCAAACATCTGCGAATTGCGTAAACACTGGAAAACGTCAAGCCCGCCTTCAGTGCCTTTCTTTTAATTATTTATTTATTTTTTTTAATAATCGTGATGCTGCTCGCAATTAGCTCTTTTTCGAGAAGCAAACAGTCAATAAAATCCATCTAATCTAAGCTTTGGGCGCCATTTGCGTTTGCATCTGTTTGCAAAGAAGATTTATGCCAGGTTTAAGGCGAAATAATATTAAATTTTCGCATCACGATAGTGGATATTAGTTTACTGCCCATAATTATTAATCAGTTTTTCCAGAAAAAAAAGTCAAAATTTATATCATTTTACAAGTACCGCATTTACCTTTTGCGACCTTGAATGATTGCTTAAGTGCGCGCTTCATGGTAATCATTTTGAGCCAACTATAGCAGCCATTACCGGGAGCCCTCTAGCTAGCTACCCGTGAGTCTATATTACAAGTTCAATATCAAAACTGTTTTGAAGAGTGAAAAAAACTTTACCATAACTGTACTCAAATAAAAAGGGATCGCTTTGAAGGAGATAAAATCAATTTGGGTAAATAAATAAGAAATAGCGATTTACGTAAAAATTTCCCCGTATTTTTTGAACACAGTATTCCAATAAAATAAAAGGAATTAAAGAGAGCAACATTTTTGAAAAATTTTAATACACAAAGGAATGCAAGAAAAAACGATTATACAATAAAATGCAAAACGTTCTCTAAGAAAAGCCTACAATTTAACGCAACTCTAAGTTCTAGCTTGATGTTATGTTATATGTTATTTATATATATACATATATATATATATTTTTTTTTTATCACATATTTATATATTCTTATGGCCCCTGTCAAGAGTATTTAAAACCCGTAAATCTCATATCATTACATTAATCATTATGAGATCAAGACTTTAGTCGACTTAGGCCGGCATTCGTTGTTCACGCAATTCAACCGTAACGCTAACGTTCTGTGCGCATTTTATGTACGAGATTTACTCAATTTTCATTATGAATTTACACCTAGAGTCAATGACTTGCGAAAAAATATTTTCAATTTTTTGACCGACACGCCCCTAAGTAATTTCTTCATCTTCAAATACATTCATATTTTGGTTCAGAGGTTTTTTCTCCTATTCCTTTTTCCTTTAAGAGGACGAAATTGTGGTTTGTTCAAGAAATTCGTCAATACATTAAATAAACATTTTATAGCATTAGTTTTAGTTAGTTTTTTTGTTGTTTAATGCACCCGCACAGTTTGCTTTAGCTATGGTTGCTTTCTATTACCATAAGGTATTGTAAAAATGCTCACCGAAAAGAAGTTCTAAGTTAACCAATAAAGAGAGATTTTTTACGGCCTCAGTGAAGTGTATGATAATTACTAAAGCAGATTATATTTTAATAAGTTTTCCACTGTTCTACTCTAATCATTGTACACAAACGCGTCCACACACACACACACACCAACCCATCTATATATAAATGCAATTTCGCCTAACGTGCTTGTGTGTGTGTGTGTGGGTGTATGGGTGTTTGTGAATATGTAGTTGTCTAATAACAAAAATTTAATTTGAATGTTATAATGTTTGCGTAAAAGGAGATAAGAAGATGGCAGGAGATACTCTCTCTTCCCACTTTACTTCATATTCCATTCATCGTTGGTAAATTTTGCGTTGATTTAGCAAATACGAATCTGATTCCAAGGCATCTGCATAATTGCTCTTTGAAATTTGATAAAGTATACACAGATGTACTTTAACATACGTATCGAGAACTATTGTAAATCCAAAGCATTTATGTAAATCGATATATCCTAATAAAATTATACACATATATTACCGTAAAGCAACTAATTTATCGGACATTTGAGCGAATATCCAGAGAACCTATAAAACAAAACAAAAAATAAAAAAAACCGCATAAATTTTCTTTCTCTCATTTTCCTCTCCTCCCGGAAACTTCACGACGAAAATTCCATAAAACATATAGCACGAATGGTCTTTATAAACATAATAGTCTGATATTATATAGCTAGTAAAACATATAGCACGAATGGTCTTTATAAACATAATAGTCTGATATTATATAGCTAGGCTTGTCCATCTGTCGTCCATCGCCTATTAAAAATGGATCGTTTACTGTTAGTTGATGTATTCACAAATCAAGTTTAAAGCTAAATATGGGTTGTGTCTCCACAAAAGACTCAGCACAAGACTGATCGCGATTAGTTAGCTACTGACCCGCCTACACGTGACAACCAAATTTTATGAAAACTGACGACTTACCTATCCTACATGACTTACTATGACTCTCATTACTGGGTAGTATATCTGCGTAAGCAGAAAAAATATACCCATAACTAATCCACTTTAGTAACTTTCAGTTCAGTTATAGTTTGCAAAAGTACATATTACAGTTTCTGAACGTTTATACATTGATTAAACATTAAAAGTTCATTGAAATGTTTTTAATGGCAATTAAGCACATTTATCAAACTTAATTGAACTGCTGCCACATTAACAGACATACATATTCACTCATATATGTATGTATGTATACCCACACACACGCACACATATACATATACACATACGCCCACAAGAAAGCTAAAAGGGAAAAAATCAGAAAATTACGCATTACTAGAGACACATACATATAGATATATATATACAGATATACATATATATATATATATATAATTATACGTATGTATGTATATGCATAGCAATAATCGAAGAAAAAAGAGAAGCAAACAAGTTTTCCTCACTACACCAGTTGTCCAAAACTTAATGTTTCTTTGTTGTTAATAAGCAAGAAAGCTACATTCGTTTTAGACGAATCTTGGACCGTCTTGACTAAATATATATAAATCGAAATATTTTTGCTACTTGGAGAAACATCAGCTCATCAATTGACCCGACTGACTTATGAAATAATCTATGTTTGTTTTTTGTTTTTGTGTTCTCACATTGAACTTCGAACATAGAGGACAAAAGCCAACTTTTGTAATCTTATGCTTCCACTTTTTCCATCTCGATTAAGAGATCGACTGAAAAATACATGGAACTCATTAAGTACAGAATCCGCTTAGAATCGTAAATACGTATATGTAACTCGCACTCTCAGCCAATTGAAGTTTATGAAGAGTATCTATCTTTTTACAAAAGCACTTGCGAAATAAATATGCCGATCAAAGTTCAACAACTAGAAAGTTAGAGAAACCAATACCAACACGTAATTTAGCAGAGAGATTAACGTCTAGGAAAAAAAGCAGAAGGAGAAGAGTAGTCGTCGTTCGCCGATAAAAATGAAAAGCCCTTGAGAAGCAGGGAATTAACGCAGCCATCACTTTACTAGCATGTTTGTGTGTGGGTGGGTGGGTAAGTCTTAAACCGAAATTTAATTCTAATTAAGGAGTTTTCTGGAATTAATTTTTAGTAAAATAGTATATGTCTGCGTGTGTATATAGCTTTTGTCTTTTTTTTTTCTTTGCTATTCCTTTTTCTCGTTCGTTCTTTCTAATAAAATTTTTCACCCACAGCAACGTTTGCAATCAATAACATGCGGTTTGAATTCCTCTTTTTTATCAAGAACGTTATAAACCAAACGCACACATGAACTCGCACAAACAAGCACAGAGACACAAACTTATGCACTTATACATAATATACTTTAAGCAATCTTTAACTGGATTGACTTTCATATAACATCCGTATTGCATTACAAGATATTTAAGATCAATTAAATGCAATTTTTCGCCTTATTTTACGTACCCACCAAGTTAGGATGAGGTTACACCATCTAATGAGTACGTTATTTGATCTAATATATTAACACACATACAAAATTACATATACATATGCATTATATCTTTATGTATATATATTGCTTAGATTTCGACTAAACTTAGCATTAGTCCATCAATCTATCTGCGTTTTTCTCCCGTATGGCCCAGCAAATTTTGCAAAATTCTAAAGTTATATTGTCAGCAAGCACAACGTGAACAAAATCGAAAAAACAAATGACTCAATTCATTATTGCTAGAAAAAGCTTAAGAGAAAAAAACGAAAAAATATGAAAACAGTCATCGCCGTCGAACAAAGCCACGCCGCAACAGTATAAACTGGGCAGACAAGCATTTTCGATATGAAAATTATGGCAAAGAATTTCCACAATATGTTCACTGACGGCATTCTCTCCACACAGGGTCGATGACTTTTTCACTTTGGTACACAACAATCAAAACCATATAAAAACTACATGTTCGTAGACAGGTCGATCGGCCACCGATGAAGAATAAGTTTGCTCCGTTTCAATTTTATACAGAATATAATTGCTGCGAAGCTTAATAGTCGAAATATGCATCATCATTATCTATAGTCTTTTGCCAGCGAGCCATTTTCGCACGCCTTCATCCTCTGTGAACCGTTGGCTTGCTAAATCTGACTGCGTTGGTCTGAGTAAGCGGTAATCGGAAGGTGTGGAGGTCGGCAGGCCTGGAGAATAAAGCGGAGTGCTGTAAGACTTCCCAGCTCAAGCTGAAAACTATTTTCTAAATTACTTTTAATGAAGACGGACGGACGTATGCGAATTTTCATTGTTCTCAAGACCAACATTTTTTGCACAAAATCCCGCAAACCACTTTCTGTTGCTGTTTCGTAGCTTACTGCGTTTTCATTTCAAACCAACTTCCATTTCCGTACCTTCTGCTGCCTTTGCGGAAAAACGCAATGCCGTAAATGACACAAAACTCTTTGCACTGAACGACAGCTTGTAAACAGCAATATCCAAGTTATCTCTATCTGAAGCTTCGGGAAAACTGAACAGCTTGCGGTTGATTTTATGAAACAAGCAATTTCATCGGACCGGGTTTATTTTGCACATCGTACATTATATATACGAGAAAAAAAGAAGAAAGAGTGACTTTTTATTTTCCTCGAAAAATGTTTACCTATTTTGTCCCCTTCAATGTAATGCCCGCATATAATCCAGGTGTTGGGAGTCCGCGATTCGCTTTACGATAAATGTTTTCTTAATTTGATCTCATCTTCTTCCTCCGCAATAGCTTCGCTTGTCCGCGTTTTGCGGGCAAAAGTGCAAATATTTATAAAAATAAAAAGAAATTCGGATTTAATTTCACTGATTTTCAGTTTGTTCTCCCAAACACTTTTACGTTTAACGGCGAACATTTGTTACTAATTATCAAGACCATAAATGCGAGAGAAGGTATGGAATGGCAGAGATGGGAATTGAAATTAAATAGTTGCATACATCGAGAGATTGCACCAGAGCGGCGAAGACCGAATTCAATATTAAGTGAAAACTAATTAATATTAATTGATGGGTAATTTCATTTTTTTTTTTGCTCTACCGCAAAGGCAGAAATAGCAAATGCAGGTTAACACAGCGACCGAAGCAATTCGACAAAACGAATAGCTGAAAAACAGGCAAAAGAGGAAAGGAAGAAAAAGCGAACGCACAAAACAGCAAAAAACTAAAAATGGAATTTTCAATAAAGTTTAGTTTAGAGTGTTTTTTAACTCCTTTTGTTTTTCATGTACACACATATACACATATTTGTGATAAATTTCTAAATAAAAAATGTTTTCAATTGAAATTTAATTTCAATCACTAACCAATTCTAGTAATGGACGAGTTGTAGATTTTTTTCATTTCATTTCTTTTTTATATATTTTTTTATTTTATTTTTTAACTTTTCTTTTTTTTTCTTATATTTCCCACATTTTTAATGCATTTACTTTACACTAGAAAAATATCTCGACAAGTCGGCATCAAATTATAATAAATGAAGTAAGGACTACACATATATACATATACATATTTATGTGGCATGCTGCGCTCTACGCAGCTGGATATTATTTCAAACAAATCGAAAACATTAAATTGTCTGGTTAAAGTAAACGTTTGTAAGAATATTAGAATAGGGCGAGAGAGAAATCTACCAAAAGAAAAAAAAACTATTTTCTTCAAATAAATAAAAGAAAAACTTTTGGCCAAAACGAATTGAGGGACAGCAAATTCAAGCGATGAGATTTAGTCATAAAGGCTTACTTACTACTCGTCACTGCCAAAACTTTATACTTACTGCAGGCTACTGTAAAATGTAATTCAATTAAACATAGTTCAGAAAGAAGTCTCCTATTAAGCAGGAAAAAACTTGCTAACCAAAATTTCTTCACCAAAATTTCTTCCAGCTTTTTTAAACTAAATATGCGTCATTTTGACCGACAACCTTTTGTTATTTTTGTGGCAAAATCATTTTTCCATCACTATAGAACCTGCAGGTTCTCTGCGTGAAAAATCGAACCAAGTGATACTCGATGATTATTATACTATGCGCATCCCAAAATACGGACACCATAATCTTCCCAACCGACTTTTGTTTTTTTGGTTGCTATGGACGGCTTTCGCCGGCTGCTATCCACTTGGCTGACTACCGATCTGACTCTGGAGTGTCTGTGAAGCGTTCCAAGCTCCATCCAATGGCATATATTAGCATGAAGAAATACTTTCTATTTCATCCAAACGGCTTCAACACGTTGCTGTTTTTTAGTCAAAAGTGAGCAAACGCGGCGCCCACTTCGAACATACCTCTCTCATGCGTCAGCTATGTGTCGCAACTACACTCATCGGTCTTTTAAAAAGATTTTGTACACTATCTTTTTGTTTTTTGGACCAACTGTCGTATTCAGTCAACCAGAGGGTTTAGCATCACCAGCGTACATATGACTTTGTTTAAAATTAGCGAACCATCCACAAATTTCTTCTTTTGACAGGCAAGGGCCGCCATAATATGATGCAAGGCAATGCTGCTTGCAACGAATCTCAAAACTATTCGCATTTTTTCGAAAATAGCAAAAGTCGCGTCTCCGAAATAACTGTAGCTTGTAGACTAATTCTCGGAATGTTATCCAATTTGGCAACCTATGATCCAGAAATCATCTGAATGTGTGAATAGTGTCGTCATATATTTATCTGACCGTCATATGTAATATCAATACCAAAATTATATGTTTACTGCGCTAGTGTTTCGCTAGCTATATACGACATTTTAAGTATCCAGTTTACTTATTTTTAAAATAATTTCGAAGGAAACCTCCCGTATATATATATATAAATAGTATGACTTTTATTCTTCGTTGAGGCCTTATAGGGTAACATAACATTTAACTTTTTGTTTGTTTTCTGGCATGACTTTTTTATAAAAAAACTTACAAGAAATTACTTTCTTGTGATTACAACATTGTAGTGTAAATAAAAAAGTTTGCAAAATTTGATATCTTAACTCTAAGAATGCTATTACATTTATGCTAGAAGCATAAATATGTAGCCTTGGTTTATAAAGTCAAAGTTTACCATTAACTCGCAAAATTCCATGAGAAATCTTGGGAAAATTATGTTTTTATACCCACCACTGAAGGGTGGGAGCATACTCCTCTTGTTTTCTTTCCTAATGGATGGAACACCCAAAAGGAAGCTTCAGAGATCAGGAAGGTATATATACTCTTGATCAGTCTGTGTGATGCTTGTTGTTAACACTTTTCTGGTCGCAAAACTGAAGACATGGAATTCAAATTTGGTAGAAACATTGAAAATTTTTGCACGGAGGTTGCTACTGAAAATGGTTCAGATAGGTTGGAGCAGAAGCCCGCAGTGGAGCGTAAACTGAAAGCAACTCAAATTTTTTTTAACAAAAAAAAGTGTCGGAACACTCTACGCTGTACGTGCACGAAATGGAAAAAATCGACCATGCCCACACAAAATCACAAGCGATTAAATTTTATTTTTTTCACATTGCTGAGGTTTTATTCTTATTTGTCATAACGAAAGCAAGACCGAATGTTTAAAGCCATTTTCTACATTCCTCAAGTGAGAATATATTGTCTGCATAAAAATGGCTTAATTCTAAAAAGAAAATATGGTAGACTCCGCGACATGGTGGATAAATATTTTCTTAAAAATACCTTCGTCGCACGTATTCAATGAAGGAAGTTGGAGGGTAAAATGCGATAGAGTGTGTTAGTTATAGTTGAATTATGGTGAACGTCCCAATAGTGGAATATAACTTTCTTAACTGTATTTGAATAATTTCCTCTTATAACGGTTACTAATTAGTAAAAACCATTTTTAAAGAAAAGTTTTTAGAAACAACAACAGAAATATTTTATATGTGAAATATTTGATGTGTAAAGTGCTAGTAAATGTTATCTATCTATCTTTAGAACTAAAGTGAAAGAAGGAGAGATAGATATCTATTTACATGTCATTTATACCACTTTCCATTTATTATATTCGTGTATAAAAAAATCTGTTTTTCTATAACACAAACACACCCCGAAAAAGAAGAAAGCACGAGAACCTTGTGGAAAAAGAGTCTTTTAAAGTTGTATAACCAATGCCACTTACACGTCACACTTAATCGAATTATCATCAACATCGTCATCATCACCATCATCAAATATGGCGTCAACAAATGTAATAATAGCCCGGTGGCTTGAACTTTTTCTATAGTCTGGATTTTTTTTGTCTTTTTTTCAGTCTTTTCGTTGTTGCTCTTTTTTATTATTTTACTCTAAAAGGATTTGTATACATATCTACTTACTGTTTGCGCTTGAACCCAAAAAATGACAATGCAAATTTTTTTAAGCCATTCACTTCGTTGTTGGCTTCAAATTTGAGGTTATGCTATATGTCAAAGTTTTTGTTATATCCCTGAAGCAAAAATTTTGTAGATTCCTTTAGCTCTACTCGATAATACACTGACAGTGCATTTCCAGCACATATCGAAATGAAATCAACATGTACAGATTTATTCCTGCATGAACTCTCGTCTTATTTACTTATTTTCCTTTTGTGCATGTCTTTTAATCCTGGCGTGTCCTTTGCGAGTTTCTTTTTTCTTTTTTTTTCTATGTGTATTTGTGTAAATTCAACCAGAGTTTGATTCTTATTTTTCATGACCCGTGACTAAGGTGCGATTTTAATGGATTTCCTTTTGTTGTACTAAGCAGGACGCCACCGTACCCAAAACCATTATATTTATCCTTAACGTCCAATACAATACATTGATCAATAACTCCTGGAACCAGGCAAGAAAGTAGCACTTTTTCATTTGAAAAAATCTTCTTGAAGAGTGATACAGTCAATCCAAAGCTTTTTTAGCTTTTTGTAAAACGATTCATCAGTTTACGCTATGATCTCACCATTTGATCTGAATTCCTTTCTCGGAAGTAAGCCTTTGCGATTTGCAAACAAGTTTCACAAATAGGATGTATTTTGCCATTCCAGTCATCGATTTTTGAAAAAGTGTGAATAAACTTAGTATTCATTTGGAGATCAGCTTACCTCGTACCCAACTTCTGATGCAAGATAGTGAATCGAATTTTGATATCTTTAACAAGTCAGTCAGTATTACCTATACCTTGCGACTTTACTTTGCGATCATCTAAGACTAATTTTCAGGATTTTTTTGATATTTTTTAATGTAAACGCCTGTGTTCAGCGTCCATTAGGTTCAGTGTCATCGATGCCGTCTTCATCTTTCATTTATAGTCAACAAATCATCAAACAACTGTTGTTTTCAATGGAGAAGAATTACCTCAACACTTTCCAACCCAATAACTTGGACAATATCTTTGGACAATAGGAGCAATAACAATTAGCGTCACAATGCGTAGACAAATGACCTAAATGATATGAAATATTCACAATTGCTATTTGAGGGTTAGTCTTTAGAAAAATGAGTTCCGCGACTTATTGGCTGAAGTGCTACTTACGGCACTTAATTGGTTTTACTTTAAATCAAATAATTTATAAGCTATTGGCTTATCGGCAAAGTCTATGATCTCAATCATTGCGTTTCGGACTTTCGAATACAGAAGTGAAAGATCTCATAGATGACACGCATTCTTGATAAAGTGTAAGGATTCACTGTATCTATCTGACAAGATGAAAGTGCTTAAGGTCAGAAACCATTGTAAAGATCTTCTTAAAACAGTGTTTTTCGACTAATTTTTTTTTTGGATGAAAGAAAAATTAAGAGAATGGTAATATTCGAGGAATTATTAAGCATGAAAAAAAAATATTATGTAAATATACCATAAAAACCACTTCCTTTTTTTGGTTAACGGATACTTTAGATCTTCTATAAATGTGCGGAGAAAAATTCATTGCCCACATAAAAGGTATTCCTTGAAATTTTGTGCTTTTTCCGGAGGAGATCACTCACGTACTATAAACAGCTGCTGCGAAATTACAGCCTGATGTTTTAGTTTTTAACTTCAAACTTCTCTAATCCGTTAACAAATCTCTTCAGAAAGTGTCTACGTCCATGTAAAACCATTTCCGAACAAAAATACGCTTGTTGAGCCTCAACGAAACACTGCCGGTGCATGGATATGAGGCTGAGAGCGATTTGAGGGCTTTCAATGTTGTGCGGACGTAGGTAGCACCTAGAAGGACTTGAGATCGATCTATCTTTTATTTTACCGACCGATTCACAATCAAATTCTTAATAGATCTTAGCTTGTCTGTCCCTCTGCCCAACTGATGTCTTTTAATACTCTTGTGTTCAGCCTACAGGTCACAATTTTTGAGATATTTTGATGAAATTTAGTACACTAACGTACTTTGACCCAAGGACGAAAGCTATTGGAAATGGTTCGTATCGAAGCACTTGTCCGACCAATCCCTATACAATATGAAAAAATATTCTAATTTTCAAAATTTCGCGACAAAAATCGCTAAATCGCTAAATTGATGTGAAAAATTAAGATTGGATGGGGTAATTTTTTGAACCCCCGTTCTTATGGAAATGGGATCTTTACAGTGAGAGAAGGTCTACTTTTCAATATATCCCCATGAAAAATCGTGCATATTAATGATTGACATAAACAACATAAATAATCTTACCGAATTTGGACAACGTAGGTCTATTGTCTGCATCCCGCCTTTGATATAAAAAATTTGGATCAAGTAGAGCTTTTAATTAGATCCAACCATATAAAGGGGCTCTCATGAAAAGCAAACACTTGTAATCTTTTAGGATAGAAGCAAGTGGAAATTACTAAAATCTTGGGGAAGGAAATTGAGTTCGCTATATTTGGGCCGTGTTAGTTGAAATTTTGAACATCCTTCAATATGAGGGTTTTCATGGAATTGTGTTGTGTAATGTATTATCACGCAAGTGATTGAATGTGTGTGCTAAGCAAAGTGGTGTAGGGTGTCTAATAATCGGCTTTGTCCGGCTATACAGACCTAACTACATTGCTTCCACCATCTGCACAGATTAAAACTATCATCTTGTGGCCAGAATGCATACATAGACAGTAAAATATTTTACCCTATTTGCCCTATATTAACAGCTAACATATGAAACTATATTCACGACGTGAGGCGTACCTTACATTTACAATTCATTGGAAAATGAAAAGCTCAAAACGACATTGTTCGAATCGTTATCAAAAGTAACAAAAAAAATGAAGTGGTCCTCCCTAGCGGTCGTGATTCTTTATTTGATCGCTATTGGATATTACAAAAATCTGAAGTATTTCTTCTTTTAATTATTTTCAGATATCAATAAAGGTTCACCCATCGATTATAAAAGCGGTTCGGCTTGTTCAACACCTACCAAGGATACTCTTAAAGGTTACGAACGTTCCACGAATAATTGTATGGGTCCTGTGCTTCCACCGCGCAGTGTTATGAGCGGCATACCTACGCATCATTATTCGGCACCTATGAACTTTCGTAAGGATCTTGCCGCTCGTTGCTCGGCCAAATGTGTAGCAATTGTCTCGGTCACGATTTTTGTGGCCATGTGCGTTTTATTAATATTTTTAACAGGTGGGTATATAAGAATTAATAAAATATTGCGTCAGTACATAAATTCGTAGCAGAAATTGACAAACTTCTTGCGCAGAATGTCTTCAAAGATTCGCGCTCACCAAAATGAGAAATGCCTTGAACAGAGAAGATATATGCGCTTTGGATTTTTGTACGTATTTTTTTGAGCTTTCGTGAAAGTCAACTATGGTTTTGGCACAAGTCTCAGCTTTTTTACTTAATGTACGATTTCCTATGCATTTGGCAAGCACACAAGAAAAAAACAATTATGAGCGCCATATGTCCAAATTTTCCTAAACGATTATATGTATGGATTCGATAAATGAATTATTGACTTTAATATGTAATTAAAAAAATCGCTCCTTATCCCTAGGCTTTGGTGTCCTGCATTGGTCTCCCTCTGCCCCCTGTACAGTTCTAGTCGGCAATGAGGCCTCTGAGGTAACAGCGGCAAAAAGCACCAATACTGACCTCTCCAAGTTGCATAATTACGCCCCACGCTCAAAAACCGGACAATCTACGACTTTAGTGACAACCGTAAGCTCATCGTTGCCTTCGTCATCTTCAGCCTCGGCAGCAGCGTCCTCATTTTCGTCGGCCTTCCAGTCCACTTCAGCCTCCTCGGTCGCGGTGGGAGCAGCGGCAGCGACTTCATCGGCCACATCGTCGTTGTCATCATCACTGGCAAACGCCAATAATCCAGGTAATTATTCACAACTTTTAATTATTTTCTTTTCCTTGCTTGAGTTTTGCAAACTCTTGAATTGAATAAAGATGGTAGAGTAACAACAACAATAAACTTAAGAAAATCACAAGCATTTTTTTCAAAAAGAAAGGAATTAAAAAAGAAAAGAAAAGAACCCCACTAAAGAGCAAAAAAGCAATTTCAATGACTTCTTCGGGATAAACAAATAGAAGAAATTAAAATAATGAAAGAATGAATGCCAAGGACGAGCGAAAGAGAAGGGAGAGCAATGTAAAAACTCTCAAAGTCGATAATTAAAAAAAAAAAACCCATTTGTCTAAGGGGTGTTGAAAACTTTAAATTATCACAGATAGTAACGATAATAAGTAAATGCAAAACATAAAACTTTTCTCTAAGCTTAGAAACGATAAAATCTAATAAAAAAAAAAGAATAAAAGACGGAGACCGTCATCCAGTATTTGGCTTGGTATAATAACATTAATAACTGCTGATCGTTGCTTATGCAATAAAAGAAATTAATTAAAGGCTTTTTTCCATTCGTGTAAAAATCGTCTATAAAGCTTGACGTAGCTGAGTAAAAAAATGTTTAAAAGAGTGCGGAAAATTTTCAAGAAATTCATAAAAAACATTCTATTATACCTTGCTGTTCTTCCATCGCAGTCATATTAGTGCATGTATTGCACTTTTGCAAAGCGGTTCCAGTGAGTATTTATGCGATCAAATCCCTAGCTTTATAGTATAGACAGCCATGACCAGTGACTAGGTAAAAAAATAACTGAGAAATTTCACCCTGAAATTAATAGTGGATGGACGGACATTATAGTAAAACCCCACATCAAGCTTTCTATATCGAGTTTCAAAAATTGCGCGACCACGAGAGAGCAAGAAATTTCAGCTTTTTATTTCAAATTTTCGATGCTAAGCTCCTTTCCAACAGCAACAGAAAACCGTCAGGTGAGTATGTTGCATGACATAATTAAATGAACTCAGGTTCTTAAGGTTTATCAAAAATATATGTCGCTTAGGGCATTTTTAAAGCATATTTTTCGGTGTCACAAACACAACAAAATTCGAATGCATTCTCACGCCCATGATAGTGATAGTGATAGGTAAATAGTAATAGCATAGTTTCACTTAGTCAATAGCAATGCGAGTATGTAGCGAAAGTTATCCCTTCTATCATAGCATTTAAAATTTTATTGAATTTATTCCGGCAATTGCCATAAATTCTTTGCTCTAAAGAATTATTATGCTCACTTTGCCGTCCCTTTCGTGACTGAATTGCATCTGTTTTCAGCGACACGCAGCGGAATTAAATTAAGTACACATTTTACGCATAATTAAAGCATAAAAAAACTGAAAACTTCTACTTAAGCCAAGTATTTTAGCGTTTAAATGGACGTGAAAGCGCGTCTCACTCCTAAACCATTCAAACTTGTCCTCTTCGCTTCCACGCAAAGTGTAAGAGAGTCGATGTCGTCATTCGCTCCCTTCTTCTTCGCAGTTGCCTTTTCATATGCATGGTAAACTTTTCCTCAAGAAACACAATAGGAGGAGATCAAGTAAATAATTTCGGGCTAATAATGAAGGAAAACATTGAAAAGATTTGTAAAAATGTAAAATAAAATGTAAAAAATTAAATAATTTATTTTTATATATTTGCGTGTGTCTGTGTGTGTGCGTGTGTGTTCGTGTGTGTGCGTGTGTAACATATATAATATTTAGAAAATACAGAATCATTGATAAGATGGATGATGATGTACGACTATAACTACATCAAAGAGTTATTACACGAGAAACGTCTAAGACAACGACAGGAACAACTATTGCAACAGCAATGGCAACGACAACGGCAACTCCAACGGCAGCGGCAGCGGCAACGTCGACGCCGAAGTTTATCTACGCAAAGTTTTAGCGACTTAATTATGGGCCAACTAAAGGAGTTTGGCGTTAATAAAACGGATTTCACAATAAATACAACGGCAATACACTCTGGAAATGATACGGATATGATGAGAAGACACCGGCAAGTAATAAAAACTGCACAAGTTGTAGAAAATGAAAACCAAACTAAGAAAACTGAAAATGAGAATGAGAATGAGAATGAGAATGAAGCTGACACTGATGTTGATGTTGATGTTAATGTTAATGTTGATGCTGATGTTAATGTTAGCGCTGATGCTGATGCTGAAGATGAGTTTAGTTTAATGATGAAAAGTAATTATGGTAACACAAATGCGAATATAAACACAAAGGCTGACGTTAAGGGAGAATTTGAAGATATAACGACTTTGGAAAAACTTTTACCTGATTTTAATTTCAAAAGGAAAAACGATTACAGCAGCAGCACTGCAAGTGATAACTTGATTGTAGAGGATAATTATGACGAAAGCGAAAACAATGATAAAGTTGATAAAACTTTGAAAATCGATAACATATTAAATCTTTATAAAAGTAATGATTATGATAATAATTATAATAACAATAATAATAATAAGAACAACAACAATATTAATAATAATAATAATAACGCAAACATAAGCAATAAATTGAATAAACCTGACTATAAGGCCGACGACGATGAGAACGTTAACGATGATATTAATAGTGATGCTGATGCTGATTTTGAAAATTATCAAGTGTTGAGAAAATCTTTACCTGCTAACAACGATATTAAACAAGAAAAACAAAAAAAGCGAGAAAAGTATTTAGCAATAAAAAGCTCAAACCTTGAAGACATAATAGTAGCAACGGCAGATGATTATGAAGCAAAGATTAAGGAAAATATTTATAAAAATATCATCAAAAATGAAAAATTAACGAAACTTGAGAATTTTACGGAATATAATAATTTAGATGATGTCAATAGGAAAACGAAGGAAGACGACACGATTACAAAATCATTAAAATTTAACAAATCATTAAACCACAATCAACGAAAGCACAATAGAAATGAAATGGGAATCGATAAAGACGATATTGATGACAATAACGAAGATAATAATGATGATGATGACGATGATGATTTGTTATTGCTATCGACAATAAAAGGACAAAATGATACCGTTATTATTGATGTTATTAATCAAAATGACAATATTTCTGAAATTCTAAAGCAGCCTGTAGAAGAAAACTTGAAAAAATTGGAAACTGATACGAACGACAATGATGGCGGCACAATTACGGCACTCGGTGATGCGGGTGATGAGTTTTTCGAAGAAAAGCATTTTCAAATCAAATCAATCAGCGGTGATGTAACTACTGCCGACATTCCGGACTCAATAGCATTTAATAGCCATAATTTAAATGACTATTATGATGACATTTATTTAACAACAACAACAAAAGAAAATGAAAAACTTAATATACTAAATACTCAAGCTGTCGATAATGAAAAATTTATATTAAATTACAAAGACGCAAAGGAAATGACAGCAAAAACGGAAACGCATCAAGCATTTCCCACTTCTACCACCACCGCCACCGTCGCCATCAACGCCGTAACCCCAACCATTAGCATCATGGCCGCTGAGTTTCCTCATCATTTGTCAAAGATCAAAGCAGAGAAAGAAAATAAACATTCTTTAGAAAATCTTATGCTAAATGACGGTTTAATAAGACCAATCAAAGGGGACCAAGGTTTTCAAGAAATGGATTACGCTCAACATATGGATGATGTTGACATTGTCAAATTGGAAGAAACTCATTCCACCGAAGATGAGTTATATAAAACTATTGATGGGACTCGTACTAAGCATTTTAAATTACCGAGAATATCAAAAATGCGAACAATAATCTATGATAAATACAAAAATGAAGTTTATAACTCTGAGGAAGAGCCTAATGATGGCAACAATTTTTTAATAAATAATGAAATCTCAAATTTCCATCCTTTTACGCCGACGTCGTACTTAACTAGCACTGTTTCGCCTGCAACTACGCTCGCAAGCACGCCGACAACGACTCCCCTTGATAAACGTATAATGGTGAACTTAACGATAGCAAGCAACGATGGATCAGGAAGTATGTATTCTCTTCATATAGCCGTGCCAGCCTTCGATAATCATGGCCAGGTTAAGAACGTAGAGCAAGTGCTTACACATGACCATTTGCCTCATAGCGAACAGGAGCAATTTCTCAATAATAAGAACAGTCCATATTGTATACCAGAGCCACCACCACCTATACCAGAATGTCCTTGCCCATGCGCTAATGTATTTGAAACATCGTCGCAATCGTTACCTTCCACGGATGATGATTCAAATGACTCTGGCGACCGATTTAATGACCAGTTAACAATTATAAGCCTTGATAATAAAATTAATAAAAAAAATAATAACGAAACGAATCGCATTCGTTCTGATATCTCTTGTAAAACAAATGATGAAAATAATGATGATGATAGTGATAATGATGCCAACTTGCCCACTACTACTACCATTACTACTACTACTACTACTACTACTAGCCCATCTATAAGTGTTTTAACGTCTACTAGAAAAGGTGTTATTGATAATATTCATGATGATGATGATGATGATGATGATGATGATGGTATTGTTGATAGCATGATGAATGGTGAAAAGTTTGCATGTCCTGACGTTATGCCTATTTTAATACTTGAAGGTGATTGTTTTCATATTTAAAATCAACTAATACAAGCCAATCTAATGCTCAAACCGATACTTACTAATCTGCACTAAACTAATCTGACTAAACAAATAATATAAAAAAGAAATTAAAAACAGAAAAGAATCTTTTTAACATTTCTTAGCGTAAAAATCGTTTCGTTGTACAGTATACTTAATATTTATTATGATGGCATTAATTACTTAACTTACAAAGCTTGTCAATGCAAAGAAAAAATCATGTGAACCCAATACATTGTAACACTATAACACAGTAAAACTTTAACACCAGCATTCATTATCTCAAACCCCCTACACGAAAACGTTGTAATGCTCCTATCTTTTTATATTAAACAAATTTATAACGACCTATATAGTAATAGTAACAAAACAATCTCTATAACCAATGTCGAAATGAGATTTTTGTTTTTTTTTTTGCAAATTGATCGCAACATATCGGAGCTTAGATAATGTTGGCAAATGGAGAGCAGTGTTAGCACTCCTGCTTAGCTATTCGTGGATGTGCAGTAAGAAAGAGAAATTATGTCAAGTCTCTCCGTTGTTATCCGCCGAAGGATAAATGCAAGTCATCGTTAATATTTGGCAAACGAAGAAAAACTAAGAATGAATTGAATAAATAAAGCGTTTAGCTCTTCAATTGCTTCATTGTCTAGGTTATTTTTGTCATATACTTGAAAATCCTTTCATCTTATCAATGAGAAGAACCGTACGGCCCTTGAGTCTTAATACCAAAACTCATTTAAATATAAGAGCATTTCTTAAATACATCCTTTTAATCTCCAAAAGAACGCATTTCATTAACTAACTAAAGTACTTTTGTTGTCTTTTTTTTTTTGTGTGTTATTTATTCTTATCACACTCACACACACACACACACACACACACACACATACACACACACACACACATACATGCATACATACATACATGAACACATATGTAAACAAAAATACGTCTCAATCAGGAGCTCGTACGTTTCCGGCTCGTAGTTTTCCACCAGATGGCACTACATTCGGGCAAATAACTTTGGGTCAAAAGCTAACTAAGGAAATTCAGCCGTACAGTTATTGGAATATGCAGTTTTATCAATCGGAACCGGCTTATGTGAAATTTGATTACACCATACCGCGAGGTGCTTCTATAGGCGTCTACGGTCGGCGTAATGCTTTGCCTACGCACACTCAATATCATTTCAAAGAGGTCCTAAGTGGTTTCAGTGCCAGTACTCGTACTACGCGAGCTGCTCACGTAAGTATCACGCTGTCTACTTAGTCTTCTTTTAATATGAGTGGGTGGCGTATTTAAAAAGCTTATATTAACCAATAAATATAAACTTACATTTCATTTCGTTCTATGTTCTTATATATCACCTGCTTAACAACTTATCACCTCCAAAATCCCGCCTAAATTGTACTATCGCTTTGGCATTCCTCTACATCATCATGTATAAAATAAACTCTTTACATGTGAAATCACTCATTGTAAAAACAAAAAATAATAAAAATGATAATAATAATAATAATAATAATAATAATAATAATAATCGGGGACAACGTACAGTTATCGATAACACGTGAAGTGACCCGTTACATGGAACCAGGGCATTGGTTTGTCTCCTTATATAATGATGATGGCGATGTTCAAGAGGTTACTTTTTATGCGGCCATTGCCGAGGATATGACGCAAAATTGTCCGAATGGTTGTTCCGGTAACGGTCAATGCTTGCTCGGTCATTGCCAATGTAATCCTGGTTTTGGCGGCGATGATTGCAGTGAAAGTGTTTGCCCGGTTTTGTGTTCCCAGCATGGCGAATACAATAACGGTGAATGTATATGCAATCCGGGCTGGAAGGGCAAAGAATGTTCCTTGCGACATGACGAATGCGAAGTAGCTGATTGCAAAGGTCACGGCCATTGTGTGAGTGGCAAATGTCAATGTATGCGCGGTTATAAAGGCAAATTCTGCGAGGAAGGTATATAATGAAAGAATATTTTACTTGAAAAAAAAAGATACGAAAAAAGCGATATACGTTATCCTATTTTTTTCTTTTCTTTTCATTTTATTTGAGATAAAATAAATCAAAAATATCATAAAGATTACGGCACGACGATCCTGCAAATCCCGCAAGAAAGAAAAATATATGTAATAAAATTTAAATCCTCTGAACGAACTTCCGAAATGAAGGAAACTATTGAACGTTACAAACACGATAATGAGGTTATATACGTCTTCAGTCGACTTTAACCATCCCCTCCACTAGTTTGTACATTGGCAAATGTGTATATGCAACCATCATGATATTATTTTAATTTTCCCAAATTCTTGTAGAGCACTGAGACAAACATAGGTAACTCATCTGTGTGTGATCTGTTTTATTAGCAAAATGGATTTAATTATGTCCATGCAAACGTCTTTTTGTCTGTTAATCCTGTTTGCTGCTTATATCACGATTGCAATTGCAAGGCTTTTTTTTTGTTTTTTTGAAAATCAAATCTGGTTTTATAGTTCTCTCCGGTCCTACTACATGGATTACATGGCTTTTGGTTTGTACAATTACCTAGAAAGTGCTGCTAAATTATACAAAATTATTATATGCAGTATGTTTTATGTACAGTGACACACACGCCTATTGAGTCAAATGAAGCCTGTCCTGTAAGGATTTATATAAAATACTTAAGCTAATGATCGTTATTAAAGGACTCGGGTCAAGTCGTAAATAAGGTCACACTTGACTTCTATCTTGTAACAAATAGGCTAAGATCAAAATCGTCTTATCGTTTCAATTAGAGATTCATTGAACTGATGCAACAGTAACTAGTTTAGCGAATTTTATAGTGAATTTCGTCTAACATGAACTACTTTTTCTAATTTAGTGGATTGTCCTCATCCCACATGCTCGAGTCATGGCTTTTGTGCTGACGGTACTTGCATATGTAAAAAGGGTTGGAAAGGTCCCGATTGCGCGATCATGGACCAAGACGCTTTGCAATGTTTACCCGATTGTTCCGGCCATGGTACTTTCGATTTAGATTCACAAACTTGCACCTGTGAGTCTAAATGGAGTGGCGATGACTGCTCTAAAGAACTATGCGATTTGGATTGTGGCCAACACGGTCGCTGCATAGGCGATGCTTGTACCTGCGATGACAGTTGGGGAGGAGAATATTGCAATACGAAATTATGCGATTTGCGATGCAATGAACATGGCCAATGCAAGAACGGAACTTGCCTTTGTGTGACCGGATGGAATGGTAAACACTGTACCATCGAAGGATGCCCTAACAGTTGTTCGAATCACGGCCAATGTCGGGTCAGTGGTGAAGGCCAATGGGAATGCCGATGTTATGAAGGCTGGGATGGTCCAGATTGTGGTATAGCCTTAGAATTAAATTGCGGCGATAGCAAAGACAACGACAAAGGTAAAGAACAATGCTTTAAAGATCTTTGTATTATTAGTTTATACAAAATTTTACCAAATTTTCGAAAATTTCTGCAGACGGTTTGGTAGATTGCGAAGACCCCGAATGCTGTGCCAGCCATGTTTGTAAGACGTCGCAACTTTGCGTTTCTGCCCCTAAGCCAATTGATGTCCTATTACGTAAACAACCGCCTGCCATTACTGCTTCGTTCTTTGAACGAATGAAATTTTTGATCGACGAAAGCAGCTTGCAAAACTACGCTAAGCTGGAAACGTTTAATGAAAGGTAAGTTTTAGTAGCTTTTTCTCTTTTAGTTTTACAAACAAGCAATTGGAATTGAAAAAGATTAAAAATTGTGTTCGATGCCTTCTAGAAAAAAGGAAAAAATAAATAAAATAATAAGAAAAAATTAAAAAAAAAAAATGATAAGGAAACTAGTTTGCATTTTATATATGTATTTATATTATATTATGTAAAAACTTTTGTTTTAAGTTTTTGTGACCCTGTCTAATGATTTTCCTGTTCCCTAAATATATACTCCAGTAACCCCGATATATTTGTTGTAAGCTTAACCTTTGTCCTTTGTTGTGTATAACTTTATGAAAGCAAAAACCCTTTCAAAAAGGTCCCATTTACACATCTTTTTTGTTTTTAATTTCATTGTTTATTCATTTCAAAACCTTCGAAGCAGGTTGTTTGGTGCGGGTCTATCGGGCTTTAAAGAGTATTAACGTTTAGGTTTAAGAAAAAAATACAAAAAAAAAAAAATATATACTCAGCATAAATCAAGTCTAATTCAACAATTTTTCTCTGCTCTCTTTTTTCTCTTTCTCACACTTGCTCTTTCCCACTAATATGTTTGTTTGTTTGTTTTCTCGGCCAACACTTAACATAAATCAACAAAAATCACTAATTTTTTTCAAAAATCATAAAAAAAAACAAAACTAAAAATTAAAAACAAATCGAAACGTAACGTTCTTAACACTCGTAACCCATGGCAAATCGCTAAACTAACCGTTACAAATTTGAAAACAAAAAAAACCAACAAAAATCACAAAAATACACTAACAGCATTTTTTGGAATTATTTCAATGCAAGGTAAGGAAGCGTTCATCTCTACTAATTTTATACTCAAATGCTGGTTGTTTGGTATTTTCCACTTTTTTTTTTAGTTCGACTTTTAATTTCTTTTTTTTGTTTCATATATATAAATATATATATATATGTATCCTTTTATCCCCCTCTTCTTTATTTATATTCTCTTCACTCTTATCTATTAACAACATCGTTTTTAGATTTTTGCAAATTTATTTTTCATCATCCGCAATGGTAGTTAGTTTTGTCTTTTTTCTTTTTTAATTTTTTTTTTTAATTTCTGTAGAATTTGTTAACACATATTACACGTTTTCGCTGTTTTGTTTGTTCATTCACCTGAAAACACGGTTTTTAAAACATCCAAGCAACCTTAATACTGTGGTCTTAAAGTCTACAGTGCGTCAGTGTTTTTTTAAATACTTAAAAATACCATAAAACAATTTCATTATAAATAGGTTGGAAATTGGGTTAAATAAATATTTGTTTTTTGTGTAAACCTTATATGTTTTCAGTTTCGTGTACGTGTGAAATTTTTTTTTAAATTTTTTTCGAAAAATATGTTTTTTTCAATTTATTCTTTAATGCTTGCTAGTAAATTAGCTAAAAGTACTCTCTATCTCACTCTTTGTCTACGTCTCTCTTTTAAAATAATTTAACTAACTTATTTCGTTTCTTCTTTTTTTTTGTGCTGATGCTTATATATTTGTAGTCGCTCGGCTGTTATTCGAGGACGTGTAGTCACCTCACTGGGTATGGGTTTGGTGGGAGTGCGTGTCTCCACTACTACTCTTTTAGAGGGTTTCACTTTAACTCGAGATGACGGCTGGTTTGATCTGATGGTCAACGGAGGTGGAGCTGTTACTTTGCAGTTTGGTCGGTCTCCTTTCCGACCTCAATCGCGAATAGTACAAGTTCCTTGGAATGAGGTTATTATTATTGATATGGTGGTCATGTCTATGTCAGAAGAGAAAAGTCTGCCGCCCTCCACACACACTTGTTTTTCACATGATTATGATCTGATGAAACCGGTGGTTTTAGCTTCGTGGAAGCACGGCTTTCAAGGAGCCTGTCCCGACCGCAGTGCCATTTTGGCAGAATCTCAAGTTATTCAAGAATCATTACAAATACCAGGCACCGGACTTAATTTAGTATATCATTCGTCTCGTGCCGCTGGTTATTTGTCTACCATAAAGCTTCAGCTAACACCAGAAATCATTCCCAGTTCCCTGCATCTTATTCATTTGCGCATAACGATAGAAGGTATACTGTTCGAGCGGATATTCGAAGCTGATCCTGGCATTAAATTTACATATGCGTGGAATCGTTTAAATATCTACCGCCAGAGGGTTTACGGCGTCACAACTGCCGTAGTGAAAGTCGGATATCAATATACCGACTGCAAAGATATTATTTGGGACATACAAACCACAAAATTATCAGGTCATGATATGTCTATATCAGAGGTCGGAGGATGGAATTTAGATATACATCATCGTTATAACTTTCATGAAGGCATTCTACAAAAAGGGGATGGTTCCAACATTTATTTGAAAAATAAACCTCGTGTTATTCTCACCACAATGGGCGATGGCCATCAAAGGCCTTTAGAGTGCATGGACTGTGAAGGTTTAGCTTTGAAGCAACGGCTTTTAGCGCCAGTAGCGTTAGCTGCTTCCCCTGATGGCAGCCTTTATGTTGGGGATTTTAATTATATTAGGCGCATTATGACCGATGGTACTGTACGCACGGTAGTCAAGTTAAATGCCACCCGTGTCTCATACCGTTATCATATGGCTTTAAGTCCTTTAGACGGTACGCTGTATATTTCCGATCCTGAATCACATCAAATCATACGTGTTCGGGATACAAATGATTTTACGCAACCCGAAAGAAATTGGGAACCCACTGTCGGATCAGGAGAACGGTGTTTACCCGGTGATGAGGCCCATTGTGGTGATGGGGCGTTGGCCAAAGATGCTAAATTAGCTTATCCCAAAGGCATTGCCATCTCTAGTGACAATATCCTCTATTTTGCTGATGGCACAAATATTCGTATGGTTGACCGTGACGGTATTGTTAGCACGTTGATTGGTAATCACATGCATAAGTCACACTGGAAGCCTATACCCTGCGAGGGAACCCTTAAGTTGGAAGAAATGCATTTAAGATGGCCTACAGAACTGGCGGTCAGCCCGCTTGACAATACCCTTCATATTATTGATGATCACATGATTTTACGCATGACACCCGATGGTAGAGTGCGTGTGATATCCGGGCGTCCTCTGCACTGTGCTACCACTTCTTCAGTTTATGACACTGATTTAGCCACTCATGCCACACTGGTTATGCCCCAGTCAATTGCTTTTGGGCCCTTAGGGGAATTATATGTTGCAGAAAGTGATTCGCAGCGCATCAATCGTGTAAGAGTTATTGGAACTAATGGCCGTATTTCACCTTTTGCTGGAGCTGAATCGAAATGTAATTGCTTAGAGCGTGGTTGCGATTGTTTTGAAGCTGACCATTATTTAGCCACTAGTGCCAAATTTAATACCATCGCAGCTTTAGCTGTCACTCCCGACGGTCATGTTCACATAGCCGATCAAGCCAACTATCGCATACGTTCAGTCATGTCCAGCATTCCCGAAGCAAGTGCATCGCGCGAGTACGAAATCTATGCTCCTGATATGCAAGAGATTTACATTTTCAATCGGTTCGGTCAACATGTCATGACTAAAAATATTCTTACGGGTGAAACCACGTATGTCTTCACCTACAATGTCAACACTTCAAACGGCAAATTAAGCACAGTAACTGATGCAGCTGGCAACAAAGTCTTCCTTTTGCGTGATTACACTTCGCAGGTGAATTCCATTGAGAATACTAAAGGACAGAAATGTCGTTTGCGTATGACTCGGATGAAAATGTTGCACGAACTCAATACACCCGACAACTATAATGTAACTTTTGAATACCATGGACCTACGGGTCTTCTAAAAACCAAATTAGATTCCACTGGTCGTTCTTACGTGTACAACTATGACGAGTTCGGCCGTTTAACATCGGCCGTTACCCCGACGGGTCGTGTAATCGATTTGGCTTTCGATTTGAGTGTTAAAGGTGCACAAGTGAAAGTATCTGAAAATGCTCAAAAAGAAATTTCTATGCTGATTCAAGGTTCTTCAGTTGTCGTGCGTAACGGAGAAGCCGAATCTAAAACTATGGTTGAAATGGACGGTTCCACCACCAGTATTACCGCCTGGGGGCACATGCTCCAAATGGAGGTAGTACCCTATCCAGTCCTCGCTGAAATCAGTCCAATAATTGGCGAAAGTTACCCCGTACCGGCTAAACAGCGCACTGAAATTGCCGGTGACTTGGCTAATCGTTTCGAATGGCGGTATTTTGTACGTCGCCTACAACAAGGCAAACAAAGCAAAGGACCACGCCCTTTTACACAAGTAGGCCGTAAATTACGCGTAAATGGTGATAATGTTTTGACTTTGGAATATGACCGCGATACCCAGTCTATAGTAGTAATGGTCGATGACAAACAGGAATTGCTTAACGTTACTTATGATCGCACTTCTCGGCCCGTGAGTTTCCGGCCACAGTCCGGAGACTATGCTGATGTAGATTTGGAGTACGATCGGTTCGGCCGCTTGGTAACTTGGAAGTGGGGCAATCTTCAGGAAGCTTACACCTTTGATCGTAATGGTCGTCTAAATGAAATCAAATATGGCGACGGGTCATCTATGGTTTATGCTTTTAAAGACATGTTCGGCTCTTTACCTTTGAAAGTGACAACACCACGACGCTCAGATTATCTATTACAATATGATGATGCAGGTGCCTTGCAAAGCCTTACCACACCCAGAGGTCACATACATTCATTTTCCGTGCAAACCTCACTAGGATTCTTTAAGTATCAGTATTTCTCTCCCATCAATCGGCATCCTTTCGAGATACTATACAATGATGAGGGGCAGATCTTAGCGAAAATACATCCGCATCAATCGGGTAAAGTGGCGTTCGTTCATGATAATGCTGGACGTTTGGAAACAATTTTAGCAGGACTCTCTAGCACGCATTATACGTATCAGGACACTACCAGTTTAGTAAAATCCGTCGACGTTCAAGAGCCTGGTTTCGAATTAAGACGCGAGTTCAAATATCATGCAGGTATCTTAAAAGACGAAAAACTTCGCTTCGGCTCGAAAAATTCCTTGGCCTCAGCTCATTATAAGTACGCCTACGACGGTAACGCCCGTTTGACAGGTGTGGAAATGACAATTGATGATAAAGAAATGCCTACGACACGTTACAAATACAGTCAGAATCTAGGCCAGTTGGAGGTGGTACAAGATTTGAAAATAACACGTAACGCATTCAATCGCACCGTGATACAAGACTCTTCCAAACAGTTCTTTACAATCATCGATTACGATCAACATGGCCGTGTGAAAAGTGTTTTAATGAATATTAAAAGTTTTGACGTATTTCGTTTGGAATTGGATTATGATTTACGTAATCGGATTAAATCCCAAAAGACCACCTTTGGTCGCTCAACTGCTTTCGATAAGATCAACTATAATGCTGATGGTCATGTAATCGAAGTATTAGGCACAAATAATTGGAAGTACTTGTATGATGAAAATGGTAATGCGGTAAGTGTAGTAGATCAAGGAGAAAAAATCAATTTAGGTTACGATATCGGCGATCGTGTAATTAAAGTGGGTGATATCGAATTCAATAATTATGACGCTCGAGGGTTTGTGGTCAGACGTGGCGAACAGAAATATCGATATAATAATCGGGGCCAGTTGATACACGCATTTGAACGTGAACGCTTCCAGACTTGGTATTATTATGATGATCGCAGCCGTTTGATGGCATGGCATGACAGCAAAGGCAACGTTACACAATATTATTACGCCAATCCTAGAACACCTGCTCTTTTAACACATATGCATTACCCTAAAACGGGGAAAACGGTGAGATTTTTCTACGACGATCGTGATATGCTCATAGCCATTGAGACTAGCGAGCAAAGGTATTATGTAGCTACAGATCAGAATGGTTCACCGTTAGCGTTTTTCGATTTAAATGGCAGTATTATTAAGGAAATCAAACGTACTCCATTTGGGCGCATAATCAAAGATACGAATCCTGACTTCTTTGTACCAGTAGACTTTCATGGTGGTATGTTAGATCCTCTAACTAAATTGGTGTATATTGACGGCCGACAATATGACTCAACAGTGGGTCAATGGATGACGCCCATGTGGGAAACATTAGCCACTGAAATGTCAAATCCTACAGATGTATTCATATATCGCTATAACAACAATGATCCTGTCAATCCCAGCAAACAACCGAATTACATGATTGAATTGGAATCATGGTTGCAACTCTTCGGTTATGACCTAAATAATATGCAAAGTGCAAAGTACACCAAGACGATACAATATAATCCTCAAGCATCCATTAAGTCGCATACGTTGGCTCCAGATTTCGGTGTTATATCGGGCCTGGAATGTATTGTAGAAAAAACGAATCAAAAGTTTAGCGATTTTGATTTCGTTCCCAAACCATTGCTGAAAATGGAACCGAAAATGCGTAATCTCTTACCGAGAGTAAGTTATCGAAGAGGTGTATTCGGCGAGGGAGTATTACTATCACGCATCGGCGGCCGGGCTTTGGTGAGCGTCGTGGACGGCTCAAATAGCGTGGTGCAGGACGTAGTTTCGTCAGTATTTAATAACTCTTACTTCTTGGACGTGCACTTTAGTATACACGATCAAGATGTGTTTTACTTTGTCAAAGATAACGTTTTAAAATTAAGAGATGACAATGAAGAGTTACGACGCTTAGGCGGAATGTTTAACATATCAACGCATGAAATAACTGATCATGGGGGTAGCGCAGCAAAAGAATTAAGATTGCATGGACCTGATGCAGTGGTCACGATTAAATATGGAGTAGATCCCGAACAGGAGAGACATCGCATTCTGAAGCATGCTCATAAACGGGCTGTAGAGAGAGCTTGGGAATTGGAGAAGCAACTAGTGGCGGCCGGTTTTCAAGGTCGAGGAGATTGGACGGAAGAAGAGAAAGAAGAACTAGTATCTCATGGTGATGTTGACGGTTGGGTTGGCGTCGATATACACAGCATTTACAAATATCCGCAATTAGCCGACGATCCCGGTAACGTAGCCTTCCAAAGGGATGCGAAACGTAAACGAAGAAAGACCGGCAACCAACATCGGCAACAGGGCAAACGGCGCCAGCAGCGATTAAAAGACATGTCAACGTGAGTTTCACAAACCGAGTTCTATAGTAGCGATTACCAACAATACTACAACGATATCAGCGACTACTACTACTTGTACAGTGCGAATGACCCCGAATCCGAATCGCTGTACGATGCCGAAGACGAAGAGGAAAATGAAAATGAAAATTTCGATGGCGAACTATTATTTCAAAATAAAGCGAAAGACTTTGACAGCAACTCAACCGAAGATGACTTGTATTATTAAAATTTATATATGGCTCTCCTCCTCTCTCTCTTTACTTAAGACATCAAAATAAATATACAAATCAAGAAGAACAAAGAAAATTAATTAAATCAACAAAAAAACGAAAAACTTTTTTGTGTCCCAAAATCCGAATAAAAACAAAAAAAAAACAAAGAACGGCTAGTTTGTCTTACATTACAAATACGCCATAGTTTTTCACCTTACCAGTCCGTGAAGCATTTCCGCAATGCAATGGGTTGGTTAAGTCACAATTTTTTGAATAGAATTTAAATTATAATTAAATTAAATTTTATTCAAAATACAAAAAAATTTTTTAAAAATGTAAAAACGAAAAAAAAAACACCACAAAACAAAACGTTTTGGTCTGCTAGACTTAATGAAAAATTGTCTATATTTTATAGATAAATTATAAAATAGAGCAAAGCATACATATACACACACATCATATAAAAGAGAGTCTGGCGCACTATAGTTTTGTATAGAAAATGAAATCGAGTTAAATTAAAATGCAAAAAACAAAAGATAAAAATAAAAAAAATGTCTAAAAATAGATAAATATGTATGTGTATGTAACAGAATTCTAAACTTTCCATGTACACCCAAACACATCCACGCGGACAAACAGACATACAAATCAACATAAATTCAATGAAATCTTGAAAAACAAAAAACACGCGTATAAGTATTTACATGTAAATGTAATATAATCGAATCTCAAGCATTTTTATGAAAATTATTATTATGTAGAAAACATGTAACTGATGGAGATTCTTTTTCTGTATGTAAAACGAAACGAAAAAAAAAAACAACAACAACAACAAAAACTGAGATTAATTAGCTAAACAAAAATTAGAAAAAAAAGAAAATAAATAAATAAAAAAAAAAAACAAATTAAATGTAATTGATATTAAGCAAACTTAAACATATATACATATATACATACATGCATACATACATACATACATACATACATGCATACATACATACATACATACATACCTACACATATAAACACATACACACGCACACACGTACACACATATACATTATGAACATATTTATCTAAAAAGTGAGATTTATGTAAAAGAATAAAAACGAGAAAAAGCAAAAAAATAAACAAACAACAAACAAAAAATGAAAAAACAATCAATTTTAGTTATATGTTAATATTTATAATATATGTCCTCATGTGTATGAGGAATGCAAACAACAAAAAACAAAAAAGTATTATTACAAAATATATTATGTACGCGCGTTAACAGTATATCATTTACTTTATACTTTTGTCCCCCTTTTTACTACATTATCCTTTGTAGTCTAACAAATCAATCTAATTTTCCCAACGACAATCTGCGCGCCATTGACAAAGCGTTCTTCTTTACTTCGTACTAATGTATGCTGCACGTTATGTTCGTCCATACACTGTCCGCTGTCCACTTCTCTTTTAACCCGTACTTCTCTGGTACACTGCTTTTGTACTCTCTCTTACTTCTTTCTACAAGGGAAATTTACAAGCGCACAGAGAAACTCAATGTTTCTTCAAACAAACCATTTTGAGAAATGGATTAAAATAAAATAAAAGAAAAGGTGTAAAACTATTTGCTCTTGAAAATAGAAAAGAAAATGTACCCTCTCACACGTACTGCCCGCATGCAAAGCATATTTGATCTGTCTAATTACGCAGAATAAATTTGCTCTGAAAATTAGTTAACGTATCGCGGAAAGTGTTTTCAGATTTTTAATTACACGCTATTATCATAATTCGTTCTAGCTCAGATTCTTTCCAATGAAATCTTTTCTTGAACTTTACTGGGAACACTTTCGATTTCTTTTCAACTCTTTCTCGCGCAAAGAATTACACTTCAAAGATCCTCTAAAGTATGTACACTAGTACATACAGCGTCACTTGGGAAGATGGACTTAACCAAATCTGTCTATGAATCGAAATCACTATTGTAGCCTTCAAGATGGGTTGAAAGGAGCGAACGCAGCGAAGGATTGTGACCTTCAAAATACGTTGAAAGAATTAAACTCAGTTGCAGCGCTTTTCTTCTCACTCCCTTCAGGCTAAATTCGCATAAGGGCGGAAATTATTAATCTTTTCCAACCTTATCATCTTACCTTAGTTGCAAACTAATATACTTTTGAGGCGTTAAGACTCAAACCCACTTTTCAATAGTGACTTGAGTTTGTCCTTACAATTGCTGAGGAAGAATCAAAGTTATTGTTTAATCTTAAGTGAAAGGAATAAACAAATTTTGTCAACGCCTTAAGGTGATCGATCTTTTGCAAATATTATTAAATTATCAGGGCACTGTTTAGTTGAGTAGAAAACTTCTTACATCAATCAGAGTATCTTTCCAAGGCATTTCATTACTCACACACTCGACGTTAATAATAAAAAATCGTAATCCCATTATCTAGACTTAATAGATGTTTCTATTAATCGATCAGAAGCTGTTATAGATTGTGATTTAAAAGAAAATTTCCAATTTATGATGAGTTAGGTTAGTGAAGATCGCATATCGGAGCCGATATTGAGGAACAAAACCAAAGCACAAAAAAACTCCTACAAATGCAAATGGAACGTAAAAAAAATGTCCAATTTAACTCTCTCTGACTCTCACTCTCTCTCTCTCTCTTTCAATGCAAGCTATAGAGAGAAGATTAACAATTCGCGACGATATGTAAAGTGTGTACGTGCGATTTAAAAAAACTCTTTTTTTAATTGTGATTTTTTGATTAAATCATCGGTGTATATAAGATAGGGTTTTGTGTGGAATAGCATATCATGCAAATGGCTTCTATGGCTGTGCTGGAACATATGCTCTCTTTTATCGAAATTTTCCGCAACCATTTTGAGTAAAGGAATGCTGGATTGCGTTGATGCAGAGTTGAATCTCGTCCTTCTAAAGCAAATCTATTGTAGAACAGTTCTAATATCTAATGCATCTAATACATCATCTAATACACTACTTGTTCCATTGTCTTCGAAGAATGCTTATGAAATTAGTTCGCAAAAAATTACTTAAATATTATCATTTTAATGAAAAACTTTTGCAATCTCGCGGCGATTTTACTTTTCATGTGCCATGAATATGTGCAATTCATTACTATCCCGAGTAGGTAAGTCAGAGTTCGCGGTAGAGTTTACTTTGGTTGTAGCAATAGTGAGTGCTCAGTCGGCAGAGGCATAACGCTTATCGTTCGGCCCCCTATTCTGTCTTCTTTGTCGTTGATAGAAAACTCTATTCGATGAGACCAAGTGCTTTTTAATACTTTACCATTACCAACCGATGGTTTAGTAATAGTTTGCTTAGAGTCGCCAAATCTTTTGCTTAGCCAATCTAATCGTCGCATAATTGCAAAGAGCAGGCAATTTGATCTGAGCTTGAGCTTAAGCAACGACAGACAGATATTCCGCGCAGCAGAGTCTAAAGGAAAACAAAGCCGGCGATAGGGAGAATGTCCGGCTGAGTGGAATTAAATCTAAAAATGTCTACAACTATTAGTCACTGGACGGTATTTCTGCTCCAAGTTCCAAGTGGGTTCCCTTACTGTAAATTCTTCACTTCAATCTCTCTTCACTACTTAATTACATTTTTAATTAACAATCATCCCCTTTTCTCTTTGTCTTTCGCCTTCTTTTACTCTCTTCTAATACACGATTTAATTTTTCTCCCTAATAATGCCCCGTTTTGTTTCACAGCAACAAAGCGTATAAATAATCTTTTTCATGTATTTATAAATTGTGATATAAATAAAACAAGAAACCCAGCAAACGTTTGCTTAATTAATCATACACACTTTATTTGTTGTAATTTAAGAAAAAAACTTTATTTTGTAAAGAAAAAAAAGGTAATTTAATATTTAGTTTATTTTGTTTTGGTTTTCTTTAACAAAAACAATATTTGCAATAGTTGTACACTACTACATAACGATACATAGTTAAGTTAAAAAATTATGTTCACATTACGCATAAAGAGTAAAAATAAATGCCATATATAAAAAAAGGAACTTTTTCATTACATTATTATTTGACATTTTTTACGTTAAAAAACGAAAAAAAAAAACCTGTCAACGTGCTTTTCAAACAAACATACAAAACTTTAATATTTAAAACTTATGTACCGTTATTAATATATCTATCTCACGCGAATCGCACTACATTCGTATTCGTCAGTTGATTGATTTTCTTAACTTATTATAAAGTCTTCGACTTTGAATCAAATCCATTTAAGAAGGCTTTTTCAAAAGCCTCTTGAAAACTATATATATTTCTCGGTATTTACACGCATCTCACAGCAAATGAAAGCAAACGAAAACGAATGTATTTCAATGCCTCCGTCAGGGAGAACATACTATATAATTTGGAATCGGTTCGAATAGCGAAAATATTGTTATCAAGTCTGTCCATTTGTCCGTCATTCTGTCAATACAGTATCATTTAATACTTTATTTAAACGACCACGAGTGATATGAAACTTCTTGATATGAATCGCGTTTCATTAAATTTGAAATGCATCGACAGTTATTAACAGTCTTAACAACAAACAAACAACGCGCAACGTGTAAATATTATTTTTAAGTAAATGACTTCAGATATCGTATATTTACGTCTCATATATTGCGTATCGTATCGCGTCAATTTATTGCACAACAATATTCATAATGCGTTCTATTAATTTTCGACATCTCAAGGTGAGTGGTAGATATTAGAACACTAGATTCGGTTCGAATCGAATCCTTTTGATTTACTATGTAATTTCTTTCTTTTTTTTGTTTGTTAGTGTTGGCTTTTTGTAGGATTATGATGATGATGATGATGATGATTATTATTATTATGAGAAGAGAAGAATAATTCTCTAAACTGTAAATGGAAAACTGTTAACTTTTAAGTTTTAGTAAGTAAGAGAGACGAGCTTTCACAATAAGAAGCCCCATTATTAAATGTTAGAAAATATAAACACTCTTAACACTCACTCTTAAGACCCTACGAAAGAAGGCAAAAAAAATATCGTATTCAAAACTCCNCGCTCCCTCCTGCCCCCTTTACCCTCAGTCAGTAATAGAGGAAATAAATCGCTATAAATAGCTAAGAAAAAAAGGAAAGCGAAATAATGATTTTGTGTATTCGAAAAATATTTGAAAATTTTTATCATAAAATAAAAGGAAAAAAAAGAAGAAATTAATAAAAGAAATACGTATATATATATATATAAATATATACATACAATAACTATTAAAGAAAACTAAATATTTTAAGCAAAAAAAAAAATTCCCAAGAAAAGCAAGTAAATAAAAAAAAGAAAAAAATGGGAAAATTACTTTAGTATTTAGTTTTAGTCACCAATATTAATAACTCTTAAGTATAAACTAAATGAAAGAGAAAGAAAAGAATTAAGCGTAACTAAAGTTGTGTAATATCTAATTTAAAAATAATTTGGGGCAAGACGAACGAGCGGCACGAGGAGAAGGAAAGGAAGGCAGGCTTAGAGAGACGAAGTGTTTTGCGAACACCTTCTTTCGACGATGAAAGGAAAAGCGTAATTTTAGTAATTGTACATTAAAGAAATATTAAAGATATGTGTAAAAAATGCAATATATCTTAAAAAATGGAAAAGTTTAAAAACAAATTCGAGAAAAAGAATTTTAAATAGAATCTCAAGAAAAACGAGAGAAAACGGAAAACAAGTAAAACTCTTATAAACTGCAAGTAAAATTAAGAAAAAAAATAAATATAAATAAAAAATAAATCACGAAATCAATAAAAGTAAACTAAAGGAAATAAAATTCACATGAAATATTGACTGATACAAGGAATATGAGAAAATGAAATCAATAATAAAAACACGAAAACAAAATAAGGAAAAACTGCTTAAAAACAAAACAAAAAACTAAACGAAAAACTTTTCTAAAAACTATTATCAGTTTAATCATATACCTCTTCTCTCTGCCCTTATTTCAATTCCTAACTTCATTTCATTTCTCTTTTCGTTTTCATTGACAACACTACTGAGGAAATTGCAATTTCTTTTTCATTTTCATAAAAGGGTGTCCCACCAACAACTGAACTGAAATTTAATAAAAAAAATCTGCTAAGAAAACTTCTTATATCCCTTTCCACGGATACGCGTTTGTTACGCGTTTCTAACGAGAATTGAAGTATAGTTTAGAGATTCCATAAAATCTACGCATACATTATTCTAACCAATTTGATTAGTGAAATCAATTCAGTTCGCTTTGGTCGGTCTATCTGTCCATCTGTTAAAAGGGATCTTAAAGCTGTTAAAAAAAAAAAAATTTGATTAGGAAACTTCTTCTGATATCTTCGTTCTCAAGCCAAACTAAAAAACTACTTCAAACGGTCAATGCTTCCTGTGGCACATACCGAAGCAGCTACGAAAGCTTTTTTCAATCACCTGCAAACGCTTATAAAGCATACACATTTGTCATAGGAGTGAATGCGTACCAGAATCCACATCTATCTCTGTACACGTCTTCTTTCTTGCGAAAAGTTGGTCTAGTAAAATAACTTTAATCCAAAAATTGCTTATCTACTTTCCATTAATTTAAACCATCAAAACGATACAAAGTGTGGAAAGCCAGCACTAATCTAAACTTGTTTATCTGTTCTTCCTTAGTTGAAACTTAAAAACCAATGGATTTGAGTAACGAGTCCGAACATTTGCCCGTTCTTGTCAAATGATGGCCTAGACTTTTTTCGATTTTACGATCCTATTACATCTGTCTGTCCTTCTTTCCCTTGTTAAGTCGAAAAATGAGTTGACATCGGATGAAAACTTCGCAGTTATAATTGCTAAACAAACGAAACAAACGAAAACAAAAAAAAATATTTGTATGTAAATATACGGTTTTTGGTTTATACCAAAACCTATAATGAAAAGGCGATTTGAAATGCAATATATACGATATACGATTTGTACGATACACTTATAGGCAGAGGGCAATAATCTCCACTCTATCGTGTAGCTAAATATCGTACAGAAATTCGTAATTATGCGATTTAAAGAGGATACCATCCGCGACCCGAATACGAGTATATTTTTGCTTTCTTCTTATTTCCTTGATAATCGATAAAAAAAATGTGTATATTTGCGCTCTACTAAAAAGCAGTGATGTACAATAACTTAACAAATGATCGTTCCAACTTTGGTTGTTCGTGTGCGTTTAGTTTTACAAATATTTCTTAATCTCAGTTCATTTTGGAACACCCCAGGTAAAAAATCATTAGTATTCCTAGTGTAGAGTACAATGATATCTACCTATATCTATACAAACATTCATACATATACATACACTTACTTGATATTTCATCACCATTAAACACATACACACACGTTCATTGACTTGATCGCATTAAAACTGAAAGTGAACATACTCATATAGATATAATTTAAAAAATATACATGACAACAACAAAAAAAACTAAAACAGTAACAGTAACGGCAACCGCAACAACAACAACAACAACAACAAAAAATACTTAAAACATATTAACATATTATATAAATACAAATACAAATACATGAAATAAATAAAAATAACTACATACACATACATACGAGTATATAAAAAAATCTATACTTTGACAAAAAAATACATTACATATATATATATATATGCATAAATACATTATATATATATACATGTATATATATATATATATATATATATATATATATATATATATATATATATATATATATATATATATATATATATAATGATGATGATGGTAAATATTTGNTATATATATATATATATATACATATATATATAATGATGATGATGGTAAATATTTGAATATAAGTGAAAAACTGAAAAACTAAGAAAAAACCCCAAAAAAATTAATAAAACTTATTAAAAAAAAAAAAAAATACAAACTTCTTTTATTTCAATTCAATAGAAAAATTGATTCATAGTATGATAGTACGATATATGCCAAATTGCAAGGCACTTTAATTGCGATCTCTACACTCGTAGTAGCGTTATATGGACCGAGGCTGTTTTGTTCTCAAAAGTCGGGCGAACTACCATAATCTAAATTTAATTTTCTCGTTAAATATCTTGTTATTCTTCACCGATTCTCGTCCTTAATTGGACTTTTTTCCATATAAAAGGCTTGCTTCCATAAGAAGCTTTACGTGGGATGCGGGCCAAATTCGGTCAGTTATGTTTTATGTCAACTTAGTGCTACGTTAAAAATTACACCTTTTTGTTGTATAAAGGCTTTCTTTTTTAGGATAGGAGTCCGTAGCTTTTATGTGAAGAAGTTCGAAATGATTGTCCATTCGATTCAAATCGTTAACATCGCTATAGGCCGGCAAAGTATTAACACTATGCAATTTTTGCCGAGGAGTTTTTGAAAACTCCAAATTTTTTTTTATATAACAACTCTTTCAAAATGAGACGTTTTTTGGCGATTGATTGTAAAAGTGGCCTGAACCGATCTGTTTTCAATAGCACTTGTCCTTCGACGAGTACACGTTAGTGTGCCAAACCCTGTCATAACATCTCATAAATTGCGACCTATAGATTAAATTCAAAAAGTACATGGGCAGATGAACAGACAAATTGGAATCAATTTTTATCATTTTTCTTATCTTGTATATACTCCTACACTCTTCTACGCACGTGTGGCCTTAAAAAATGATTAAAGACTGGGTCATAGGTCTTTGAAAAGTGATTGTAATACTAAGCTTTACGTACACCAATGCCTCTAGCCATAATATTCCTGCTCCTATATAAAGACTAAAGATGATGCACAAGCATCTGTGGCTATCCATTGGAAATCATTATAATTTAAGGAGATTCGAATCATTCCGTAGAGCCGCCTTCGCCGCGTTTCCGTCTCATATGGATCCTTTTCTACGATTCCCGACTATCTTGTTCATCACATAGCATAAAACGATGTTGCGACACACTCTTCCGAATTTTCGCATATGGATTAGCCGTAGCCGTTTACCTATTAATATTATTTTCATTTAAGAGAAGTTTTTGTCGTAAATCTTTCAAAGCGAATTTATTCGAAAAGCTGTTTTGCTTAAACGTCTGAGCTAATTGAGTTTTGAGAAAACATTTGATGGTTGCTTACATAAAAGGAAAAAATGATGTCATCGAACGACAGTGAACGCTATCATATACGAGAATCAATGACAATCGAAGAAGAAAAACAAAGGCCAACGTTCTCAAAATTGTTTTGGATCGCAATCTTTCTAAATCTGAGTATCATTCATGAGGTTTATGTATCTATGTATGGCCGGTATCATTCATATAGTTAAGGTTATGAAAGAGCTACACGTATTAGCTTAGCGTCTACTTTCGTGTATGACTAAGCACTCCGGAGATGTCGCCCAACCGATTAATACGGTGACAGATAGAAAGAGGTATGGAAGCAGCTGCAGTCTAATGGATATATGCGTAATCGGTAAGTGTGATGACTTTATCGACTGAGCACTCGCTATAACTGCGACCAAATTAAACTCTACCGCACTGAGATTTGAACCCGAAAACATAGATTTGCTAGTTGGGATCCTTACCTAGTCAGCCACTCAAACGGATTCCGTAGACAATATCCAAGAAATTGGAAATCTTTTGTAAAAAATCGAAAACACGCGAATGGTTGTACTAATCTTGAGTGAAATACAGCTTAAAGTCAAAAAAACATCCTACATCGGTAAAGAGAGAATCCTTTTCCATCTTTTTTTTTTGTTCTTTCCTCCTTCTTTTACTTAATTGCCATACGGAATTGCAATGCATGTAATTTCCTCTCGGTTTTCCCAATCTAGCGTAGACTCACACCGTTTTCTTTCAGTTGAAGAAAACATGTGGCATAGGTAAGGACGTTGATTTGAAATAGGCCGTAGTAGCCAATCATTGGCCGCGAAGCAAAAACGACGTGAAATATAAAATAACATCTTTAGTAATACCAACAAACACAATAACGATACGAATAAGGAAACGGCAAGAACAACAACAAGATGTGTACAAAGCAACACAAAAGCGCAATCTCATATGCATAAATAAACACACATACTCAACGATCATAAATAAACTAACAAGAGCAGCAGCACTAACGGAAGCAACAACAATAACACCAACACATATACACACAGGTAGTAATAACACCAACAACAAAGCAATAATATAAATGACAATGACAGCACCAACACCAACATCGACAGCTTTCGAAGGTAAGATATGACAATTTGAAAATAAAGAACACAGTACAGTGATGACTTTAGATGCAGACGTTGCAACAGAAAGGATCTAATTCTGCCAGTTCGGGGCATATATTAGCTACATTGAGCAGATTACAAACTGCTTCGTGCTTAATACATCTATGCGATCTCATTTGCTAGTCTAACTAAAGAAACCTTTACGAAAAGACAAATTCTGAAGGATGGTATTATGCCACGGAGCAACTTTTGCCAGGTTCTATTCATACTAATATCACGTTTTTTCACTTATGTTCTCCATTTCCTAGTCATACTTACAGACATGATATAAAAACGAATTGCATGTAACAAATTTTTAATAACTACAAATGCAAATACAAATAAAAGAAATAGTTTCATAATTGTTTTGCAAAACATCTCAACATAAGTAAAGTAGTAAAGGTAGTGAAGTAAAACAACATGAACGTATTTCTATAAAACATCGCTTTACAAAAAGATGACCTCACTCCTTGCAATCTATGAGTGTAGTTTCTTCAAAGGTAAAAAACCGGGGAAAATCAGAACAGTCGTTTTCAAATTATAGGGAGAAGAAGTATTCAACCATCAGTTTTTATCGCATGCGAAAAAAAATGACAAAATTTGTCTTGGGAGAAATATGGGGTCAAACCGAGGCAAAAATTTTTATAAAAAACTAATTGTTATCGCAAACTCAAAAAATCGCATACAATGAATTATCCAAGTTTGTCAAGAACAATTCAATTATCGAATTCAAAGCGTTCGCTTTCCTTTTTCAAATCATTTTGATTTACATGTACGATAGCATTTCCTATAGTTCTATGACTGTCATTTTTTTTTTCTCATACAGGTATACAAAACAAAATAATGCATAAATATTCTTTATTTATGAGGTCTTCAAAGCAGATCACGGAAATTACAATTTATTCTTGTTGGCGTTGTTAGTCCTCTCATATACTGTATTTTCACTTTCATTTTTGTTAAGCGATGTTATGATGCCAATTGGGTAAATATTACAAATTGTTATTTACTTTCACCAAAAGGCACTGAACATCATCATCGTTGACTTTTATTAACTAAAAACAAGTTTTGTACAATTTTGTTTAAATTTCAAACAACCTTTGCTTTTTATTTCTACCTTCAAGAGTCTCGACTAGCAATTTGATGATCGTGGGTTCAAATCTCAAATGCGGTAGAGTTTTTAATAAAGCCGAAAACCTTAGATGCTAATGCTTTAATACTTTATTCTTAGAATTTATTCTCTGGCTAAATTTATAATAATAATAATAATATTTCTGCCTCAAGCTTTCATGATGAACGATAGTATCTCAAGCGATAAGGGAAATTATCCATAAATCAAACAAAACGAATATCAATTTTCACTTGCGTCCAAAATGAAAATTACTTAAAAGTCATGTACCAGCCACAGATTTTGGACACAAACCAAACCGAAGTGAAATAAATAAAAATGAATCAATGTTAGAGTTGCATTTTAAAAAGATAAAATTCAATGAACAAATTTATTGCAAAAGCAAGAATCGAAGTGAAAAATTTCCCTATACTGGCAAGTATGAAAAC
The DNA here is from genome assembly GCA_000688715.1 of Glossina pallidipes. Lineage (NCBI taxonomy): Eukaryota > Metazoa > Arthropoda > Insecta > Diptera > Glossinidae > Glossina > Glossina pallidipes. Next base: position 2,064,831 of record KK499771.1, on the reverse strand, counting down.
TGTATGATACCAAGAACAGCAAAAGGTTACTTATAAGCAAAATTTCTATTGAAGTTTGACGTAAAACACAAAATTGATATTGAAGTATGATTAGCGTTTGGTCACATCTGAGAGTAAGGGTCTGAATTTGGTCACATCCGAGAACAAGCGGCTGTTGTTGTTTATAGCTTGAGGTGCATACCTCAAGTCCTAGTTAGTCTGTTATTGTGTCACGTCCCATTTTGAGAAGTTCGATGTTGAGAATAGTTGGGCAAATTGTTGACGAAAATTTTATCCAATAACCATAAAAAATTTTAACTATATGCGTTTGTCAATTTGTCTATTATTTATAACCGGAGACTTCACAAAGTATACCGAATGCGGTGAGTAATAAAATCGATCTACCGGTATCTCTTTCAAAACTTCTACCCTTTAAATAAAACCAAAGTCTACTCGTCCAACATGTTTGCTTCAAATGTTTGAGGTCTATCTATGTTAACGCTATAATGTGGAGGTAAAAAAGGAAAACTAACATATTTGTATTAACTTTGTTTGCATGGGCGTAAATTTTATTTCATTCAAGCTCAATAAAGCAAGTGCAGCAATGGAGTGGCGCCATTGCAACGACATTTCGAAGGAATTTTATGTAGCGGCATTTAAGTACTCTTCAGTTAACCACGTGTTTTCACCGTTGGCAGCAGGAGAGATTCCTTTGAATTCCAGAATAAAAATCAATTCAAACGCAGTCATACAAAAGATAGGGGATACCGCATTGTAGTTTATCGTTGAAGAAGGAGTTTATTTTGAAGGTCAGGTAAAGAACAGGCATCATGACAATTAATTACTCGGATCTCCGGAAATTGATTATGAAATACTTCGCATACTATTAGCTCGGGCTCAAAATGGTACTACAATTGGTTACATTGGTTACATTTACCATGCCTTTACAGATTTTAATAGGCAGAGTTGTTCCAATCCATCTGTTAAGAATAATCTAAAACTCCTTTTACTACTCCATTCAAAATGTTTTCCTGTCGACTCCTATTCGTTTCAATTCATTTCATATGCTCCCATAGCCTTTGTTTACATTTTACATATACATGACCTTCACTTTAAGCTCGATATACTGCTGGAAATGGCTGCCCATTACAATGTTTATTGTACTTAAGGTTTCTGTATGAACTTATGAAGGGCTGCCAAACTTTGTAAACAATGTGATTTCAAATATATTTTTACTTTTTCCGGACCGATTCATTTGATTTCTTAGCTTTGCTTGTCTGGGAGATTAAAAAAAAGAAAAGTAACCTTGAAATTCGGTTTCTTTTTCAAGAGAAAGCGTTCTGACTATGACTATATTGATCCCTTTACGTGGCTGCAGAGCCGATTTGTTATTTTTTTTTTTTTGTTGAGTTTATATATATATCATAATTTGTATTATAATTGAACTATAATTTTGCTTGAATGTATATAACATTTAGCAATTTGCTTTTATAATATATGTCTATTGGCTAGGAAAGGCAACGCTTTCTATATCACAGTAAATTGAAATAACGAAATAAGCAAGTTATAGATTAGACTTGACAAAATGGATATAATCCTCAAGATAAATATAAACAAAAATATATGGTTTAAGAAATATACCTAAAGAAACCAACACGAATGTAAGCAACAACAACAAGTATATGAAAGACAACGACACGAAAACTAATCTAAAAGCAAATTCAAATTTTTGTTTGATTAAAGCAATAGAGAATAAAGGAAAATGAGTGTAAAAGAGGAAGCGCGGAAGGGAACTTCATTGACGCAAGTAAAATTAAGAAAAGGACGAGCGGCTTAAATGCTTTGATTTGACAAATGTATTTAATTTTGAAAATAAATTGTTTTTATTGCTTGCTCTGCATTCCTTACAAAATAAATTAGAGTAAAAACTAAAATTTTATATCGCATAACACAAAAGCAGTTTATATTAATACAAAATAAACATAAGTTGGATAAGTAATTTCTAGATTTAAAATAAATTACCTTAATTTCTTTTTGTGCCTTGTTTCCTCTTTGTTCTATTTGTAAGTATATTTGCGTAATCATCATACGATTTGTCTATTCCCATAAAGTTTTGTGCCAACCCGGGACTCGAACTAACGCCTCATCATGTCAGGCCCCTATATGATGAGATAGGGTCTAGCACAATTTTTTTTCAGACCTAGGAATAAAAGTTGAACATGTAATAAGCTATGTAAACCGTGGTTTTCACCACAGGCTCTAGCTAACTTCATATTAATATTTCGAATATAATTCTTTTTTTGAAATGTTAAGGAAAATTTTGTGACCTTACTATTAACTTGCAAGTTAGTGGTAACAACACAAAAGAACGAACAAGGACTGCTAACGCTTACCAAAGAAGAGTTTTCAGTTTCAGAAAACCATAGACACGATTTTCCTGTTTTATAAAAACGAGAATTAAAGAGCAACAACCAACTTTCAAAGATTTTTATGATTTGCAAAGAATAATGCATTTTTACACCTTTCCTTTTCCTTCAAGCTGCTCATTTGAGGATATTAAACGAAAAAAAACTGAAAGTTATTTGTTATATCAGGTTTTACAATTTTAATGAGTTTGGAAAATTTTATCTAATATATTGAAAATGTATATATATTTAAAAGACAAAATATCGGAGTTTTCTTCTTTTTAATTAAATTTCTGAACTATTTTCAGTTAGAACGCTAACTGCTTTTGGGTAATTTCTAGCCCATAGCATCGTGTCTTAACAATAAGTTAGGATGTCAAGTGTAAATAAGTGTTTACTGTTCTACTTATGTCTTTTTTTTCTATTTATGCATAATTAAAAAGCGTAAATTTTAAATTTTGTGAATTAAATACAAGTACCGTCAAACACATATTAACGGCGTAGTTTAATCTCTTCGCTTCATATTAAACATCATCAACACCGCAGCAAATCTGTATCCATGTATTTATTTCAATAACTCTATTCATATACACGCAACCCTTTTTCTTACACGATAGATACGTGTCTTAGAAAATCGTGCAAAAAATACAGGCGGCATATGGTAAATTTGGTATTGTTATACAACTTACAAAAATCGGGTAAAATGAAAAAGCTCAAAACGTATTCTCAAAAACCGCGCAAAAAAAGTGATAGTCAAAACCATAAAGCAAAGAAAACATTAAACTTAATGTACAGTAAAAACTCACGCCATAAGTACGACATATATCAAAATTTGTATTGAAATTAGGAATACAAATTAATTTCCTAGCTACTCATCGCTACTTAATAACAAGCATGCACGTCTTTTACGGACCGGACCAAAAATTTCATCATCAAGATATATTTCAGTGTACCACAAGTATCCGGTGCGATTTAAATAATAAATTTTCGTTAACAGCCTCTGTTGATTTGTTTGTTATTATAAAGTGTGTTATTTGCATCGGTTTTTTTCGTTTCTTAAATTTCAAAAAAAAAAAAAAAAATTATGTAAAAAAGTGCATTTGTTCTTATTGGTGAACGGTTTTATATCAAAATTGGGCAAATTATTAAATCCGAAATGCAATCAATTATGAATTGGAAAATTATTTTCTATCAAAAATCACCACATCCTCACAATGTAGTTGCCTCTGTTGTTTATTCCTCCGAATTTTACACAAGCAAGATTTTATACAACCAAGATTTTATACAACCAAGATTTTATCCAACCAAAATTCTACACAAGCAAGATTTTATACAACCAAGATTTTATATTAACTGAAGGTGGGAAATGCAACTATGCATTACGTACATGTTTAATGCAACACTGCCTTTCATTGAATATTGAGAATTGCTTATTGTATGCGTGCGTGAGTGTGTGTATATATTGTGTGTGCGTGTGCGCGCGTGTGTTGCATGTGTGTGTGTGTGTGTGTGTGCGTGTGCGTGTGGTAAGGAAACTTAGCAATAAGAAGAGCAGACAAGAATTATTTTTCTTCAGCGAGAATATTAATAAAATAGATTTTAATTAATTGCGGATATAATTGTATAATAAGTTGTATTAATAAATATTTAATAATTTCAACGAAAATCAGATTATTTTCAAATCAAATAAAATTGGTTGCGTTTGCAGCAAAAATTTAGACCGACGACGGACGACGTAAAAAGATGGCGACTAGCCGTACAAGTCGCATTCAACAATCGAAAAATATTAGTTCAATTTTTTCTAAACTGCACGGAGCATTTTCGGAAGCATGCGGTCCACAGAGGCTATCTACCGACAAAAAGACTTTAGAGAAAACATGGAAATTAATGGATAAAGTTGTGAAATTATGCCAGCAACCGAAAATGAATTTAAAAAATAGTCCACCCTTCATTCTTGACATTCTGCCGGATACGTATCAAAGGCTTCGTCTCATTTATTCCAAGAATGAAGATCAAATGCATGTTCTACATGCAAATGAACATTTCAATGTGTTTATTAATAATTTAATGAGAAAGTGCAAGCAAGCGATTAAATTATTTAAAGAAGGAAAGGAGAAAATGTTTGATGAAAATTCGTACTATCGTCGAAATCTAACTAAATTAAGTTTGGTATTTTCACATATGTTAAGCGAATTGAAAGCGATATTTCCGCACGGAGTATTTGCTGGCGATCAATTTCGAATTACCAAAGCCGATGCAGCCGATTTCTGGAAATCAAATTTTGGCAATAGGTATAAATAACGATTATAGATTTGAATTATTATTTTAATAGAATTAAATTTGTTCAAAATACTTTTGCTAATTTAGCACTCTGGTGCCTTGGAAGATATTTCGTCAGGAATTGAACAAAGTTCATCCTATATCATCGGGCCTCGAAGCTATGGCTTTAAAGACTACCATTGATTTGACTTGTAACGATTACATTTCAAATTTTGAATTTGACGTGTTCACGCGTCTATTTCAGCCTTGGGCGACGCTCTTAAGAAATTGGCAAATACTAGCCGTCACCCATCCCGGTTATGTGGCATTTCTAACGTACGATGAAGTCAAGGCTAGGTTACAACGTTATATACACAAGGCCGGAAGCTACGTTTTTAGGTATGCATCAAATTTACTATGTATCAATTTTTCTATCATTGGTATCTTTATGCGTATACATAATAGATTGTCGTGTACACGTTTGGGGCAATGGGCCATTGGTTATGTTACAGCGGACGGTGAAATTTTACAAACCATACCACAAAATAAGTCGCTATGTCAAGCTTTGCTAGACGGTCATAGGTGAGCATATAATTTGAGAAAACTTTCTACTGTTTATTTGGAATTATAGTGAATGGTGTGTCTGTGCGTTGTTTTGTTTTAGAGAGGGTTTCTACTTGTATCCCGACGGTCAAGCCTACAATCCCGATTTATCTTCTGCTGTACAAAGTCCTACTGAGGATCATATAACCGTAACACAAGAGCAATACGAGTTATACTGTGAAATGGGTAAACGATTGTTACCTCCTAAACGCTTTGATCGAAAAAAAAAATTGTTTTCAAATTCTATTTGCAGGAAGTACTTTTCAACTTTGTAAAATATGTGCCGAAAATGATAAGGATATACGTATTGAACCGTGCGGCCATCTTTTATGTACGCCCTGTCTTACCTCATGGCAAGTGGATTCCGAGGGCCAGGTACTACAATTATTTTTGCTAAATATATACAAACGTTTGTTTTAACTTCAATTCGAAATATACAACTTTTAAGGGTTGTCCATTTTGTCGGGCAGAAATCAAGGGAACAGAACAAATTGTAGTGGATGCGTTCGATCCACGTAAGCAACACAACCGGATTACAACAAATGGCCGTCCTCAGAATAACGATGACGACGATACTGAGGTATAGTTAAGTTGATTCTCTTTATGAAAGTATTCTAAACATTTATCATTGATTTATAAACCGATTATAATCAAAAGCGTTAACGATCTTCATGTCAAGTTCATTTCCTAGCAAACAAGTTACCTATGCCTACCTAATCATTACGCAAAGCAAAAAAAGTTTGCATTTATATTAGATATATACATTTAAAAAACAAAAGCAGAAAAACACTGAAAGAGTTGGCATGTTTTTGGCATGATTAGCTTGAATTTAAAAAAAAAAGAAAAGATTACTTTTTTTTTTTTAGTTAATTTATAAATTATTTAGCTCTGTTTAAAAAGGTCGTTTAACGCCTAATTTTGTCCAATATTTTAAAAAGGCTATTTTTTTCTTGTAAATAGCATTACTATCTATCTACAAATTTATGTTAAATACAATTTTTGTCTTATTATTTAATAGATGTGAAAAAACAAAAAAAAAAACAAAATCAAACCCTATATAATTTTGATAAAACAAAACAAATATTTATATACATATATTTAAATATATTTTAAACTTTTCTTTCATTTTACTATTTCCTCTCTATTTGTCTAGTTCTTCTTCTTCTTCTTCTTAGTATATTGTAATTGTGTATAACTTTTTCGCACCATCACCACTTCTACTCGATTCTCCCTTTCTTTTAATATCTTTTTTCACTTTTCTTTCAATGTTGTTTTTGTTTAGATAATAATTTGATGTAAACGTTTTGTTTTTAGTTAACTATTATGAATATGAATAGCTACAATATGTATGTACGCGTACTTACATATATTTATATATATAAACAATAACGCATATATTACTTTAACGGTTATGTAAAACATTAAACATAACCAACAATCAAAATTAATCTTCAATCACACGAATTTTTCCATAAAAAAACAAAAAAAATAACAATAATAATATTCATAACTAAAACTAGAAACTGTTATATAAACAGAAAAATTTGAGCAACAGTTTCTTTTGAGGAAGAAGCGTTGAAAAATGTTTTTGTATATATTTTAAAAAAAGGAAAAAAATTTTTTTCAACTCGTATTTCAACTCACATGGCCATCACATTCACTTCAATGATAAGTGAGTAGAATTCTTTCACGAGTTTACTTAAAAAATCTATTCTAATGAATGCTGCTTAACTCCTTGAGGCATTCATGGGATTTAAACAAAGTCACCATTAATTATAAAATAGAAAAAAGAAAAAAAAAGCGACGCTCAAGTAAATTGTTCATTTTCTTTAAAATTGGTTGCCTCAACGATTTAATTTTTATGCCCTCTCGATACACGTAAAGGAGGAAGAGAGAAGAAAAATATGATTACGAAGAACAATATTAATAATTTTATAACAAACCGTTTACTTGACGGTTTTAAAAAAATATTGTTTATCTGCATTTTCCCAAAGATATTAAATTTTAGGAATTTAGTACATTTATTTAGTATAAAATATTAACGCATATTTAATACATTTATTTAATACAATATTTACGTAGACTTAGAAATAATTTTCTTTTTTTTTTCATACATTATTTTATTTGAAAAAGTGTATGAGTTTAATGCATGGCTTAACATACATATACATAAACGTCAAAAGTAAATAAATTTGTATAAATGTCATAACATATCGTACCGCGATACATATGGCTAAAAAGATTCAATCCTAATAAGACAAAAATGTCAAATATTTCGATATTCGAAAAATCTTTTCATTTACTTAGTTCAATTGATTTATGTCTCGAGGACACATTTAAAAGACTGTATTAATTTTGACTGTTGTAATTTTTAATAAACCAATAGTAAGAGAAAATCGTAAAACTAAAGAGAGCTTAGATCGAATCTTTATTAACTCACCACCTAAGTCAGCATTTGTAAGAAAGCAGAAAGAGATCCGAATAATGATTTGAACTGATCCTTATAATTACTTAAAAATACTTTACTTTAGTTTGAGTTGTGTTCGCGGTGGTCACAAACATTGGCTCAATTTCGAGATTCATTGCTTTAGCAAAAGCACTTACTAGCGATTTGCTTCATCCTGCGAAAGAAAGACGAAAGCTTATGGGGACTCTCGAAGTACCGATTATTGTCAGGAAAGAAATATAAAACTCAATTGGCATAAGGCCTTCTCCTCGAACACCACTTACTTACGCACAATACAGTATTATAAATCGCCAACTTGCCTCGTCAGACCCTCTACATATGTTGTACAATTCGGTTTTTGTAATCAAAAAACACAACGCTCTTTATGAGAAACGTTAAAATTGCGCATGGTCCGCACTATCTTTCAATTAATACGTCTAAATTGTGCCTTCTCCTTAGTAGCATTTAGAAAGCAAAAATTTTCCATTTCTTTACTTTCCACACAATTCTACTCCGATTTCGAATCCAAAGGCTTTTAAATATATTTGATTCGAGCTTTAGTTATTCGTCTCTCAGTCATTTCCTGGGATTGATTTACGGCTCTCGTTATCGAGCGGTACGATTGACCGCGTTGAGCTTCTCGTTCGTTTGTATTTACAACGGAATATTTATGATATTGCCCGTGTATGTCTAACAAAATAATGCAAGTAAGAGGAAGAAAAGTAAATAAATGAATATTAAGTGTTTGCAAAAATTTTGATCACTCTTTCACTTGAAGAAGGCATTTATTGCGCAAATTAGTACAAAATTTATTAATCAGAATAGTTTTCATCGTTTTACAACATGTTTGGCAACATGGCGTTATCGTGCCAACAGAACTTATATTGGTTTGGCAGCGATCCACTCACCGACCCATTTTCGCACTTCTTCAACTTTGCAGACCCCATGTCAGCCAAGCCATGCTGCACCAATCTAAAGAAGTGGTAGTGAGGAGGTGCCATGTCTGGCGAGTACGCTGGATGTGGCAGACCTTCCCATCGCAATTGAGCTATATCCCCGACATATCTTACAAAAAGTGGGCAACAAATGGCATTTTCAGTCAATTCGTGTCGCCACCTTTACACCGTCGATAGCTAAGCTGACATTTGGGATGTGATGGAGCAGCATGTGATGATCACCATAGGCCTTTGAAATGGTTGCTAGCCTTCGGCAGCAGATTTCTTTAAATGAACAACAAAACTAATGAATTTTGAGCGCTCCATGATTAGCTGCAGCTTACGCTGAATAAATCAATAATATTAAGTGGAAAACTGTTACTTAATGCAGAGTAAGGTCAAAACCATCTAATTCGGCCGCTGTGTATACTGGTATTTCCTGTTCGCTGATCAAAATTTTTGCAAACACCTAATATAAAAAATTTGAGAAAATTAAAATCTATTAAAGAAGAGTATATGAAGCAAAGTTTAATAAATTAAATTAAATTAAATTAAATATATCGCTATTTATTTAAATTGCCTATTTTTTATTTTTAAACTTTTTTTTTGTTCTTAATCGCTAGCTTGGTATTTATAATTGCCTCTCTATACATACTCTATACTCAAACAGGCTTTGAATATCGTGGATGCAGAATGCTTCCTTAAATAGTTTCTAGTGATCCTGTAATCCTACATATCCACCTTTCATCGTTCGCACAATTTCTTCCGTTAATTTCATATACACTTACTCCCTTTTATGCCATCAACAGATAAAAGCATCGAAAAGTAATTATTGGATTTTATTATTTTTGCATATCTCCCGGACTTCCACATCAATTAGTTTTATTAGATATTCGCGACATTTTACTTTATTTTGCTTTTGAACATGAAGCTCGATAGAGCAAAGTGTGCAAACGTTCATACGCTATCGTGTGTCCCCAGCTCAATACTCGTTACTGGGAACCATCAACCCCCAAATGCAAATTCGATATGAATTCACTTGATAACGAGAAACGGGCCCAGGTTGCCCTACGATCACACCATTACATTTTTTAAATAGTATCAGCAATAGATTGCATATTAGTTGTTTTTTTTTCATCTCGGCGGATCACATCAATTTTAAGATCCAATTGCCGATTTATGATTGTTAGCGTTCTACAACGAACAGATCCGACTAAATCGTTTGACGATTAAAGAGCTATGAGGAATCTTTCGCAATAGAACTATTGAACCGAGTGGATCTCAACGTATCGTCAATAAACGTAACGGCGACCTCCGAAAAGTTAACCTACGCAATTTTAAAGCTTTATGTATATTCAATATAAAAATATATACATAGCATCTGATTAGTTGAGTTGGTACTTCCTACATATTACGTTGGCGGGAGAGTTTTGTAGTGTAATTTCCATGATTTGCAACCGCTCGTTGCCACCTTTCCGGTAGCTTGCTAGTCTCCCTTGCGTAGAAGTTTAAATCCTTGTACCTACAATGTTCAGCAAGGAGGTGGTCCGATGGAGCCGTACCAGGTGAATATGGTGGGCAAATGAGAACTTCCTATCCAAGGTCACTCAACTTTTGTTGTGTGACAATCGTAGTATGTGGTTGTGCATTATATTGATGGAACAGAATTCCTTCCCTGCCCGCTAATACTGGTTCGCTTCTTTTTTTTGACATGTTGTATTCAATTTATCAAGCTGGTTACAACAGGTGTGCGCATTGATGCTTTTTTGCTCCTACTTAAGTGGCTCGTAATACACTGAACATTTTCTATCCCAGCACAAACAGGGCATCACATTCCGGATTGCCCAATAGTTGCGGTAGATGGTTGGAGGATCGCAGGAAACCTTTTTATACCCATCGCCGAAGAATGAGGGGTACATTCGTTTTCTCAAAACGTTTGCAACACCGCCCAAAAGCAAGCTTCAGAGACCCCATAAAGAATATACACATTCTTGATTAGCATCAAATTGTGAATCGAACGAAGCATGTCCGTCAGTATAATGTCTGTTGTAAAAATTCTTCTCGCTGCAAAAATCTATCACGATCGACTTCAATTTCGTCAGAAACATTGGAAATTCTTGCACGTAGGCTGGTATTGAAAATGGCCTAAAGCGGCCGGAGGATACGCCTACAATACCAAGGAAACTGAGAACACCTCTCACTTGTTTAGGAAGAATTAAAACGATTAACAAGCCACAGCACATAAATCTATGGGCGATGGTGTATTACTTGTACAAGAAGAAGAAAATTTGATTACGCCTAATTTTTTACAATACCTCTGTAACACACGGAGGCAAGTTTCAAAAGCCCCACAAAGTATAGAAATGCTCCGCCAGTTTCAAAGTCGGAATGCGTCTAACAAGGTTTGTCTATTCGCTTGCCCGTCTACGCAACCGTGTTATAAATGTGATAAACACACTCCTCCATTCGCAAAAATGAAGATATAGCTGACAAACTCCAGGCGCTAATCTTTTCAAAGAACACACCCACAACATACCCACACGCTTATGTAACAAAAACTGTGACCACTTTTGCTATCCGTATTTTTTGCTGGTTACTTCTAATGCACACAACATACACCATATAAATATCCACTTTTATTCTGAAAATTGAAGAAGGAAAGAGCCGCGCCCACCCAACTTTATAGCGTATGAAAATTTAGTACTTTTTCTTTTTTTTAGTCTTTAGGGTAACGGTGATGGGTATAAAAGATTCGGTTCACGATCGAATGTAATGTTTTTGTTTTTCTATTCTCAATTGTTACGCGAACTAATCAAGTTATTATTGATTGATGGTTTAAAAAAAAGAAAAGAAAGACAAAAAGAATTTTCGATTTTGTCCAGAAACATGGGGACACCGCTATAATAGATTTTAAAAAAAAGTTTTTCCTTTAGAAACTTGAGATTTAAGGATAGTTAATAGAATAATAGTATAATTTACGGAGATTCTTAAGCATATGCACGCAATTATCTTTTTACACGGCACATACGTTCCTTAGAAAATCGTGTAATAATATGCATACAACTTGTGGTCAATTTGGGGATATGTTCCACACTACTCCAAACATTTTCTCTAAAAAACCGTGTAAAAAAAAAAAATATTTCATATTTATGAAACAAAGAGAATTCATTTCTATTACACAAAAAAGAAAAAAAAAAAAATTAATACAACTATACATTGGAAATTCAGCCCGTAGGTACACCATATAAAAATTTCAATTGAAAGAAGGAATAAAATTCAAATTTCGCAACTATTCGTCGCTACTTGATAAGAAGCGTCCACGTTTGTTATGGATTGGACCAAAAATACAACCTTCAGTAAATATGTCGGATACGTCTAGCACTGTCTATCTGTCGGGCTTGGTTCAAGTAAAGAATACTCAGAAAATTCAGGTATTCTCCATAGTAGACTCATGTGTGGGCATAATCCGACCGCCTTCTGATCACGGTTTTCCTGCAATGATATTCTGTTGCTATATACATAAACTTTTGTAAGACATTGCGAAAATTACAATCTAATAAAAAAATATTTTGCTAGAACAAAAACTACGTGTAAAAAGTGTAAACCGGTTAAAAATCGGGCGTGTAAAAGTAGAGTTGGGTCTACTTAAATATAAAAAAATGAGAAAAAAAATTATTTTTGAAAAATAATAAAAAATGACCACACTTTTTGTTTTTGCAAACTTGAATGTAAGCTCAAGCACAAGCGAGAAAATTAAGTTCGGTCGGGACCGAATGAATCTATTAGACCCATCATCGTTTACCCCAAAAAAAAAAACAAAAGAAGCAACAGAAGAAAATTTTCATGTTTACGATATGTAGTGAGTGCAGTTGATTTTTTATATTTTCAAAATAAAAGTTGTGCCCTAGAGGCATGTGGGCGTTGTAGGCCTGTGCTTCGAAATGTTTAGGTCAATTCCAACTTCTTTTCAAAATTTGTGCGCGATATCTTCATGTTCGCTAACGGGAGAATGTTTACCACAAATACTAAATTTGTCGCAAACAGACAGATGGACAGGGGGACATGTCTACGTGCATTCAAGATTTGAAACTGGCCAAGAATTCATATACATTATAAGGTTTTTGGAGCTTGTTTCTGCGCGTTATTAAGTTATTGAGAAAATAATTAAATTTTGATGCACTATAATATTGGGCAGGCTTGGCCAATTTTGTCCACTTTTGTGCACAAATACTACAGCATCGCCCATAGAATATGCACTCAAATTTTTTGTGCATTCATCTGCTATAGTTTATAAGTAAGGAACAAGCAACTAAGTTTTCATTTCTTTTGGAAAACAGAGGTATTCTCAGTTTACGTGGTGCTGTAGGCGTGTCCTTCGACCGATTTGGCCCATTTTCAATTCCAACCTGCGTGCAACAACTTTCAATGTTTCTGCCAAATCTGAAGTCGCTAGCTTCATTTTGTTTACAACAGACATTACATAGACGGACAGAGGGACACGCATAAATCGATTTCGAATGGGGTGCTGATTAAGAATATATATAGTTAGTGGGCGGGTAGTTAGTTTATATCCCTCATCTTTCGGTGATGGGTAAAAAAAAAATTATTTAATTTACATTTCTATATAGCTAGAGAATCATGTAAAAGATATTCATAATATTGATTTTTTAGAGTAACTAGTGACTAGCCTTCCCCAACGTTGTGCTCTAGAATATCTTACTTTAAAGGTACTATGAAAGAAAAGAAATGGGAATTGCAGTTGATGGGGGGAAGGATCGGGGCGACATTTTGAAAAATCTCGGTTCGAGAAAAATACACATGTTGCTTTATTATTTGATGCCGTTAATCCTGCTATCATAAAAACATTCTATTCGTCCTAATTATCTTTCCTGGACTCATCGCATGCTGCTTCTGTCAAAGACAGAATCGCACGTGTTGCGCTTTACTTGTAGCGAAGTAACAGAGCAAAGGGGCAAGAAAATATATAATGCTATCGCTGGATTCATTATCGATACCAATAGCTTTATCCTAAATTTTTAATAAGCATAGAAAGCTTATGAGTTGCTCTCAGCCTCATGTCTACTCTATAATCAATTCAATGAAGCTTCAGTAATGTATTTTGGTTTGGAAACAGCTTTAAATGAACGGAAATACTTTGTGAAGGTACCGTAGTATTAGAAGGTAGTAAGTGTATTGAGGAGTTGGAAAATGGTCAGATAAGACATTAGAATGCACCTTTTCGCCGCGGCGCCTCATTTGGCTTGAACCTAAAATTTCAAGAAAAAAATTTCTTTTGGACAATGAATGTATTACCACATACTCTAGAAGGTTCAAAGCATCTATTAATTTAACAGAGAAACAATCTACAGTGGTCTTCCTTTCTCCATGGTATACAATAGTTGTTCAAAACCCCTCGATGTGTGCTTACTTGGAGACTGTTTACTATTGACGTCTATTGATGAAATGGAGTTCGAAATTGAGCAACGATAGTGAAAGAAAGTTTGGATAGCGATTTCGCATTTCATACACATATATAAATTTGTCCCCTTGAATTTTGGTTTCTTCATAAAAGGTACCTAACGCATTCAATTTTCCCAAAGCTTAGCTATTACCGTATATTAGTATTAACTCATCCCGCAGTATTCTCCGAACCCGATTCGTTCCGATTACCACTTACTCAGATCGATGCAGTCGAACTAAGCAGATCAGCGGTTCACAGGAGTTAAAAATATGTGAAAAAGAATATGATGGCTATTTGACCTTTGAACCCGTACGAAGGCATCCATAAGCCGCCCGCTAAATGACAAAAGACCACAACTAATGGTCTACATATTTCGCTTATTAAGCTTCATGGCAAGTGTGGATATACTTGTACGCCTTTTATTACATCTTGCTAAACATGCATTCCTTCGCGTTTGAGAAATACGGAAAAGCCATAGCCAGCTATGTGTCGTGACTGCCAGCAAGCTATCAATCATGTGACTACTTCTAACAGCAACCTATGAACTCACACGAAAAGGAATCGAATTCAAAATACAAAGTACTCGCAACTTGGAAATTATCGTTGCTTTTGGTTTTGCATCTGAATAGATGATCAGTGTATCGGTTGAATTTCGCAAAGACTCCCGAATCTATATCGGCCTTACTTATAGGTACATAACGTGTAAGATATTGTTATAAGTATTTCCATCTCATTCTTGCAAACGAAGGAAACAATTTTGCATATCTGTACATCTCAACTTGCCGGACTCCCCGGAGTTTCTAAGTACATAGAGGATTTCTTTGAGAAAGCCAATGTGATCATAAATCAAAGAGTTTTCTTAAGCTTTGTTGTAAAACAACTTTTGATAGGGCAATTGCGTCGATCCTATTGTAGCACTGTCGTAACTCAATTATTTTTTTTAACTGCAAGCATTCGATCAGGGAGCAGATGAGTGCATGAATGCTTGCCGACATGGCTAAATACACAGGGTGGTGTTCTTTGACGCGTTTGTTATGCTAATATATTTTAATATATGTGAAAAATATAGTGAAGGTGGATGGATTATCCATTATCTGTAAAATCAAGTGGTTTTGTTGCTTTATAAATGTTTTATGCCTCCTTTGGTTGTATCTTGGAAATTGTAGCTTTTGGTTGGTGTCTTGCTCGTGCTTCTCTTTTGGCTATAAGGAGTCACGCTCTCTCTCTCTCTCTCTCTCTCTCTCTCTCTCCCTCTCCCTCCCCCTCCCCCTCTCCCCAGTTTGGTTATTTTTTTTCATACCTTACTTCGCAGCCCCCATGGAGGGTACATTAACTTTGCGTGGACGTAGTCTCCCACGTAAAATTGTTGGCCGAAGGGAATCATAGGCAGAGGGCAGGGTGTGTCCTACACGCTGGAGAGTTTCGATCGGCCATCTGCCTCGTGTTTTCTAAAAGCAATATTTTGATGAAATTCGATGCACTGACATATTTTGGCCCGGATCGGACGGATTGCAATGTCGTTATATGAATAGCAGTGTTAAGCGACATCTGAAAGCCGAGCGAAATAAGTTTCCGAACAATCTAATAGAAATGTTATTATAATTTTATAACTTCTTTTCTTTGCATCGAAGAAATACAGAATTGTCAAGAATAAGCTTTTCTTTTTATCCGGATAGAACCGAGTTTTATTATATCGACCGATACTGAAGTACCTTCTAAATAGATCTCAGCTTGTCTGCCCATCTGTCCACATTGTATTCTTGTCTACATCTACCTACGGTTTTGTTACACCGACATGTTTTGGCCCAAAGACGAAAACTATTGAAAATCGGATCACTTTTTCGATCGCCTCGCATATAACATTTTATTTTGAAAAGCGCGTTTATGTATCAAGCGAAGTGGTGTGGGGTATTTAATTGTGGATTCTGTCCCACTGCACTATTTTGACTTGCTTTTAGAAAGCTAGAGAGTTGAGTTATGCGTTAATCGACGTACATATTAATTCAAATTGACTTACAAAGCGAATCAAAATGTAAGTATTGAACTTATGACATACATACTTTAACTGACGGCAGAGCATCACTTAGTTGTCACATCATGTATGAAGAAAATAAAATTGATTTTTTATTTCTTCTTAATACTTCTTTCTTGTCAGATAGATTCGAAAGTACAGTGTTCTTATTACTATGTTATTTGTTTTGCATTTCGACGTTGCTACCGTTTTTCACAGACCGGATGGCAAATTTTTGACATCTCAAAGTTCTCAAGCCTGGAGGAAGTCTTTTAACTAAGAAGTTTCGGTTCCGTTTTTTTTTTTTTTTTTTTTTTCTATATACAATATTTAAGGATATAAACAAGAAAAGACAAATAATGGAATAAACGATCTCAACGATATGCCCGGCAAGAGAATGTATGAAAATCAATTGCTTTTGCGTTCAGTTATAAATCGGTAAATATTCCATCAGACTCAACGGTTGTTGTCCATCGAGCAAAACATTCATTGTCCATCCTTTCTTTTCAGTTCTAAATTATATGTTTGCGTGCGTGTGCATGTTAGAGAAATGTTAATAATGTGATGGATTGTGTTGTGTTTGCTGACTTTTTTATTTTCTTTCTTTTATAATAATTGATAATTGTTTTGAAGTTCGCATCATCTTAGATAAATATTTGATAGCACGTTTTGTGTGTTTGTTGTTGTTGTTGTTGTTGTTGTTGTTGGTGTTAATATTATTAATATTGTTTGTTTAATGTTCTTTAATTTTGTTCTCAATTTTTCACCTTTTTTCTATCATCGAGAAAAATTTATTCTGTGTAAGAAGCAACAATAGTTATTCAAAATCAAATAAATCTTAAATCGGTTAATGTCTGACCAGTGAGTAGCAACGATTCCGCATTCCTGGCCAAAGTACAGTAACAGTAATAAAAGGAGAGCGTTGAGCGCAGTTTCAATCTTTCAAAAATCAGAGGCGGCAGCCAGTGACAAGCATTTCTTCTTCTTATCTTATTACAAGATAATGAGGAAATTAAGAGTGCGTTAAAGTCTCTCTCGTGTTTAAAATTATTAGGTGTGCACACAAATTCTGTCCGTTTTTCAATGTTAATTAAATTATTTTTACTACAAAGCTTAATACCTCTGCTGTTACCTTTTATCGAGCAACTCGCGAACGCCCTCGCGGTTCCGAAGTGTAATCGATACGATTCATTGATACGCATTCGCATATCTTGCACTTTGCAAAGCTACTGGCCGGCTAACTATGACTTCGCATCGATCTGAACCACTGGTAATCAGAAAGAAATATGTCTAAGGAAAATGGCGTAATCGGAAAATGTTCCCCGACCAAGTTGAAGATCACTTTCTAGGCTGCTTTTGCTGCTGATGGGCGGAAATATATCGTGAAGCAAATTCACTTTTCGAGTTCCTTTGCTCGTAAAGCGGTTCTTTTTTCCACAAACGCGGTACTTAGTTTGACTAGTTGGTCTTGATATCGTTTAGATGCAACCACTTCATCACGATGTAGAAGTTCGCCTTTGATGATCCCTTTCCAAATCGACCGAAAGAACTTCCGAGAGCGTTCATCGTTCTCAAGACTAAAATTTCTCGCACACAACTTTCTGACCGTTTCACAGTTTATCGTATACTCACCCTAAGCCAAGTTAATCATTTGCGTGGCTTGGATTGCATTTTTTGTCCAGTGTAAAAACGTCGTTGCGTGCGACGCATTCGATAGGCGCTGAACGAGAGTTTATACTTATACCGTACAAGCTCCAACGTCCAAGCTGTCTATATTCAAACTTTCGCAGAAGATGAACTCATCACGTACGTTCTATGAAGTTACCAATTACAACGGATATCATTTCTTCGCACACCTAATAGTTTAATCTTAATAAGCCGTCGATCTGCCAAAGCATCAACCCTGTTATATTTCGAAACTATTTTTAAAACGTAAAAGAAGGAACAGCTCCCAGTTAATTATTCTTAATTGATAGAAAACCAATACGAATTTTTCTTAACTTTACCGATCATGTGGTCATTAAATGAAAACGTCGGAACTATAAAAATCAGTTTCTATGTGAGCCATTTGTTTGGAGAAGTCATATTCGATCCAGAGGATCCTAAACTACTGTGATTGAGCACAGAGCGATCAAGGCAACCGTTCAGACATTAATAACGTATTGGCTGGTTATTTTATTATATTTAGCGAAAAATTTTATAAAAACAATAAACTTGTGGGAAGCTTCTTGTCTCACTTGTTTTACTCCTTGCTTGCTCGTTTTAATCTTAGGATGTTGGAGAGTTTAATATTGCCACTTCGTCATTGCATGCACTCAGCAACAACATGACCTCATCGACGCATTCCTCGGACAAGCATAGTCCTCATACATCACCAAGATTTGCTAGGCGCAGTACTACGCCCAGTTTAATGGCAGTACAAAATGATCTCTACGCTGGCCACGTGCCCACATTATCCTTGGCCAATAATACAGCTAATTACATAGCGGCATCCAGTGCAATGAGTGGTACTGGTGCTGGCGGAGGGGGTGTCGGTGGCGGCGTTGGAAGCGGCGTTGGCGGTATTGTCGTTTTAAACCAAATGCCTTCGGCTCCACCTTTAAACACTGTCAACAGCAATGGAATGGCGGCGTGTGGGGCAAATAATATACAAAGCACAGCCTCTCAGAAATCTACAAACCGTATGAGCGCTCCTTTAATGGGTTCAAATGCCTTAATTTTAGGTTATGGCCAGAAAATATCCTCGAAATCGGAAACTAATGATAATTCGAATTCTTCTTATGCTATACTACAAAATCTCCAAGAATCGCAGACCCTTGTTACTACTATAAAAGATGGGCAGAAAAAGGAAGCAAATGGTGGTGTAGGAGCACCTCCATTACCGCCTAGGAAATCTTCTCCCAGTGCTGAGAATACGACTTCTAGCATGGCCACGGTGACAACAGTCATCAATAGCTCAAATGGATTAATTAATGGAGCCGTACAAAAGAGCAGCGTACCGCAAACTAGCAAAAGTGTCGATAATATTTCTGTAACGTTAGCCGAAGGGACAAATGTATTACCCAAGGTCGCTGCACCCCCCGTGCCGCCTCATAATAGCAACGATACCGCGCATATGGATAATTTGGTAGAAGAGTTGCGTATGCAACGCATAAGCAATCAAATTTCGGTATCGACCACTTTAATATCGACCAATTGCACTAGTGTCGGTAGCAGTAACAGTAATAACTCAGGTGGTAGTGTTACGCGTTCCCTATTAGATGACGATATAGTTGGTCCAGCCGAAACTATTATTGGTGTTATAGACACAAGACCCTTAGAGGCTAGAACATCTACTGTAGCGCACTATACGCAATTGTGTAATGCAACCACTACCACCAATACTAACAATGCTTTATCATCTTCCTCTTTCACTTCAATATTACGCAACGAGCTTAAAACGAGCACCGATAATAGTGCAACAGCAACTGCGATGGCTACAATGCAAAAACCTCAACAGCCCTTACTTTATGAAAATGTGACGATCAATCAAAAAGACTGCACAACAGTCCCCTACGAAAACATTAACCTCGAGTATATAGCGCGCCTAATGAGCGAAGGTTATTCGAAAGAGAACGCCATCACTGCTCTGGGCATATCACGCAACAACATCGAGATGGCTTGTGATATTCTCCGTGAATTCGTATCGAAGAATAGCGTCTAAATGTAAAATGATTATATTCGAAAGCGATCTCGGTCGTTTCTTTAGTTAATAGAAAAAAGCAACCGAAGCAAAGGGAGAAAAAACACAGAGAACTCCCTCCTCCCCTCCTCTCCCTTCCTCTCCCCACCATCCCTCCCACGAAAAACAGTTTTTAATTCTAAAAATAAAAGTCTCTCTTGAAAATTACGAAAAAAGCAAAACTTATTTAATTGTTAATTATGTACAATACATATACATATATATATTTTTCATTTAAAATAAACACACACACATATATATACATACATACATTCATACATACATCCATACATCCATACATACATCCATCCATACATACATACATACATACATACATCCATCCATACACGCATACATACATACATGCACAAACATGCACATACATGCACACACATAACATACACTAATCTAGTTTTGAGTTAAGTATATTTAACGTCGTCTCGTATTTCGTAGGCATTCAATCAGCCAAAGAACTAAGTCAAAAAAAAAAATTTTTAAATATATAATTTTAAATTAAAAAACTCAATAATTTATATAAGGAAAAAAACGAAAAAATGAAAAAAAAATTAAACAAATCAATAAACGAAAGCAACCAAAAAGCAATCTTTCTTCATATTTAGGCGGACAAATAATCTTCACACAACCAGTTAGTTCATTCTAAGTGAAGGTACACACACACACACACACATACACACACAAACACAAATAAACAAACAAACAAACAAATTCATCGACGCATATAGAAAACTAAAAACATATTTTTGCAATCATCACAACTTACACGCAATACTAGTACAACAGTAACGACAAACAAATTAATTCTTAAAAAAAAGAAACAAACAAACAAAAAAAAAAGAAAACAATTTTCCTTATTTAAAAAAGAAAGAAAGAAAGAAAGAAAAAAAAACGAATATGAATAAAGGAAAAGGATAAGAAAAATCACACAAACCGACAAGCAAACATTTACAATAAATTAAGTACATATATAAATATTTTTCATAAATCATGCAATATTTAGATTTCGATTAACGCTCATCGAGTTAATGGCCAAGGTGTGCGAACGAAACTAACGAAATGATGATAAGTTCAGTAGCCTGAATGTTTCCATCATCGAAATGGAAAAAAGACGTTTTTGAATTAAGGAAAAAAAAAAAACAAAAAACACAAATATAATAAAGTAATATTTATTTGTTTTCTTCATACATACATACACACATACATGCATGCATGCATGCATGCATGCATACACTCGACAAGATCCATCATTAGTGACAGTCTTTTTCGTTCTAAGAAATCATGTAAAAAACTCTTAATTCATTTTAAATCGCTTATACGAAAACAATCGGAATGTCTTTCGCGACACCTGGGATCTGAATCTGATAAAAACATAGCCTCCGCCACGGTTACGCATAATGGTCAATTTCGAACGTTACACGATTCTTTTTTATAACAAAGGCAACAAAAGATGTTTGTTCAATGGAAAAGCTCTGTCTGTCTGATCTGATAGTTTAGCATAATTACTTCGCGGATTACACTTTAAAGACCACGACTCTCAAGTTTCTCCTACCTGTTTATTCACTTTCATCATTTTCGTTCGACTAAATCCAATAATCAGTTAAAATGATCCATAGGTCCATTTACAGAATTAGCATAACTAAAAAAGAAAAAACTGTTTCCCTCTTCCCACTTTTTAGAAACTTTTATCGCAATCCAAAGTCAACTAAGTCGCCGTGTGCCAATGGTTTTGGTACAATTTTCAAGAAAACTAAAATGCAATTTCTACAGTTATCTGTGAGTGCATCAGTTAACAAAAAGCGAAAGGGAGGAATATCGATCAGTCAATGTGAACTGTGCCTTTATTTATAATTTATGGATTTCTAATACCGGAATCGATCCGCGATCCGCGAACCATTTCGTCTAGTACCGTTATCTACTCGTTTCTTTATGATAATACATCCAAAAATGATATAAATTATTCTTTTCATAGAAGATCCCATATTGAAGAATGCCCGAAACATTACACTGACGTAGTCCAAATTTTTATCAAACTTAGTTTACTTGTTAAAGATTTTATTATTTTTTATCTCCTTCGCTCCATATAAGGGCTTACTTTTCCTAGTGATGTCTATAAACGAGTACATGGCAGAGTCTAAAAAATGCGCCTGTGTGAACCGAATACTTTTAGGTTAATTTTTTTATATAAATAATTACAGTTTTTTGGCATACAACGTCTTATATTACATTTCATGAGAATCTTTATAATGCGATGGTATCGAGAAAATAGACCTTCTTGGTCCATATTCAATAAGCTTCAGTTTTTCTATCAAATTACTACTATGAAGCAATTTTCACCACAAAATTGAAACCACTATGATATTGAAGATTAGTTCATTCAAGAATACACAGATGCTCAGATGGACAGACTAACTTAGATCTAATTCAAATCCATTAGGATATTACGTACATCGGCATGAGTAGCCGAATAGGTAAGAATCGTGACAACAAGATCAACGTACGCTGATTCAGACCTCAGTGGGGGAGAGTTTACTTTGATCGTAGCTATAGTGAGTGCTCGCCCAACAAGTAAAGGCTATCCGGTCTACTAACAACGATATCAGCTTGCGAAATAAGCGAAGCCATATTTTGCGAAACAAAACAAAGTATAAGCGAAAAATCGAAAAATCGTCTCTTTAGTCACTTCTTCACAAAATATCTAAAATAAAAATATTGCATTCATTTGAAAGAAGGACTCGAAACACATTTACTCAATGCTACGTACATATACACCTATATTTACACAAACAATTAAATATAGAAAAAGAAGTAAAAAGGTAAAAGAAAACCAACAAAACAAAACATTATCTAACTCGAGAACAATTAATTACTACCCACATATAACCCCACGTTTATATAAACCAAATCCATATATTCTCCTATACACGCATATATTTAACGATTACATGCTTTCATATTTACAATTGTGTTATTCTCGTCGTCTCGTATCATAATCATAATTGCTCCTTGTCCCTTATTCATTACGCATTCGCTCTCATATATAAAATTATTTTAAAAAAAATAAAAAAAAGGAAACCTAAGCTAAACCATATTATCAAAAAAAAAAAAAATATTTTTATGCATCCATTCATATGTATTATACATATACATATATACATATATACATGCATACATACATACATACGGATATACACATATATATTTATGTATATGTATCTATGATATATATCTGGCGATATGATATTATTTATGATATATATCTGATGATATGATATTAGATATGATGTATATCTGATGATATGATATTGTGTACACATATATGAACACACATACACGCATAAGTAGTATTCAATCATTGACATTCGTTCATAAAACAAATACTGAATCACTCACTAATGCTCATACGCTAATAACGAATGACAAAAAAAAATGAACAAACAAACGAACAAACAATTAGTTGTTTAGTATCTCATTAAGTCACTTAACACTACAACTAGAAACACACACAGTAAAGTACAGCTTAAAAGAAAAAGAAAATAAAACAAAATCACTACATTACGTACATAAGCAGATGCAATTATTCTTATAAATAAAACAAAAAATAGTATTAATTATAAAAAAGTAAATGACTAATTTTTCCTTTTGGCAACGATTTTTGGAGAAAGCAACAGTAAGTATATTTTTCATCAATTTATTGCACGCACCACCACTTGCAACATCCAGAAGGAAGCCTCGGAAACGCTGTGAGGTATACCTATATCAAATTGTGGGTCGATTTCCGTGTGCTTCTCTGCGTAATACGTCTGCGATAGACATTCCTTTGGCCAGAAAAGTTAAAATATTGCCTTCAGATTGGGCAGAAACATTGCAAGTGCATTGTGAGCAGCACGGTATCGAAAAGGGGCGAAATCGCGCAAAATTTAATTTATGTTTTTATACGAAAGGAAGCAGTGGATATCACTGGTTCGGCCCCAATCGGGTATAATTTTCTTACATATTGTTATACCCTACACCCCTTT
Organism: Glossina pallidipes; assembly: GCA_000688715.1. Classification (NCBI taxonomy): domain Eukaryota; kingdom Metazoa; phylum Arthropoda; class Insecta; order Diptera; family Glossinidae; genus Glossina; species Glossina pallidipes. The sequence continues at coordinate 2,040,977 of KK499771.1, read as the reverse complement.
TCTTACAATTTCTATTAAGTTTCTGCTAGGATGTATGCAACACCCCGAAGGGCTTAACATAGACTCACCGTTTATTATACAAATATAGACATATCTGCCCGTCCGATCGCTGTCCATGTATTTTTGTTTTCAACATATACTTTTTTTGCACACTTTTTCGAAAGATACCTCGAGTTTTTCCATTTTATAGGATTTTTTAAAATTGCGAAACATATTCCCAAATTTACCATACGTCGCATGAATTTTTTTTTGCACGACTGTCTAAGAAGCGTAAAACCGTGTAAAAACAGAGTTGCGTGTATATCAAATCAGTTATTGATATAAACACATGAATGTAAACGTTCTAAAGGCTAAATAACTTTTTTTGACACCCAATATCTGTTCGAATATTGCGGTGTTGTTGACGTGTTTTAAGGAAGGACGGGATTAAGCTACGCCGTTAATATGGTCGATGGTAGTTACGTTTAATCATTTTCATCAGGAAGTATTGAAAATTACATTACTTTTGTATTACCATATAAAGGCCATATATAAAGATCAGTTTCCAGAATGGTTGTTTGGCAAGACGTTTAAAAAATTTCCCCATTCGATCCAAAGTTTTCACATCCATATAGAATGTCGAAATTCGATTACTACGTGCTTTTTGTGAAATTGCAAAAATTACACTATTTTTCATATAACGACTTGTCAAAATAAACCATTATATAGGGTTTGGGCGAAAAGTGATTCGATCCGAATCAATTTTCACATCAGCTTGACAGTGAGTATGAAAAGGTTGGGGGCAAATCTTAAATTGATCAATGTCTACGCGTCTATGCAACGCACTACGTTTTTTCTTTCCAAGCTCTCTTTGAACATCTCTTTCATTGCGATTTGAAATTCCTCCGGATTCGTATTGAATACAACATTTCCATCTTCTGACACACTCGATCTTAAGCTGAAGACAGCTTTAGGAAACGGAAATTCAGTCTCAATAGAATCGTTCGTTCATTTGTAATCGTTGGGAATGTTAAGAAATTGCATGCGTCAATCGCAAAGCAATTGCGTGAAATTTGATATCGATTTCTCTAATAAAACATCCATGGATTCTTGCATGCGAAGTTTTACTTGCAGAATAAAGCGAGAAATTTTACACATTTGATACACGCCCCATTTATGCAGAGTTATGTCCTACCATCCTTTACCTAAAGCTTTTAAAACAGTTGTCACATCTGCGGAAATTTTTGAAGGGCAAAACGACTTCAGATAATTGGACACATGTGAGCTGTTTCGATCTTGAGCTTGCAGGAAATCATTTAAAAACAGATGCTTAACGGTTACGGGAATATCTAAGTCTAATTGCTCCTGAAGGACAAATTCCAATTTTTTAATTGCATCCTCGAGAAATGGTTTTTGTTGCTCTTCTAATGTCTTGCGGTGTTCATCCAGTTTTGCTTTTCGCAATTTCTCACAATGGATATCGGTCAATGGATCGAGGCAATACTTGCACTGGTTGAACCAATTTTTGGAACAATAATCATTGATCAATTAATTTTGTATTTGGAAATGAACCGCTTGGAAGAAACGTCTGTATGCGTGAATTAATTTTCATTTTCCATTAGTAAACCAGCGAAACATTTACTTCATCGGTTCGGAAATTTATTGTATCAGCAAGTCGTACGAACTTCTCAGCTTGTAGTACATTCATTGGAGATCCATCATATCATCGAATGCAATAACATGCCGAATACTCTTTGATCGCAAATGCAACGCAAATTATCATTTGTCTGACAGCTTCTGACTTTTTTCCAGCCTATAAATGCCACGTATTTAAATGTTTCGAAGTCTTTGAACACTTAGTCATCGATTAGAGCTTTTCACGAAAGCGTTTGACACTGATCTTTACTCGGCAATTCTCCGTTTTCGACAATTTTCAACTCGCATTCAAAAGCAACTTTTGAAGAACTTCCGATTTAGACCCTCTTCTACTTGTGGTGTAAGGGTAAACTGAGTTCCTATGAATGCATTTGATACCCAGAACGACGTGGGGTAGACCAGACCCATTTTCCCATGTCTTAAAAAATTGTTATTTAGTCGGCAGCAAATCGCAGATCAATTTTCACTTTACTTAATAGCAAAACAAACAAAAACAAATCTTTTTTGTTTATATAGCTTTGCCGTTTAACAGAATTCAGTCTTATCTTATTTAACGAAAAACCATTATTTTTGTACAAAATTATTACTATTACAAAAAACCATTATATTGTATTATTTTATTGTTATATATACAGAGAACATTTTTTTTTCTGGGATGTTGAGTTAGGATGAACTAAGCCAATAAGATGTGTGGCTTACAAGCCTAGATAATAAATTGCAATTATTTTGAAGAAATGTACATAGAACACGGCCATGGTATGCTAAGCCGATATGTTATTGGCATTGATGTAAAAACAGTGTTCATCTGAAATTTAAATGTTCAGCAGACTCGCCAATATTGCAAACCTCACAAACACGCACGATTTATTTTTAAATATAGCTTGTCATAAGACCAGTCTAGTAGTAATTTATCATAAGTGTGAGCCTATAAAAATTTTGATTTTGATTTGATTGAAAGATAATTTGTACAATTTCTGTAGTGAATTTGATATTTCGGAGAAGAGAAGAAGAAAAATTAAAATCTTTATTCTCTTCTTTTTTTTTAACTTTTATAGTTGTTGCGGTTAAGCAAAAATTTAAGCAAGTAAACCAAATTTTTGACGCAACAAGTGGTTCGAAATTCCATACTCCCACCTTTTCTCACATAATTCAAAATTTTTGACGCAACAAGTGGTTCAAAATTCTGTACTCTTACATAAGACAAATTTTTTATGTTTATTCGCACATAAGGCTAAGTTTTATTTATTAAAGTTTATTTATTCGGGTGTCGTAGTCTCGGTTTGTAATAAATTTCTATTGGGTGTCTCACAGAGTTCATTGGGTGACCTTGAATTAAATTATTAGGAATATATACATATTCTTGTCTTTGAAATGTCGAATGATCTCGCGGCGTTGGTTTAATTTCTTTGCTTTAATTTCTTGGATAACGATAAAAAATGCTTTCGAGCCGTTTTTGGAGTATACAATCCTTCTGCCTGATTGTTCGGTGTTTATTCTTTTTTTTTTTTTTTGATTTAATGACAACAAGCGATTTTTACGAATCATCAGTGGAACATTTAAAGCCGAATGGCCGACGTTGAAATGTTGCCAAGTATTTTAAGATTTTAAAACGGCTTGTTTGGATTCATCATTAAGAGCCAACAATGGTGTACCATCGGTCTGTTGACATTCAAATTGCTTTGAATTATCTTAATTAAGAACGCATTCACTTAATACGATGTTCTTAGCGTAATCGCTTCCCACCTCTCCACCCCCTTCATCGTTTTCAACTTTTCTGTTCGACTTTTTCTCATCTGCTGACAATTTGCCGCTCCAGCTGGGGTAATCTCCTTCTTCTTTCCTGCTTGTTAAAGCAGCTTAAAAGTTTTTTTTTCAGACAGCATGCTTTGCTTTTTAAAAATAACTTTATTTTTTATACAAAGTAAATTATCCTCAATATCACCGTCACTTTCACTTTGATGAAATTCGTTTAGCAAGGCTTCCACACGTTTTTTCCCTTTCTCAGATATGAGCACGTTCTTGCCATTAGCCGTTTGAAAACTTGGGGTTTCGTCGACTTGTGCACTGCTCTTTGCCATTTTTCTAAATTTGAATTCCATGCGATCTTTTATATCCTTCATTCCAGTTTCATAGTCTTTTTGTTGTAAACAGCCTTGAAATTCTCTCGCAAAATTTTCTACGGATTTTTGCGATTCCTCTAGTGTAGGTTCTTTTTTACCGTTCGCTGTTTGAAAACCTGCAGAAACAATCGAACATACCGGATTATTGAACTTGCCCACCTCGTTTTGATGCATTTTAAAGGCAACTTTATTTTCCATTCCTTCTATTGCATTTTCAATAAAAACTCCATTTGCTTGTATAGAATGCTTAACCGTTTGTTTGTCTTTTTCGAACATTAGTCTCTTTCTGGTTGGATGGATTCCATACTTTTATTCGATGTCCGAGCTTTTATATCTTTTAATTCAGTTTCATAATCCGTTTCCTGCAAATCGTCTTGAAATTTTGTTAGAATATTTTGTACGGATATTTGGCTTTCTTGCGATATGGAGATTTTTTTACCATTCGGTGTTTGAAAACTTGCAGAGATAAAAAAGGAAATAATAAAAATAAGCATCAAAAAAGTGTGACGCATGTCAACGCCATACCTTGGAACAAAGTTATTAGAAACTATGGTTTCCAGCATAAACACAAGTACGGAAATTCAAATAGATAGTAAGAGTAAAAATCAGGGTTCTAATCAGTGGTGTTGTCGAGCCGGAACGCACCGGAACGTCGTTCCGGAACTAAAAATGATTTCTGATAACGAGAATTTATAATAAACATTAGAAGACGGGCGAAAATTGGGGGAAATCCCCCCC